>OX459032.1:9586574-10034696 GCA_949775025.1 Tricholauxania praeusta | reverse complement strand
TCATTTCCAAAATTTTTATGAAAATCGTTTGTGCCACTTTTGAGATATATAGAATCAACATTTTTAACAGTTGAAAAGTGCCACGCCCTCTTTTTCAATTCCGCCCCTTAGTCCTTTAACTTTTATCTCACTTGAAAAGTAAGTCATGTACTTTAGCGATTGATTTTATAATGTTTTAAATACATTAAATAATTTATCCAACGCTAAGAATCGTTTGTGGTGCATGTTTTGAAGATATTAACTCTAAAAAAGTTTTATTAAAGTTGTTGTCAACACTTCAGAACTAAATTAAATTGCACTTTACATTGTTACTGACATTTAAAATTTACATACATATAAATACACTTGTTCTCGCGATTTTTATTATACTCATCGAGTGCAATATGTCAACAACTAGAGCTAAAACTTTTAGTGCAAAAAATCAACTTACGACAATGACCCCGACGCAAAATGACTCACCGGTTAACAAAAACATCATAAAGATTTCTCTCACTGTGCAGGAATTGGATGATCTCCTCGAAAAGCAAAGTGAAATGCTCATGAACTGCATAAAAAACGAAATGAGTAAGTTTCGTGAAGAGTTAGGGTGAATTCGGGATTGACAGAAATGCGACAGGACTGCGTTAGCACTGCAAGTTTTTTACTTAATCTGCAACCCTGCTGTCGCTGCTCAGCTGTCAGTGTGCTGCATTACTGAGCAAATTATTTACATTTGTTTTCTCGAACATGATTCCGCCGATAAATTTAATAAAAGTTAAAATTAAAGATGGAAATGTTATCAAACTTAATAATCACAAGCAGTAGTGATTTATCACGAAGAAGAGGCATTTGTTTGTTAGAAATGTTGAAGGAGAAAATCACAAAAGTGACAAATTTCTACAAATCAATTGAAATATATGCGGATGATACATTATTAGTTATTAATTAATAGTTAAAAAATAAATAAATTGTCTGGTTTGTTTTTGAGACTAATAATTATTATATTAATAATTTTTGTATTGAACTTTTTAGTCATTTATACAACCAACATGACAAAGATAACAAGTGGATCAATTTAACCTGGTAATTGGTGACATATGTTTCGGCTATTACCACGTATATACATATTTATATGCATATACATAGCCTCATCAGACCAGTTTTGGTTAAGTTGTACTGAGAATCGAACACCCGACCGTATGCATTTTTGAATTGCGACGGCCGCTCTAACACTTGAGCTATTGGGTATGTGACCTTGATGTGTACAAAGTGCGTGTTTCTTTTTTTGATTTCGCACGTATTGTTCCATTTTTCTTGTTATCTTTCTAAGTTATGTTCAGTTGACATAGCTCTTTTTAAGCTTATTTGGCTTATACATGTACTATGATTTTATAATTATATTTTTCATATAATTTCAAAGTTCTGTAAAATTTTCCAGCTACTTTTTTTATTATTATTGAAAAATTGGCGGGTTCTCCATATTAAGAATTTTTTGGTTTGTTTTTGAGACTAATAATTATTATATTAATAATTTTTGTATTGAACTTTTTAGTCATTTATACAACCAACATGACAAAGATAACAAGTGGATCAATTTAACCTGGTAATTGGTGACATATGTTTCGGCTATTACCACGAATATACATATTTATATTTGTATTGGAACAATACGTGCGAAATCAAAAGAAACACGCACTTTGTACACATCAAGGTCACATACCCAATAGCTCAAGTGTTAGAGCGGCCGTCGCAATTCAAAAATGCATACGGTCGGGTGTTCGATTCTCAGTACAACTTGACCAAAACTGGTCTGATGAGGCTATGTATATGCATATAAATATGTATATACGTGGTAATAGCCGAAACATATGTCACCAATTACCAGGTTAAATTGTTCCATTTGTTATCTTTGTCATGTTTGTTGAATAAAAAATAGCATTGATCAATAAGTAAAATTTACAATATTGGTCTTTGCTAAAATGACTGTAAGTTCATAATGTTTAATTAGAGTAAAATATAATATTTAAATTATTGAAATTAAAGAAAGATTCATTCAAAGAAATTTCAAAGAATATGGATATAAAATCCGATTAAATAAAGTAAAAGCTTAATCATCAAAGTAAAGTCAAATTAAATTGGTTCAAAATTAAAATCGAATCAAATAAAAATTCAAAAAAAATAAGATATAGCAAAAATAAACTAAGAAAATTTAAATAAAAAAATGAGAATTGATTAAAATTAGATTGCTAAAGAATATAAATATAGTTTTAAATTAAATTTAATTCGGCTTAAAATAAAAACTTTAGAAAAAAAAGGTAATGGTTAATTTTCACTAAATCTGAAACCAGCAAAATCTGTTTGAATTGAATTTTATAAAATACTTAAATAAAAATAAGAAACCAAAAATGAAAGTAGAATGAATGTAAAACAAATATAAAAAATTGTGATTTGTTATATTAAATGTAGTATTTACATATCAATAATAGTAGCTAGTATTTTCATTAATAAAACCAAAATGTTCATGTGTAAAATTAAATATTGATCGGTCTTCTTCTTTCATGATGAAGTAGAGTATGCTATAAGTTAAAGTTTCTGTCAGTTTGAGGAACGAATCAGTTCGGGGCATTCATCAAACAACCTGGCGATATGGATGCCAACGGTTGATCGAAAGATCAAAAGAGTGGGTCGCCATGATGCCGAATAGGCTGGCATCACTAGATGAAGGAATTTTTTTTGTTTTTTTGTGTTTTCTTGTCACGTTTCAATTTTCTAGTCTCATTCGGTGCTTTTTCTCCAAAACTCTCTCTTAATTTTCTCTTCTTCCTTTTATAATCATTTATTTATCGCGAGTAATCCAAAATAATAAAGGCACGTCTGTTTTTAATTAAGGGTGAATTCGAGATTGACAGAAATGCGACAGGGCCTGCACTGCAAGTGTTTTACTTAATCTGCAACCCTGCTGTCGCTGCTCAGCTGTCAGTGTGCTACATTACTGAGCAAATTATTTACATTTGTTTTCTCGAACGTGATTTCGCCAATAAATTAAATAAAAGTCAAAACAACTGAAATTTATGCGGCTGATACATTATTAGTAATTAATAAATAGTTAAAAAATAAATAAATTGCCTTTAATTTGAGTTTTATTTACTTTTCTTCATCCATCTTTGTTATAATTTTTTTGCTGCGTTGTTTGCTATTGTTCTGTCTAGAATTTTCGCAGTACATTGACAGCAGCTGCCAACTCGAACACTTGACGTTTGTGGAGTTGGCAGAAATTTCAACAAGAACGTGCTGCTTTCTTATAATGCGCAGTATTGTCAATCTTGAATTCACCCTAATTTTTGTAACGGGTAGTGAGCGGATTGAACCACCATTTTCCGACGAGCTCAGCCGAGCACTAGTACGCCAGCGTGCCTCGCTCACACGGAGCTGTCCGTTATACTTCTGCACGGGCTCGGTAATGGAGCAGTTTGTTAAATTGAAGGAGTTTTCGTCAGCTTCTAAAAACTCCGGTGCATCGCAATGGCTATCATTAAGAGAGTCGTTATTTCCAACCTATCTACAAATAAATAACATTTTCAAATATTTTAAAAATAATATTGGCACATTCATACTTTCTAGGTCTCAAATCCTCATTTAGAAACTCCAGTGAGTTGTAAAACTCCCAAACATCATGTCAGCAGCGCCGCTGCCAGAGGGCAGGTCCATTTTCTTTTCTTCGCAGACGAAACGATCTCGAAGACTTTTCCAGCTTTGCTAGCAATGGTCAACTGAAATTTAAATATTTTTACATAAAATTTACTGCAACCTAATTTGATATACAGTAGCGTGCAATACTGGAACAATGTTAGGTAGTTTCATGCTTACATGATCATAAAAGTATTAATGACAAACTGATTTGACAAAAGTTTTTGATTTTGCAATCCTTGTTCCTTCTACTTTAATATAAAATTAATAAATAAATTTAAAATGTACTCAATAGTTAATTTTTTTTCAGAAACGCTACAAAACGCATGTATCCAGTTTTGCACGTCTGTATTGTTTTTTGTTTTATAGCTGTAAAATTCCCGTTATTTACATCGTTTTATTAAAAAATTTTATGGCAAGCTTCTATTTTGTTAGTTTTCAGTTGAAAACTGTCATATAACTGCAAGTTAATAATTCGGTTTTCCTTATTTAAGAAAAAAAGAATAATTTAATTAATATGAAAAAAATATCTATTGAAACCGAAGATAATGTAGTTATTATGATTCAAAATGGTCAGTCGTCAAGAACTACAGCAAAAGCTTTGAAAATTAGTCATAGGACAGCTCTTCGTGTCCAAAATCGGCGCAATACTAAGCATACAATCAACAAGAGAGGCCGACCCAGAAAGCTAACAGACAGCCATGCCCGCCTTATGGAGCGTATACTAAGACGCAATCACTTTAAAACACCTTAAGAAGATGCAGTTAAGTATGATAAATAAATGCGTTAGCGAGTGGACCGCACGCAGATCACTTCGTAGGATTGGGCTAAAAGCAGCTATCAAACAAAAAAAAAAAAACCAGTACTATCAGAAAAAAATGTCATAGCGCGACTAAAATGCTGCAAGGCAATAACATTGGGGTGTGGAAAACTGGCCCGAAAAACTCGTCAGAAAATATGCTTTTTTTCTATAAGCACGTTTTAAATTTAAAAGCAGGAAAAGTGCTTTTAAATATTTACAACCCGTTTTAAAGTAACATTTATTTTCATTGATATCAATAAAAAAACATTTACATTTACGAGAATCTAACCCACGTCCTGAGTTCACAGTCCTAACCATTACGCCATGCTGGCTCATAAATTCGACTTTTTTATTATTCCTTTTGTTCACTGTGTCTACAACGCAGGGTAATCTATTTTTTAAAATTTTCTCATAATTTTATGCAAGTTTTTCTTTTTTTTATGGGACCAGTCTGTATCTTAGATTTTGGGTAAAAACCAGGTTTTAACTTTATTTTGCGACTATGAATATTTTAATTAATGCTTTGATTTTATTGATGCTTGAAATGTTTATTTTGTTTTTGAAAGAGAAATTTTTACTTAACCCTTTCAGGACCGAATTAAAATTAAAGGAAAAAAAATATTTCAGTTGAAGCTCTTATTACTATGATCACAAAGGGTAACTGATATCAATTTTTATGTCCTCGGAATCCTGGATCTTCCTTACTGAAAACAGAACTGCCGGTAAGACAAAAGCAAAGCAAATCACTGAAAAAAATAACAAAACAGTGATTTTGACAAGTGAAGTCCTGAAAGGTTTAATTAAGTATTTTTTCTGTTACTTATGTTCCTTAAAAAAAATGCACACATTTACTATATAATAAATTAAGTAAATGAAAACATGTTTTAAACAAAGCAGGTTGATGTTTTTTGCTTTTATCTAGAACACATACATTAAATTTTGTGTTAGCACGGAATTAGGTGCATGCATTTCCGACATTAGGCTAAGCGCAAAATTTTAGCCCGGAATTAGGAACAAATGCAATGTTGCTAAAAATATAAAGAAATATTATAAAATAAGCTAAATGGTGCTCAAATTGTTCACAAATCGACTCTCAAAAGATTATTTCTGATGATAAACCATACTTCCGTTTTAAAAACTGACTTGTAAAAACAGCAATTATTCTAGAAGTGATGAATGACTTAACATGCCGTAATTCGGTACATTTACCTTATATTCCAAATTTAGAATAAAATACCCAAAGTGGTAATGCCATATTTAGAATAGTCACCACAGCGGGGTGAGTTTCAAAATGTATCAAAAAAATTAATTTTTGTTTTGAGCTGGTATTAGTCATGATTGAATAATATAGGGGGCCGTTCATAAATTACGTAAGACAATTTCATGACTTTTTGACCCCCCCTCCCCCGAGTAAGATTTAGTAAGGTTCTCACTACCTCCCCCCCCTCCCCTTCCGAAATCTTACGTAAGATTCGTAATTAAGGTGAAACTAGTCAAAAAATGTATTTTTCATGTGATGTACTATATTACTATGTATATTTAATTTTAATATACATATGGTACATATTAAATAAATATTACGAAATTACAAACTACACATTTGTTTTTCAAGATGAATAAAAAAAGTCATCGTTAGTCCATGCGCTTTTTAACCAGTCTGATAGTGAACCTACAATTGGCAACCCGATTCGTCTGTTGAATTTTCTGATTCAGATTCAAACTCTGTAACATCAATATACTCGTCGTCATGCCACTCTGCAACTTGACAAATCTCCGATTGTTTTAAAATGCAAAGGCTTTCCCCTTTCCACGTTTCAAAATTGAAACTGGTTGAATCATGTGAGTGCGACTACAGTCTTTTCCATGTAGTTTTTTGTGCATTACAGTAGCTTTTTTCGAGGCAAAGTACTGGTCACAAATATTACAAACTCGATCAGCTAAGACGTTTGCAAGCGAAGGACAAAAAAAATCGTAAGGCATGATTTTGAACTGTGGATGTACTTTTGACCAATCGTAATTTAACGCTAAGCGAAGAAATAGAGGACAAAACTGATTGCTGTTTTGGTCTCCTGTTGAAGAAGGAATCGAAAGCGAATCTTCTTGTTGAAGACGACAAGTGCAAGGGGGTGGTAAAGAACCGGGACAACATCAACAAAATTTCAAAGTCGACGTATCTGCGTGTAAATGCCTGAATAATAGCAAACTTGTGAGACGGTGTTACAAGTCGATATTTCATTACATAAACAGAAGAGAAGTTGTCCCGTTCAGAGTCGATTACTTAAATCGATTGTAATCGATATTTCTGAATCTATCGTGACTGTCGAAAATTCAAATATATTTCATTACTGTCACAAATGACGATGCGTTAATACAACTTTAATGTATGAATACGCATTTTAAATCTTACGTAAGATGATCATTCACCCCTCCCCTCCCTCTCGTAAGATGTAGTAAGAATCCGCCGACCAACCCCCCCCTAAACGTCTTACGTAATTTATGAACGGCCCCTAGGTTACTGCGATGGAAAAATGCTGCTTCTTCCATTCGTACACAGAATGTCAAAAGAAAGCGAATGATCGACCACAACAAATGGCGATAACTTTTTGAATTCAGTTTAATATTTTGTGCGGAAGTTTTGAAATTTTATTCTGTCAACTTTTTTGTGTTATAAATAACTTCTTTTTGGAAATATGCTTGGATTCCTTATATGGCGGTTGCACTGAAGTCACCGGAGAGGAATACAACATTGAACCAGTTGATGATGCACCAGGTGCTTTCCGTTGTTATTTGGATGTCGGTTTGGCACGCACTACAACTGGTGCTCGTGTTTTCGTTGCCATGAAGGGTGCTGTCGATGGTGGTTTGAACATTCCACATTCAGTGAAGCGTGTCCCAGGTTGTTCTGCAGCAACTAAGAGCTTCATTTTGATGTCCATCGTGCTCACATTTTCGGTCAACATATTGCCGATTATATGCGTCCTTTGGAGAAAGAGGATGAAGAAATTTTCAAACGCCTGGAAGGAAACTACCAAAAACGGCAACGCTGGTTGAACATTTAATTTGCGGTTGCAGCGATCACCTCACTTGCTGTTTTTCTTTTTGTTTTGATTTGATTTATGATTTAATCATAAAAATTTTGGTAGAGTTGAAATGTGGCAAATGACTTAAAGGCCGACTTAAATCAGCTCACGCAGACCTCTATTGCAGACTCTAAACTTCGGCTTACTGATGATATGACGTAGCGGTCATTGAAACTAGTATAAGCAGCTCGTTGTCCATTTTAATGCATTTTGCGCTTGTAATTTTTTTGTGGTTTTTTGTACTAGAAGTACTCAACATAAAAACTCTGTACAAAAACAAATTATTATTAAATTTTGTTTTACGTTTTGTTTTATAGTTTTAGAAATATTTGGAGTCAATTGAGTTGTAGATAGCCCTTCTAGGTTTACGTCCGTAATACGAAATCGTAGCTTGCTTTTATTTAGATTGATTGTACCGGAGTTGTGCTCACAATTACAGGTCAAACCAAACAAAAATTCGCAATGCGCCGCCCCATCATATAACTCTGGGTATTGCTACTTATTCAAGCATTAAAAAAATTTATCCTTTCCATTAACATTATATTTTTGTCTTAATATTTCAAAGTAGTGCAGATCTATTGTTTTCAATAGCAGATGTGTGTAAAAATGGTATTTGGTGAGTTGCGAGTCGTAAGATTCATCTCTGAGGGCCGCATACGGCCCTCGGGCCGCACTTTGTGCACCCCTGCTTTAAGGGACAGCCCTTTGATAGCACTATATTGAGTGGTAAAGTTGATGCCAGACGTAGTACTGGTTCCTAGATAGAGGCAATTAAAAAGCCATTCGAACGGGACAAAAAACGGAAGTGTTTTTCATGGCCATCTATAGAAAAGCAGAAGTCTGCGAAACCTAGCAACATTTTTTAATGCGACTGTTTTAGAACGAATCTATTATTATTTGTTGCTAAAAAATAATCTACTATTTATTCGAATATGATCTTAATCACAGTAAGACCAATTTACCTTACGTTATGTTTTTGTTTTTGAGAGAACATACTAATTCTTTTTATGTTCAATTTGCCATTCCGTTATTTTTTGTGTTTGCTTAACATACATTCAACACTATTTTTACATGTTAGAGTTAGTTGAGTAAGAACTGCAAACGGGTAACAACCAAAATAAAATTGTCTTTTCAACAAGAAACAATATTTGTTTTCTATTGATTTGGTACAGTCCACTCGTTTTTTAACATATATTTTTTGGTCCTTCTGTAACCGGGATAATTTCGGAAATATGGTTAATCAACTCTTGTGAAACTCGTTAACAAGTCCGTGGGTTAGACCGCGTATCAAGTCTTACTTGCGTTCAACAGTGCAGTTCATAAATCAAATCGTTTCGAGATTGAGAAAAAAAATAAGGCTTAAAAACATATTTCGCTTTTGTTTCAAAAGGTTTCATAATTTTATTGATAAATAAAATCATTTAAGAGATCATCATATAAATTGTCTGAAACACGAGTAATTTGACTTTGCTTGTAACCAGCCGCAATCACGCGTTATTTGACTTTGTTTTTTGACCTTGTCGTCCGTTAAAAAAAAAATCGTACTATGAATACGTTGATTAAAAGACGTGGTTGGGCGAAGTCTTATATAACTCGAACATTCGAGTACGCTCAAGCACTCGATGATTCCCCGAAGGTAGAACTTTTGTTGAACCGGTTAAATAAATTGGAAGAAAATTATAATGCACTTGTTGAAATAAGTAACAAGTTGTATGAATTTGCAGATCAAAACGAATTTGTAGATCCAGCTGAAGATGCTGCGGAATACGAAAATAAATATTTTGAAGCGCATTTTTTATTATCTAGTGCACTGAATAAAGAACAAAGGTGTTCCGAGTTAAATAAAAACGAAGGCGTCCTGGATAAACTTGCGTCTCAGCAAGCCACATTTTTAGAAAACTTAAATTTGTCAAATTCTAATACAGGTGTTCATCTTAAATTACTTTCGCGCATTTCTAACGCAAATTTTGAAATTGAAGCATTAGTCTTGTCTCATCTTACATCATCAATTCCAACTCAATCGGTTGACCTTTCCTCTTCCACCTGGGCACAAGTTCTAAAACTGCCATTAGCAGATCCATCGTTTGGTGTCACAGGTCCGATTGACGTCATAATTGGTTCAGATCAATTATGGAATATTTATACAGGAGATCGCTTACAATTTGATAAGTCCATGCCTATCGCCTTAAAAGCAATTTTTGGTTGGGTGATAGCTGGCTCTTTTTCTTCAATTGAGAAAATGCACGCTCATGCTGTAGCAAATCACGCATTACTTGATCTTGACACGCTAATAAGATCATTTATGGATATTGAATCTATCCACCCATCAAACCATACAATTAATATGGCAGACCCTGCCGAGGCTCATTTTGCCAACACACATACAAGAGATGACAGCGGGACTTATGTTGTAAAGTACCCATTTAAAGATAACATTAAACCAATCGATTCAACGATATCAGCAACATTAAAACGGTTTACATCACTAGAATGGAAATTTCGCAAAAATTCATTTGTAAAAGAACACTACGTTCAATTTATGAGAGAATACCAAAACTTGGGACATATGGAGTTAATTCCGTCACAAGAAATTGCAATTGATAAATCCAGCTGCTACTATTTAGCTCATCACGCTATTTTTAAACCCGAGAGTTCGTCTACAAAATGTAGGGTTGTTTTTGATGGTTCATGTGAAGATGCATCTGGCGTCTCACTAAATGAAAGATTACACATTGGCCCACCAATTCAAAGAGACTTATTTGGAGTTTTTCTCAGATTTCGACAACATCGTTTTGTATTTTCAACGGATATAGAAAAAATGTTTAGAGGAATTAAAGTGTCATCTGACCATACTAATTTTCAGCGGATAATTTGGAGAGAAGACGAGAACTCACCCATTCAGCACTATCGATTGCTAACAGTCACATACGGGCTTGCGTCTTCGCCATTTTTAGCCGTCCGCGTGCTTAAACAACTGGCTGAAGATTACCAGCACGAATTTCCAAACGCGTCACGTGTTCTCAAAAACGACGCGTACGTTGACGATATTCCGACAGGTTGTGACACTGTAGAAGAGCTTCTCTTGTTAAAAACTGAACTTATTAATTTGTTGAGTAAAGCTAACTTCAGGTTGCGAAAATGGAGTTCAAATTGCTGGCCCCTTTTGGAATCATTACCAAAGGACGTGTGTGAATACAACCCGGTCGTTATAGAATCTCAATCGTTTGAATCATGTATCAAAATATTAGGGTTACAATGGAATCCGTGTAGTGATGAACTTTTCTTAAAAATTTCTCCCATTTTTAGCAGTGGTGCTCCGACGAAACGTGTCGTGTTATCAGAAACCTCTAAGATATTCGACCCACTTGGTATTGTTGCGCCTACCGTCATCTTGTTAAAAATTTTGTTTCAAGAAACCTGGTTTCATAGCTTAAATTGGGACGATAAACTCCCTGAAAAATTGTGTAAACAATGGTATATGTACATTGATGAAATACCTCAGCTTTCAAAGGTTAGAATTCCACGACATATTTCATCACATTCAGGAAGCATCGAGATACATGGCTTCGCAGACGCATCGTCTATTGCATATGCAGCTGTTGTTTATAGTCGCATTAAAGTGAACGAAAAATATGTCACCAAATTAGTCGCGTCCAAAACTAGGGTTGCTCCCCTTAAACCCATTTCAATACCAAGGCTGGAGCTGAACGCAGCTCTGTTGTTAACTAAGTTAATAAGCTTCGTCACTACGTCTCTTACAGTAAAGGTGTCAAATACTTTCTGCTGGTCAGATTCTGAAATAGTCCTACACTGGCTATCGTCTCCTCCGCGTAGATGGACCACATTCGTATGCAATCGTACTGCTGAAATTTTAGACATTACTCCTCGAAATTGTTGGCAACATGTTCGGTCAGCAGACAATCCCGCGGACTGTGCATCGCGCGGGCTATTGCCATCCATTTTAGTAAAGCATGAATTGTGGTGGTCAGGTCCGAAATGGTTACTCTTGCCAGATACCGCTTGGCCCAAACAAAAGCATTTTACGATGTCCGCGTCAGATTCGAGCGTATTACGCGAAGAAAAGACTGTAAAACAAATCACTTTGTGTTCAACTAAAACCTTAAATTCGCTAGACATTATAATCCATAAAATTTCATCGTGGTCGCGATTAACTCGGATTGTAGCGTTTTGCATTCGTTTTGGTCACTCTTGTCGTCGTATTCGCTCACCTTGCACCGAACAATATTCATCATTCCTTAGCAGCATAGAATTGCAGCAGGCAAAAACAATCATAATTATGCGAGAGCAACAACAATCATTTGGAGTGGAGCTACAACAGCTACAACACAGAAAGCCTTTACACTCAAAATCAAAACTGATTCGATACACACCATTTATTGACGAAAAGGGCATTTTAAGGGTCGGAGGCCGTATTCGACATGCAAATATAAATTATGACACAAAGTTTCCAATATTATTACCTAAATCTTCTCCTATTTCTTTACTTATAGTAAGGTATGTTCACGAAATTCATCTTCACACTGGCGTAGAAGCTACATTTGCTATCACCAGGCAACAATTTTGGATTCTTGGTTGCAGGAATTTGGTCCGCAAAGTGGTTTTTGGCTGTAAAAAGTGTTTTATGCAAAGGCGTGCAACCAGCGTTCAACTCATGGGCGATCTACCATCACCACGTGTTCAACCAAGCCGATGTTTCTTGCATTGTGGCCTTGATTATGCAGGTCCAGTTTCCATTAAAATGTCTAAAGTCAGAAATGCAAAAATTAGTAAAGCATGGTTCGCTATATTCGTTTGTCTATCAACCAAGGCTCTTCATATTGAGCTCGTTAGCGATCTAACAACTGAAGCTTTTCTTGCCGCTTTTCGGAGATTTATTGCTCGCAGAGGTAAACCCACTGACATGTATTCAGACAATGGGACGACATTTCAAGGTGCCAAAAGAGTTTTAGATGAGCTTCAAAAATTTGCGACTTCACAATCATTTACTGCTGATATTGCAGCATCCTTAGCCAGTGATGGTTTAACCTGGCATTTTATCCCTCCGTTTGCGCCACATTTCGGAGGCTTGTGGGAGGCAGGTGTGAGGTCCATTAAATTGCATTTACGAAGAGTTATTGGCAGCAGCATTTTAACATTTGAAGAATATACCACAGTTTTGGCACAAATTGAATCCATTTTAAATTCACGTCCGCTGGGCTCTGTTTCCGATAGTGAGCTGGATCCACTTACACCTGCACATTTCCTCATTGGCGAACCTTATACCTGTGTACCAGAACCATCTTTATTGCATACAAACATCAATCGTCTTCAGCACTGGCGCCATTTACAAGCCATGGTTCAAGGTTTTTGGAAACGTTGGCATATCGAGTATATTACTTCTCTGCAACAACGCAGCAAATGGCAACAGCAACATTCAAATTTAAAGACAGGAACTATGGTCGTGCTAAAGGAGCCACACCTCCCACCATCAAAATGGATGCTCGGGCGTGTGAAAGATGTAACTATGGGTGCTGATGGCATAGTTCGAGTAGCAACTGTTAATACTAGCAAAGGCGAATATAAGCGGCCTATAACTAAACTAGCTGCACTTCCTAATTGCTGAACAGTCGTTCAGGGGGCGCGGGATGTTTTAGAACGAATCTATTATTATTTGTTGCTAAAAAATAATCTACTATTTATTCGAATATGATCTTAATCACAGTAAGACCAATTTACCTTACGTTATGTTTTTGTTTTTGAGAGAACATACTAATTCTTTTTATGTTCAATTTGCCATTCCGTTATTTTTTGTGTTTGCTTAACATACATTCAACACTATTTTTACATGTTAGAGTTAGTTGAGTAAGAACTGCAAACGGGTAACAACCAAAATAAAATTGTCTTTTCAACAAGAAACAATATTTGTTTTCTATTGATTTGGTACAGTCCACTCGTTTTTTAACAGCGACTAATTTTAAAATGTTATGGAATAATGTAACTTTTTAATAGATTTCGTTTGATTGAAAAATCTTATTTACTTTTTTTCTTACAAGGCATAATAACCCATTCGAACTGGACATATTTTTCCGTTTATGTTCACTTGGTAAATTTTTCAAAACTACTTTAATCTATTATATAAAACTCATTTTTTGTCTGTCCGTCTGTCTGTCTCTTATGCACGCGGAAAATATCCAGCAAATTTTGATGAAATTTTCACAGAATGTTAGTATCGATCGGGTGGGTGTCATAGACTATAAAACTTTTATTTAGGGTGCAAATTTAGGGTGGCCCTCATACACAATTATTTTCAAAATAGCGATTTCTCAAAGACAGGCAAATCGATTCTCATGAAATTTACACAGTATGGCTTTTATGTTAAGGGGCACAGATTGGATGGCAAAAATTTTATTTAGGGTGCATACTTAGGGTGGCCCTCATACAAATATATTTTTAAATATAATTTTCACGAAGACAAATAAATCGATTCACACCGAATTCACACTACGTATCTTTTATGTTTTAGCTTAGGCTAAAAAATTTTTAATAATTTTTTTTTTTTTTTTTTTTGTATTGAACTTTTTAGTCATTTATACAACCAACATGACAAAGATAACAAGTGGATCAATTTAACCTGGTAATTGGTGACATATGTTTCGGCTATTACCACGTATGTACATATTTATATGCATATACATAGCCTCATCAGACCAGTTTTGGTTAAGTTGTACTGAGAATCGAACACCCGACCGTATGCATTTTTGAATTGCGACGGCCGCTCTAACACTTGAGCTATTGGGTATGTGACCTTGATGTGTACAAAGTGCGTGTTTCTTTTTTTGATTTCGCACGTATTGTTCCATTTTTCTTGTTATCTTTCTAAGTTATGTTCAGTTGACATAGCTCTTTTTAAGCTTATTTGGCTTATACATGTACTATGATTTTATAATTATATTTTTCATATAATTTCAAAGTTCTGTAAAATTTTCCAGCTACTTTTTTTATTATTATTGAAAAATTGGCGGGTTCTCCATATTAAGAATTTTTTGGTTTGTTTTTGAGACTAATAATTATTATATTAATAATTTTTGTATTGAACTTTTTAGTCATTTATACAACCAACATGACAAAGATAACAAGTGGATCAATTTAACCTGGTAATTGGTGACATATGTTTCGACTATTACCACGTATATACATATTTATATTTGTATTGGAACAATACGTGCGAAATCAAAAGAAACACGCACTTTGTACACATCAAGGTCACATACCCAATAGCTCAAGTGTTAGAGCGGCCGTCGCAATTCAAAAATGCATACGGTCGGGTGTTCGATTCTCAGTACAACTTGACCAAAACTGGTCTGATGAGGCTATGTATATGCATATAAATATGTATATACGTGGTAATAGCCGAAACATATGTCACCAATTACCAGGTTAAATTGTTCCATTTGTTATCTTTGTCATGTTTGTTGAATAAAAAATAGCATTGATCAATAAGTAAAATTTACAATATTGGTCTTTGCTAAAATGACTGTAAGTTCATAATGTTTAATTAGAGTAAAATATAATATTTAAATTATTGAAATTAAAGAAAGATTCATTCAAAGAAATTTCAAAGAATATGGATATAAAATCCGATTAAATAAAGTAAAAGCTTAATCATCAAAGTAAAGTCAAATTAAATTGGTTCAAAATTAAAATCGAATCAAATAAAAATTCAAAAAAAATAAGATATAGCAAAAATAAACTAAGAAAATTTAAATAAAAAAATGAGAATTGATTAAAATTAGATTGCTAAAGAATATAAATATAGTTTTAAATTAAATTTAATTCGGCTTAAAATAAAAACTTTAGAAAAAAAAGGTAATGGTTAATTTTCACTAAATCTGAAACCAGCAAAATCTGTTTGAATTGAATTTTATAAAATACTTAAATAAAAATAAGAAACCAAAAATGAAAGTAGAATGAATGTAAAACAAATATAAAAAATTGTGATTTGTTATATTAAATGTAGTATTTACATATCAATAATAGTAGCTAGTATTTTCATTAATAAAACCAAAATGTTCATGTGTAAAATTAAATATTGATCGGTCTTCTTCTTTCATGATGAAGTAGAGTATGCTATAAGTTAAAGTTTCTGTCAGTTTGAGGAACGAATCAGTTCGGGGCATTCATCAAACAACCTGGCGATATGGATGCCAACGGTTGATCGAAAGATCAAAAGAGTGGGTCGCCATGATGCCGAATAGGCTGGCATCACTAGATGAAGGAATTTTTTTTGTTTTTTTGTGTTTTCTTGTCACGTTTCAATTTTCTAGTCTCATTCGGTGCTTTTTCTCCAAAACTCTCTCTTAATTTTCTCTTCTTCCTTTTATAATCATTTATTTATCGCGAGTAATCCAAAATAATAAAGGCACGTCTGTTTTTAATTAAGGGTGAATTCGAGATTGACAGAAATGCGACAGGGCCTGCACTGCAAGTGTTTTACTTAATCTGCAACCCTGCTGTCGCTGCTCAGCTGTCAGTGTGCTACATTACTGAGCAAATTATTTACATTTGTTTTCTCGAACGTGATTTCGCCAATAAATTAAATAAAAGTCAAAACAACTGAAATTTATGCGGCTGATACATTATTAGTAATTAATAAATAGTTAAAAAATAAATAAATTGCCTTTAATTTGAGTTTTATTTACTTTTCTTCATCCATCTTTGTTATAATTTTTTTGCTGCGTTGTTTGCTATTGTTCTGTCTAGAATTTTCGCAGTACATTGACAGCAGCTGCCAACTCGAACACTTGACGTTTGTGGAGTTGGCAGAAATTTCAACAAGAACGTGCTGCTTTCTTATAATGCGCAGTATTGTCAATCTTGAATTCACCCTAATTTTTGTAACGGGTAGTGAGCGGATTGAACCACCATTTTCCGACGAGCTCAGCCGAGCACTAGTACGCCAGCGTGCCTCGCTCACACGGAGCTGTCCGTTATACTTCTGCACGGGCTCGGTAATGGAGCAGTTTGTTAAATTGAAGGAGTTTTCGTCAGCTTCTAAAAACTCCGGTGCATCGCAATGGCTATCATTAAGAGAGTCGTTATTTCCAACCTATCTACAAATAAATAACATTTTCAAATATTTTAAAAATAATATTGGCACATTCATACTTTCTAGGTCTCAAATCCTCATTTAGAAACTCCAGTGAGTTGTAAAACTCCCAAACATCATGTCAGCAGCGCCGCTGCCAGAGGGCAGGTCCATTTTCTTTTCTTCGCAGACGAAACGATCTCGAAGACTTTTCCAGCTTTGCTAGCAATGGTCAACTGAAATTTAAATATTTTTACATAAAATTTACTGCAACCTAATTTGATATACAGTAGCGTGCAATACTGGAACAATGTTAGGTAGTTTCATGCTTACATGATCATAAAAGTATTAATGACAAACTGATTTGACAAAAGTTTATGATTTTGCAATCCTTGTTCCTTCTACTTTAATATAAAATTAATAAATAAATTTAAAATGTACTCAATAGTTAATTTTTTTTCAGAAACGCTACAAAACGCATGTATCCAGTTTTGCACGTCTGTATTGTTTTTTGTTTTATAGCTGTAAAATTCCCGTTATTTACATCGTTTTATTAAAAAATTTTATGGCAAGCTTCTATTTTGTTAGTTTTCAGTTGAAAACTGTCATATAACTGCAAGTTAATAATTCGGTTTTCCTTATTTAAGAAAAAAAGAATAATTTAATTAATATGAAAAAAATATCTATTGAAACCGAAGATAATGTAGTTATTATGATTCAAAATGGTCAGTCGTCAAGAACTACAGCAAAAGCTTTGAAAATTAGTCATAGGACAGCTCTTCGTGTCCAAAATCGGCGCAATACTAAGCATACAATCAACAAGAGAGGCCGACCCAGAAAGCTAACAGACAGCCATGCCCGCCTTATGGAGCGTATACTAAGACGCAATCACTTTAAAACACCTTAAGAAGATGCAGTTAAGTATGATAAATAAATGCGTTAGCGAGTGGACCGCACGCAGATCACTTCGTAGGATTGGGCTAAAAGCAGCTATCAAACAAAAAAAAAAAAACCAGTACTATCAGAAAAAAATGTCATAGCGCGACTAAAATGCTGCAAGGCAATAACATTGGGGTGTGGAAAACTGGCCCGAAAAACTCGTCAGAAAATATGCTTTTTTTCTATAAGCACGTTTTAAATTTAAAAGCAGGAAAAGTGCTTTTAAATATTTACAACCCGTTTTAAAGTAACATTTATTTTCATTGATATCAATAAAAAAACATTTACATTTACGAGAATCTAACCCACGTCCTGAGTTCACAGTCCTAACCATTACGCCATGCTGGCTCATAAATTCGACTTTTTTATTATTCCTTTTGTTCACTGTGTCTACAACGCAGGGTAATCTATTTTTTAAAATTTTCTCATAATTTTATGCAAGTTTTTCTTTTTTTTATGGGACCAGTCTGTATCTTAGATTTTGGGTAAAAACCAGGTTTTAACTTTATTTTGCGACTATGAATATTTTAATTAATGCTTTGATTTTATTGATGCTTGAAATGTTTATTTTGTTTTTGAAAGAGAAATTTTTACTTAACCCTTTCAGGACCGAATTAAAATTAAAGGAAAAAAAATATTTCAGTTGAAGCTCTTATTACTATGATCACAAAGGGTAACTGATATCAATTTTTATGTCCTCGGAATCCTGGATCTTCCTTACTGAAAACAGAACTGCCGGTAAGACAAAAGCAAAGCAAATCACTGAAAAAAATAACAAAACAGTGATTTTGACAAGTGAAGTCCTGAAAGGTTTAATTAAGTATTTTTTCTGTTACTTATGTTCCTTAAAAAAAATGCACACATTTACTATATAATAAATTAAGTAAATGAAAACATGTTTTAAACAAAGCAGGTTGATGTTTTTTGCTTTTATCTAGAACACATACATTAAATTTTGTGTTAGCACGGAATTAGGTGCATGCATTTCCGACATTAGGCTAAGCGCAAAATTTTAGCCCGGAATTAGGAACAAATGCAATGTTGCTAAAAATATAAAGAAATATTATAAAATAAGCTAAATGGTGCTCAAATTGTTCACAAATCGACTCTCAAAAGATTATTTCTGATGATAAACCATACTTCCGTTTTAAAAACTGACTTGTAAAAACAGCAATTATTCTAGAAGTGATGAATGACTTAACATGCCGTAATTCGGTACATTTACCTTATATTCCAAATTTAGAATAAAATACCCAAAGTGGTAATGCCATATTTAGAATAGTCACCACAGCGGGGTGAGTTTCAAAATGTATCAAAAAAATTAATTTTTGTTTTGAGCTGGTATTAGTCATGATTGAATAATATAGGGGGCCGTTCATAAATTACGTAAGACAATTTCATGACTTTTTGACCCCCCCTCCCCCGAGTAAGATTTAGTAAGGTTCTCACTACCTCCCCCCCCTCCCCTTCCGAAATCTTACGTAAGATTCGTAATTAAGGTGAAACTAGTCAAAAAATGTATTTTTCATGTGATGTACTATATTACTATGTATATTTAATTTTAATATACATATGGTACATATTAAATAAATATTACGAAATTACAAACTACACATTTGTTTTTCAAGATGAATAAAAAAAGTCATCGTTAGTCCATGCGCTTTTTAACCAGTCTGATAGTGAACCTACAATTGGCAACCCGATTCGTCTGTTGAATTTTCTGATTCAGATTCAAACTCTGTAACATCAATATACTCGTCGTCATGCCACTCTGCAACTTGACAAATCTCCGATTGTTTTAAAATGCAAAGGCTTTCCCCTTTCCACGTTTCAAAATTGAAACTGGTTGAATCATGTGAGTGCGACTACAGTCTTTTCCATGTAGTTTTTTGTGCATTACAGTAGCTTTTTTCGAGGCAAAGTACTGGTCACAAATATTACAAACTCGATCAGCTAAGACGTTTGCAAGCGAAGGACAAAAAAAATCGTAAGGCATGATTTTGAACTGTGGATGTACTTTTGACCAATCGTAATTTAACGCTAAGCGAAGAAATAGAGGACAAAACTGATTGCTGTTTTGGTCTCCTGTTGAAGAAGGAATCGAAAGCGAATCTTCTTGTTGAAGACGACAAGTGCAAGGGGGTGGTAAAGAACCGGGACAACATCAACAAAATTTCAAAGTCGACGTATCTGCGTGTAAATGCCTGAATAATAGCAAACTTGTGAGACGGTGTTACAAGTCGATATTTCATTACATAAACAGAAGAGAAGTTGTCCCGTTCAGAGTCGATTACTTAAATCGATTGTAATCGATATTTCTGAATCTATCGTGACTGTCGAAAATTCAAATATATTTCATTACTGTCACAAATGACGATGCGTTAATACAACTTTAATGTATGAATACGCATTTTAAATCTTACGTAAGATGATCATTCACCCCTCCCCTCCCTCTCGTAAGATGTAGTAAGAATCCGCCGACCAACCCCCCCCTAAACGTCTTACGTAATTTATGAACGGCCCCTAGGTTACTGCGATGGAAAAATGCTGCTTCTTCCATTCGTACACAGAATGTCAAAAGAAAGCGAATGATCGACCACAACAAATGGCGATAACTTTTTGAATTCAGTTTAATATTTTGTGCGGAAGTTTTGAAATTTTATTCTGTCAACTTTTTTGTGTTATAAATAACTTCTTTTTGGAAATATGCTTGGATTCCTTATATGGCGGTTGCACTGAAGTCACCGGAGAGGAATACAACATTGAACCAGTTGATGATGCACCAGGTGCTTTCCGTTGTTATTTGGATGTCGGTTTGGCACGCACTACAACTGGTGCTCGTGTTTTCGTTGCCATGAAGGGTGCTGTCGATGGTGGTTTGAACATTCCACATTCAGTGAAGCGTGTCCCAGGTTGTTCTGCAGCAACTAAGAGCTTCATTTTGATGTCCATCGTGCTCACATTTTCGGTCAACATATTGCCGATTATATGCGTCCTTTGGAGAAAGAGGATGAAGAAATTTTCAAACGCCTGGAAGGAAACTACCAAAAACGGCAACGCTGGTTGAACATTTAATTTGCGGTTGCAGCGATCACCTCACTTGCTGTTTTTCTTTTTGTTTTGATTTGATTTATGATTTAATCATAAAAATTTTGGTAGAGTTGAAATGTGGCAAATGACTTAAAGGCCGACTTAAATCAGCTCACGCAGACCTCTATTGCAGACTCTAAACTTCGGCTTACTGATGATATGACGTAGCGGTCATTGAAACTAGTATAAGCAGCTCGTTGTCCATTTTAATGCATTTTGCGCTTGTAATTTTTTTGTGGTTTTTTGTACTAGAAGTACTCAACATAAAAACTCTGTACAAAAACAAATTATTATTAAATTTTGTTTTACGTTTTGTTTTATAGTTTTAGAAATATTTGGAGTCAATTGAGTTGTAGATAGCCCTTCTAGGTTTACGTCCGTAATACGAAATCGTAGCTTGCTTTTATTTAGATTGATTGTACCGGAGTTGTGCTCACAATTACAGGTCAAACCAAACAAAAATTCGCAATGCGCCGCCCCATCATATAACTCTGGGTATTGCTACTTATTCAAGCATTAAAAAAATTTATCCTTTCCATTAACATTATATTTTTGTCTTAATATTTCAAAGTAGTGCAGATCTATTGTTTTCAATAGCAGATGTGTGTAAAAATGGTATTTGGTGAGTTGCGAGTCGTAAGATTCATCTCTGAGGGCCGCATACGGCCCTCGGGCCGCACTTTGTGCACCCCTGCTTTAAGGGACAGCCCTTTGATAGCACTATATTGAGTGGTAAAGTTGATGCCAGACGTAGTACTGGTTCCTAGATAGAGGCAATTAAAAAGCCATTCGAACGGGACAAAAAACGGAAGTGTTTTTCATGGCCATCTATAGAAAAGCAGAAGTCTGCGAAACCTAGCAACATTTTTTAATGCGACTGTTTTAGAACGAATCTATTATTATTTGTTGCTAAAAAATAATCTACTATTTATTCGAATATGATCTTAATCACAGTAAGACCAATTTACCTTACGTTATGTTTTTGTTTTTGAGAGAACATACTAATTCTTTTTATGTTCAATTTGCCATTCCGTTATTTTTTGTGTTTGCTTAACATACATTCAACACTATTTTTACATGTTAGAGTTAGTTGAGTAAGAACTGCAAACGGGTAACAACCAAAATAAAATTGTCTTTTCAACAAGAAACAATATTTGTTTTCTATTGATTTGGTACAGTCCACTCGTTTTTTAACATATATTTTTTGGTCCTTCTGTAACCGGGATAATTTCGGAAATATGGTTAATCAACTCTTGTGAAACTCGTTAACAAGTCCGTGGGTTAGACCGCGTATCAAGTCTTACTTGCGTTCAACAGTGCAGTTCATAAATCAAATCGTTTCGAGATTGAGAAAAAAAATAAGGCTTAAAAACATATTTCGCTTTTGTTTCAAAAGGTTTCATAATTTTATTGATAAATAAAATCATTTAAGAGATCATCATATAAATTGTCTGAAACACGAGTAATTTGACTTTGCTTGTAACCAGCCGCAATCACGCGTTATTTGACTTTGTTTTTTGACCTTGTCGTCCGTTAAAAAAAAAATCGTACTATGAATACGTTGATTAAAAGACGTGGTTGGGCGAAGTCTTATATAACTCGAACATTCGAGTACGCTCAAGCACTCGATGATTCCCCGAAGGTAGAACTTTTGTTGAACCGGTTAAATAAATTGGAAGAAAATTATAATGCACTTGTTGAAATAAGTAACAAGTTGTATGAATTTGCAGATCAAAACGAATTTGTAGATCCAGCTGAAGATGCTGCGGAATACGAAAATAAATATTTTGAAGCGCATTTTTTATTATCTAGTGCACTGAATAAAGAACAAAGGTGTTCCGAGTTAAATAAAAACGAAGGCGTCCTGGATAAACTTGCGTCTCAGCAAGCCACATTTTTAGAAAACTTAAATTTGTCAAATTCTAATACAGGTGTTCATCTTAAATTACTTTCGCGCATTTCTAACGCAAATTTTGAAATTGAAGCATTAGTCTTGTCTCATCTTACATCATCAATTCCAACTCAATCGGTTGACCTTTCCTCTTCCACCTGGGCACAAGTTCTAAAACTGCCATTAGCAGATCCATCGTTTGGTGTCACAGGTCCGATTGACGTCATAATTGGTTCAGATCAATTATGGAATATTTATACAGGAGATCGCTTACAATTTGATAAGTCCATGCCTATCGCCTTAAAAGCAATTTTTGGTTGGGTGATAGCTGGCTCTTTTTCTTCAATTGAGAAAATGCACGCTCATGCTGTAGCAAATCACGCATTACTTGATCTTGACACGCTAATAAGATCATTTATGGATATTGAATCTATCCACCCATCAAACCATACAATTAATATGGCAGACCCTGCCGAGGCTCATTTTGCCAACACACATACAAGAGATGACAGCGGGACTTATGTTGTAAAGTACCCATTTAAAGATAACATTAAACCAATCGATTCAACGATATCAGCAACATTAAAACGGTTTACATCACTAGAATGGAAATTTCGCAAAAATTCATTTGTAAAAGAACACTACGTTCAATTTATGAGAGAATACCAAAACTTGGGACATATGGAGTTAATTCCGTCACAAGAAATTGCAATTGATAAATCCAGCTGCTACTATTTAGCTCATCACGCTATTTTTAAACCCGAGAGTTCGTCTACAAAATGTAGGGTTGTTTTTGATGGTTCATGTGAAGATGCATCTGGCGTCTCACTAAATGAAAGATTACACATTGGCCCACCAATTCAAAGAGACTTATTTGGAGTTTTTCTCAGATTTCGACAACATCGTTTTGTATTTTCAACGGATATAGAAAAAATGTTTAGAGGAATTAAAGTGTCATCTGACCATACTAATTTTCAGCGGATAATTTGGAGAGAAGACGAGAACTCACCCATTCAGCACTATCGATTGCTAACAGTCACATACGGGCTTGCGTCTTCGCCATTTTTAGCCGTCCGCGTGCTTAAACAACTGGCTGAAGATTACCAGCACGAATTTCCAAACGCGTCACGTGTTCTCAAAAACGACGCGTACGTTGACGATATTCCGACAGGTTGTGACACTGTAGAAGAGCTTCTCTTGTTAAAAACTGAACTTATTAATTTGTTGAGTAAAGCTAACTTCAGGTTGCGAAAATGGAGTTCAAATTGCTGGCCCCTTTTGGAATCATTACCAAAGGACGTGTGTGAATACAACCCGGTCGTTATAGAATCTCAATCGTTTGAATCATGTATCAAAATATTAGGGTTACAATGGAATCCGTGTAGTGATGAACTTTTCTTAAAAATTTCTCCCATTTTTAGCAGTGGTGCTCCGACGAAACGTGTCGTGTTATCAGAAACCTCTAAGATATTCGACCCACTTGGTATTGTTGCGCCTACCGTCATCTTGTTAAAAATTTTGTTTCAAGAAACCTGGTTTCATAGCTTAAATTGGGACGATAAACTCCCTGAAAAATTGTGTAAACAATGGTATATGTACATTGATGAAATACCTCAGCTTTCAAAGGTTAGAATTCCACGACATATTTCATCACATTCAGGAAGCATCGAGATACATGGCTTCGCAGACGCATCGTCTATTGCATATGCAGCTGTTGTTTATAGTCGCATTAAAGTGAACGAAAAATATGTCACCAAATTAGTCGCGTCCAAAACTAGGGTTGCTCCCCTTAAACCCATTTCAATACCAAGGCTGGAGCTGAACGCAGCTCTGTTGTTAACTAAGTTAATAAGCTTCGTCACTACGTCTCTTACAGTAAAGGTGTCAAATACTTTCTGCTGGTCAGATTCTGAAATAGTCCTACACTGGCTATCGTCTCCTCCGCGTAGATGGACCACATTCGTATGCAATCGTACTGCTGAAATTTTAGACATTACTCCTCGAAATTGTTGGCAACATGTTCGGTCAGCAGACAATCCCGCGGACTGTGCATCGCGCGGGCTATTGCCATCCATTTTAGTAAAGCATGAATTGTGGTGGTCAGGTCCGAAATGGTTACTCTTGCCAGATACCGCTTGGCCCAAACAAAAGCATTTTACGATGTCCGCGTCAGATTCGAGCGTATTACGCGAAGAAAAGACTGTAAAACAAATCACTTTGTGTTCAACTAAAACCTTAAATTCGCTAGACATTATAATCCATAAAATTTCATCGTGGTCGCGATTAACTCGGATTGTAGCGTTTTGCATTCGTTTTGGTCACTCTTGTCGTCGTATTCGCTCACCTTGCACCGAACAATATTCATCATTCCTTAGCAGCATAGAATTGCAGCAGGCAAAAACAATCATAATTATGCGAGAGCAACAACAATCATTTGGAGTGGAGCTACAACAGCTACAACACAGAAAGCCTTTACACTCAAAATCAAAACTGATTCGATACACACCATTTATTGACGAAAAGGGCATTTTAAGGGTCGGAGGCCGTATTCGACATGCAAATATAAATTATGACACAAAGTTTCCAATATTATTACCTAAATCTTCTCCTATTTCTTTACTTATAGTAAGGTATGTTCACGAAATTCATCTTCACACTGGCGTAGAAGCTACATTTGCTATCACCAGGCAACAATTTTGGATTCTTGGTTGCAGGAATTTGGTCCGCAAAGTGGTTTTTGGCTGTAAAAAGTGTTTTATGCAAAGGCGTGCAACCAGCGTTCAACTCATGGGCGATCTACCATCACCACGTGTTCAACCAAGCCGATGTTTCTTGCATTGTGGCCTTGATTATGCAGGTCCAGTTTCCATTAAAATGTCTAAAGTCAGAAATGCAAAAATTAGTAAAGCATGGTTCGCTATATTCGTTTGTCTATCAACCAAGGCTCTTCATATTGAGCTCGTTAGCGATCTAACAACTGAAGCTTTTCTTGCCGCTTTTCGGAGATTTATTGCTCGCAGAGGTAAACCCACTGACATGTATTCAGACAATGGGACGACATTTCAAGGTGCCAAAAGAGTTTTAGATGAGCTTCAAAAATTTGCGACTTCACAATCATTTACTGCTGATATTGCAGCATCCTTAGCCAGTGATGGTTTAACCTGGCATTTTATCCCTCCGTTTGCGCCACATTTCGGAGGCTTGTGGGAGGCAGGTGTGAGGTCCATTAAATTGCATTTACGAAGAGTTATTGGCAGCAGCATTTTAACATTTGAAGAATATACCACAGTTTTGGCACAAATTGAATCCATTTTAAATTCACGTCCGCTGGGCTCTGTTTCCGATAGTGAGCTGGATCCACTTACACCTGCACATTTCCTCATTGGCGAACCTTATACCTGTGTACCAGAACCATCTTTATTGCATACAAACATCAATCGTCTTCAGCACTGGCGCCATTTACAAGCCATGGTTCAAGGTTTTTGGAAACGTTGGCATATCGAGTATATTACTTCTCTGCAACAACGCAGCAAATGGCAACAGCAACATTCAAATTTAAAGACAGGAACTATGGTCGTGCTAAAGGAGCCACACCTCCCACCATCAAAATGGATGCTCGGGCGTGTGAAAGATGTAACTATGGGTGCTGATGGCATAGTTCGAGTAGCAACTGTTAATACTAGCAAAGGCGAATATAAGCGGCCTATAACTAAACTAGCTGCACTTCCTAATTGCTGAACAGTCGTTCAGGGGGCGCGGGATGTTTTAGAACGAATCTATTATTATTTGTTGCTAAAAAATAATCTACTATTTATTCGAATATGATCTTAATCACAGTAAGACCAATTTACCTTACGTTATGTTTTTGTTTTTGAGAGAACATACTAATTCTTTTTATGTTCAATTTGCCATTCCGTTATTTTTTGTGTTTGCTTAACATACATTCAACACTATTTTTACATGTTAGAGTTAGTTGAGTAAGAACTGCAAACGGGTAACAACCAAAATAAAATTGTCTTTTCAACAAGAAACAATATTTGTTTTCTATTGATTTGGTACAGTCCACTCGTTTTTTAACAGCGACTAATTTTAAAATGTTATGGAATAATGTAACTTTTTAATAGATTTCGTTTGATTGAAAAATCTTATTTACTTTTTTTCTTACAAGGCATAATAACCCATTCGAACTGGACATATTTTTCCGTTTATGTTCACTTGGTAAATTTTTCAAAACTACTTTAATCTATTATATAAAACTCATTTTTTGTCTGTCCGTCTGTCTGTCTCTTATGCACGCGGAAAATATCCAGCAAATTTTGATGAAATTTTCACAGAATGTTAGTATCGATCGGGTGGGTGTCATAGACTATAAAACTTTTATTTAGGGTGCAAATTTAGGGTGGCCCTCATACACAATTATTTTCAAAATAGCGATTTCTCAAAGACAGGCAAATCGATTCTCATGAAATTTACACAGTATGGCTTTTATGTTAAGGGGCACAGATTGGATGGCAAAAATTTTATTTAGGGTGCATACTTAGGGTGGCCCTCATACAAATATATTTTTAAATATAATTTTCACGAAGACAAATAAATCGATTCACACCGAATTCACACTACGTATCTTTTATGTTTTAGCTTAGGCTAAAAAATTTTTAATAATTTTTTTTTTTTTTTTTTTTGTATTGAACTTTTTAGTCATTTATACAACCAACATGACAAAGATAACAAGTGGATCAATTTAACCTGGTAATTGGTGACATATGTTTCGGCTATTACCACGTATGTACATATTTATATGCATATACATAGCCTCATCAGACCAGTTTTGGTTAAGTTGTACTGAGAATCGAACACCCGACCGTATGCATTTTTGAATTGCGACGGCCGCTCTAACACTTGAGCTATTGGGTATGTGACCTTGATGTGTACAAAGTGCGTGTTTCTTTTGATTTCGCACGTATTGTTCCAATACAAATATAAATATGTATATACGTGGTAATAGTCGAAACATATGTCACCAATTACCAGGTTAAATTGATCCACTTGTTATCTTTGTCATGTTGGTTGTATAAATGACTAAAAAGTTCAATACAAAAATTATTAATATAATAATTATTAGTCTCAAAACAAACCAAAAAAATTCTTAATATGGAGAACCCGCCAAATTTTCAATAATAATAAAAAAAGTAGCTGGAAAATTTTCCAGAACTTTGAAATTATATGAAAAATATAATTATAAAATCATAGCACATGTATAAGCCAAATAAGCTTAAAAAGAGCTATGTCAACTGAACATAACTCAGAAAGATAACAAGAAAAATGGAACAATACGTGCGAAATCAAAAGAAACACGCACTTTGTACACATCAAGGTCACATACCCAATAGCTCAAGTGTTAGAGCGGCCGTCGCAATTCAAAAATGCATACGGTCGGGTGTTCGATTCTCAGTACAACTTGACCAAAACTGGTCTGATGAGGCTATGTATATGCATATAAATATGTATATACGTGGTAATAGCCGAAACATATGTCACCAATTACCAGGTTAAATTGATCCACTTGTTATCTTTGTCATGTTGGTTGTATAAATGACTAAAAAGTTCAATACAAAAATTATTAATATAATAATTATTAGTCTCAAAACAAACCATAAAAAATTTTTATTTAGGGTGGCCCTCACACAAAAATATTTTTAAATATCATTTTCTCGAAGACCGCTAAATCGATTCTCATGAAACTTACACCATATGGCTTTTATGTGAAGAGACACAGATAAGATCGTAAAGATTTTGTTTAGGGTGCAAACTTAGGGTGGCCCTCACACAAAAATATTTTTAAATATCATTTTCACAAAGCCAGGTAAGTCGATTCATACCGAATTTACACCACGTAGCTCTTATGTTAAGAGGCTAAGGATAAAAAACTTTTATTTAGGGTGGCTCTCACACAAAAATATTTTTAAATAATATATACTCGAAGACCGCCAAATCGATTCTCATGAAATTTACACCACATGGCTTCTGTATTAAGAGGGACATATAAGGTCAAAAAATTTTATTCAGGGTGCATACTTAGGGTGAGCCTCATACAAAAATATTTTTAAATATCATTTTCACGAAGACATGTTAGTTGATTCACTCCGAATTTACACCACGTAGCTCTTATGTT
This sequence comes from Tricholauxania praeusta, assembly GCA_949775025.1. Taxonomy (NCBI): domain Eukaryota; kingdom Metazoa; phylum Arthropoda; class Insecta; order Diptera; family Lauxaniidae; genus Tricholauxania; species Tricholauxania praeusta. Next base: position 10,005,971 of record OX459032.1, on the reverse strand, counting down.
AAGAGGCATAGCTTAGGCTACAAAACTTTTATTTAGGGTTACCCTAATACAAAAATATTTTTAAATATCATTTTGTCGAAGACCGCTTAATCGATTCTCATGAAATTTACGTCACGTGGTTTTTATATTAGTAGGCACTGCTAAGGTTGTAAAAATTTTATTTTGGGTGCATACTAAGGGTGGTCTTCATACAAAAGTATTTTTCAATAGAGTTTTCACGCAGACCGCACATCGAATCTCCACCACGGTTGAGGTGAGGCGATGCGCACAGGGTAATTCTAGTATTTATATAAATAATGATATTTAAGATATATACAGTAATTAAATAAGCAAATTTAATGTTTATATTTATCAAATCAATTAGTGAGATCAATTTTAACAAAGAAAAGAGGAAGGAGTAGATATTTTTCTTAAAAGAATATAAAACTTGTTTTTTTGCTGTTAAAACGTTTTTCCTGTAAGATGAATGGCAGCGCCCAATTAAAAAAAAAATATTTTTACTCAAGTTTCAATCTATCTACATACCAAATTTCATCAAAATCGGTGGTGGCACAGCCGTGATACCGTTTTTCCCCATTTGGAGCAATGCCACACCCGCTTTAAGGAATCAGAGTTTCTAATAATCTTTCTTAGGTTTCAATTTATCTTTAAGACAAATTTCATCAAAATCGGTTTGTTAGTTTAGCCGTGGAAACGTTTTTTCCCATTAGAGGCGTGGCACCGCCTAGTATTGAAATAAAAGTATACATGTCCCTCCTTCTCTTCACAACCTTTCCAACAAAAAAAAAAATTATGCGATTATGTTGTGCTATGGCTGTGGTTTAACCGTTTTGAACTGCCAATTTATTACACTTATGTTTTCGAACATGACCAGCTTCAAACTACTCCAAAAATTTAAAACTTTATTTGTTTTGCACTCGTTTTTTTTTAATTATGTACATGAAACTCTGTTCGTGGAAAAATTTTGACACACTTGCTGCTGTTGTCAATTTCGAAATGAGAAAAAATGATGTTTTTCTATTTTATTTGTGACTTTAGAGCAGTGGTCGGCACCCCATATGCTCGCGAGCAAACGAAGAGAATAAGCGAGAGTAAGCAAACTACAAAATGAGCTGGTTATTTCGTTAATGCACTGCAAAAATGTTTCAAATCAAATGACAAAAAAAATATTTTTTCGCCGAAAATTGTTTTTGCAAAGGCGCAATGCTTAATCTGCAAGCGAGATTTAGTGATAGTTAATAACGTTCATATAGAAGACCATTTTATAACTAAAATTCAACCCCTGAATGATGAAATCATATGGAGCGTAAACAGCAAAACGTGCAAACATTTTTCGCAGTGATTGGTGCTTTTGTCATTTCCCTCTCTTTTGAGAGTAAGAAAATATTTGATATTTGCGCTCTGCCGACCACTGCTTTAGAGCAGTGCTGTCGTTTCGAAAAAAATTTAAGTGCTCTATTTAATATTTTTGGGTAGTACTTTGTGAAAATGGGTAGTACTTCACTAATATATTTGTACTTACACCTACTCATACTATGATAGTAAGAAAGTATTAATAAAAGTTAACAATATTTGTTGAAATTCATTTATTATAGTATGTATTTATTGCATGAAGCTATTTGAAGGACAGATTCTTTTTCTGTGTTGGTACCAGTTTTGGTTAAATTGGCGGCTTCTGCTTTCGACTTTATTAGAAACCTATAATAAAAAATAGATAATTTTCCTATCAAGTGATACCTTGGTAAATTTGTGGCACACTTTTCCATAACCGCAAAAGAAAAAATTATTTTAATTATGTATATTTAAAGACGCGAACAAGAAAAATTAATATCATCGAAATTAGTCGCGTTCTATAGGTATGAATCTTTTATGAATCATAAATTATGATCGTTCATAGTTCAATTGTAAGGGTTGATGCGATGCTAAAACTTTTCCTCTTTCTCATAAATTTTTGAGCGACTAATGTAAAAATTAGTAAACCAAACTAATGAGCGATGATTTTGACACTTCAAGAATTAAATATTTCAGTTTCAGGGAGGATTTTATAATTGAAGCATGAGAGATCAAAGAATGGTGGGGTAGTGCAAATTGCGGATTGGTTGGAACAAATTTTGGGTAGTACAAATTGAGGGTTGGGTACTAGAGTAGTACGCGTGGCTGAAGGGTAGTACAAAAGCACTATTGTAGTACAAACGACAGCACTGCTTTAGAGCATGAACTTAAGCAAATTAAAATTTTACAGTTAAAAGAGATTGGTTTGATGTTTTATAACGGTGAGGTTCGAGTGAGCGAGGCACGCTGGCGTACTAGTGCTCGGCTGAGCTCGCCAGAAAATGGTTGTTCGTTCCGCTCACTACCCGTTACAAAAATTAATAAAAAAACGTGTCTATTTTATTTTTGTTACTCGCGAATAATAAATTATAATAAAAGGAAGAAGAGAAAAGCAAGAGAGAGATTTGGAGAGAAAGCACCTAATGAGGTTGAGAAAAGTGAAACAACACAAGTGTAAAAATCGACATTTTCACCGAGCCTAAAGAAAATAATATTCCTTCATCTAGTGATGCCAGCCTATTCGGCATCATGGCGGCCCTATTTTATTTTCTATTTTGGGTCTATCCCAATCGATATCTTTTTACCTAAGCAAATCGCGGTGAAAACCATTTTTAGCCTGGTGAGTAAAATTTTTACTGTGGTGACTAAAATTTACAATTTTGCTGTCCCATTCGATATCTTTTTACAAATTTATGAAATTTTGACAGCACAAAAATTTCTTGAAAATGAAAGTAAAATTTTTCGACCGCATTTTTATTATTTATTTTAAATAATCAAAATAGCCTGTATATGTTGGCAAAAGAAACAAACATAACTTTTATTATGTTTTCATAGCTTCAACATAATTTTTCGCTGCTTTGCCCGCTCCCTCCTCGTTATACAACCTCACATTTTACGCAGTTCTTACTGTAGAGTATTAGGTACATGCACCAAATGTTACAGCTCGGTATAAGTAACAAGAATAGCAATTTAAGTGTTTTTATTGTTTTTGAGATGCCACGCCACATGTTCAATCCCATTCACATTTTGCGAGTAGCTTTGCAGAATCAATGTTGATCCATTTATCAAGTTTCACAACAGTACCTATCATAAATCCCAAGATATAGCGTTTAAAGCGCTAAGCGCCCCGTTATCGGAAAATGACAAATTATGTAATGCATTCTTAACGAGAGAAATTTGTCTCAACGGGTATGCTATGGAGTATGCATACAGGGGAAACCACTGTAAAAAAAACGCACCAAAACTCTACCTCATAGGTGGTGTGGAAATAAGTAATACTTATACACATCTTGATTATAATATCGCGTATCTGAAAAAATATAAATTTCATCCCATAAAAAATGCAGATTTAACTATTTATATACGAAGGTCATCTAATTAATGTTTTTGATCCTTCCTTAACACCATCGCCAGTGTCAGTTGGTCACAATCATGTACACTAATTATCTAATACTTACACTTATACAACTGAATGAACCACTTAACATAAGCTAGTTTAGTAAATTACTGTTTGCCGGTGCACGAAAAAATTAAAATTTGGTTATGTTATAGGAATATACATGTTTATATATTCCTTACCACATGTTACCATCCTAGTTTTACATCATGTCATTAACAAATACTATGCCATACTAGACATAAGCACATATGCATTGGCATTAAGTTTTCAAAATAATGAAAGCATAATTTATTTTCATAAAAAGTGTAATGCTTAGAATTCCCTCATTGGCACAAAATATTGTGTTTAATTTTCTTCAGCTTTCCTTTATTTTTATAAAAATATACATTACAATATTCGTAGTACGAAGCAGTACATTAAGTTATCAAAACACCGCTGCTCATGCCCAGTATTTGCAGCACGAATTGATCTATCGATTTATGCGATGCTGATAGCTCCGGCATCTTAAGTAAATAAAAATTAATACTCATGTATTCAAGTAAAAGGTTATTATTATTTACCATATAAACTAGTGCAATGTATATATAAAAAGACCAGCAGCTGCTGCAAACATCCATTGAACAGTCTCCTGTCCAAAAACTATACCAAATATCATTCCAACGAAGCTTAACACCCCCGTAAGCAGATTGTAATAAACAGCCGACTTAACAGACATACCTGGCTTTATAAGAATTCATATGGTAACTCATGACAGAATACAGCAAGTGAAGTTGAAAACCCACCAGCAATGTTCTCAGCAAAAGCAGCACCTGAAACATATGAAAAAATTTATGACTGCGACCATACACACAAAAGGCGAATTTAAACACGGTCAAGCAATAACACAGCAAAGTGTGATTTAAGCAAAAAATTTCAGGAAATTTTTTTTGCGAACATTAAATGCATTTTTTACATTGAAGTATACAGTATAAGTTAACTTTTTATGTTTCTTACCTATAGCCATGCCATCAGTAAAATTGTGTAATCCATCACCCATAATAATCATCCACGCAACTGCAATAAATGATTCAGGTGGTGAATGCACATGTCCATGCAAATGACTATGCCAATGGTGAGATGATTCATGTTCTAGTAGAATCAGTGTGACAGTGTCGTTATTTGACAATGACCTATAATTATTTCCATTTTTATTACCAGCTGCAACGGAGCCACCACCTATTGTAGAATTTTCATCTAAATTAGTTGACAAAGTATTGCTATCAGGCAACTGCTGATGATGATTGTGATTCTTGTTATGATTATGATTCATCTCAGATATAGGAGCATAGTTGTTATGAGATGTAGAAAACAGACTTTGCACTGTTTCATTAGTATCGGTGCAGTTATGAGAATCTTTTCCATTGTGCCGTTTTCCTGAACTATTTACATTACTGCTGCTAGTGTCAGTGCCATCTGATGTATTGTGTGGCATATGCATCCATACATCGTTTTTAGTATCCATAGCTATTTCATCGTAGCAGTATGCATATGTGCATATCCATCAGATTGGGCCTTTTAGCTGGCCTCGTTTTTTTTTTTTTTTTTTTTTGGAGTACATCTTCCAGCTATAGTTTTTCTTGAAGCTAAGGCTATCTTGAACTCATAATAAAGGTTGTTCAATTGAAATTCAGATAGCTATTTTTTTAATTTGCATTTAAAGTAAGAAATATATGAAACTTTTCGTGTTTTTTAAAAATTGTCAATTTATTGGGTTTTTACGCTGTAGTCTAAAGTCTGTAGAGTACATCTTTCAGCCATTGTTTTTTTTGAAGCTAAGGCTGTCTTGAACTCATATTAAAGGTTGTTCAATTAAAATTTAGATACCTATTTTTTTAATTTGCATTTAAAGTAAGAAATATGTGAAACTTTTCGTGTTTTTTAAAAATTGTCAATTTATTGGGTTCTTACGCATTAGTCTAAAGACTGTACATCTTTCAGATATAGTTTTTTTTTGAAGCTAAGACTGTCTTGAACTCATAATAAAGGTTGTTCAATTGAACTTCAGATAGATATTTTTTTTATTTAACTTTATATGTAAAATTTCATGTTGTTTTTAACTAAAATCCAATTTTAACAATGTCTCCCTTAAAGTTTTAATTGTTCCTCCTTGAATATTAATTAAAGATAATCTTAGCTTCAAGAAAAACCATGTTTGAAGAGTCTCCTCAAAAAAAAAAAAAAATAAATAAATAAAATCGAAGCCATGGTCGAGGTAAGATGACAGTTTCGATTTTATTTTTTATTTTTTTTTTTTGGAGCAGACTCTTCAAACATGGTTTTTCTCGAAGCTTAAACCATCTTTAATTAATATTCAAGGAGGAACAAATAAAATTCAAAGGGAGACATAGTTAAAATTGGATTTTAGTTAAAAACAACATGAAATGTTACATATAAAGTTAAATAAAAAAAATAGCTATCTGAATTTCAATTGATCAACCTTTATTATGAGTTCAAGATAGTCTTAGCTTCAAAAAAAAACTATATCTGAAAGATGTACTCAACAGTCTTTAGACTGCAGCGTAAAAACCCAATAAATTGACAATTTTTAAAAAACACGAAAAGTTTCACATATTTCTTACTTTAAATGCAAATTAAACAAATAGGTATCTAAATTTTAATTGAACAACCTTTAATATGAGTTCAAGACAGCCATAGCTTCAAAAAAAACTATGGCTGAAAGATGTACTCAACAGACTTTAGACTACAGCGTAAAAACCCAATAAATTGACAATTTTTAAAAAACACGAAAAGTTTCATATATTTCTTACTTTAAATGCAAATTAAAAAAATAGCTATCTGAATTTCAATTGAACAACCTTTATTATGAGTTCAAGATAGCCTTAGCTTCAAGAAAAACTATGGCTGGAAGATGTACTCCAAAAAAAAAAAAAAAAAAAAACGAGGCCAGCTAAAAGGCCCAATCTGATGGATTTGCTGATATGAGCTATGCTTCAACTTACATAATTTATCTTGAACTTTTAAAATTTGTCTTGTCTCATCGTATGTCATGCCTGCAAAGAGAAGGAAATATTACATGAATTAAATTATAAATTTTATAATTTACCTGATCTTGCATTTGCTTCTGCATGTTTTACTCCCTGTGATCGAGCAAATCCTGTCGCTAATAAAAATATAAAGATATTGTAAAATTTCTATTAATATTTTATAAATTTTTTTTTTTTTAAAGAATCATTTTATTTGCAATCTATTCTATGAATAATAAGCAAATATAATAACAATATTCTAAACTGTGCAACTTACAAATTTTCGTTTTTAATTCATGACAATGTTGACGTCTTTACAATGTTGTTTACAATTGTTGATTGCTATTTCAATTGCTATCACTTGTCAAAATTTGTACTACCCCCAGGGCTAGTGCAAATTTTGACATATCATATTCACCCCAGAGAACTGTCAAAATTTCATTAAATTCACAAATTTCACAAAAAGATATCGAATGGGACAGGCTCTTTATTCATCAATATAACAATTAACATTTCTTAATTTTCTATGGCATAAAAATATAACAAAATAAGGAATACAATAGTTATAATGATGAACTTACTACATTCTGTTGTTACAAAGAACAAGTGACGAATGTAGTGAACTTAAAATTAAAAATCAAATTCAATTAAGTAAAAGCGTGGGGCTTTATACCTATACAATATAATTAGAAAAATATGTATTGAGCAATCCAAAAACATAATTTTTTAACAACTAATATTTCAATTAAACATCATACAAAGTTCTAAGATAACAGAGAAAAAAAAAACAAAAAAAGCAAATATTAAAAAGTTTAAAAACATTAAGCTTGCAAGAAATGAGCGAGAGATTACACTTGAATGTGCAGAAGTTGGTCTATTTCATCATACTCAAAGTTGAAAAGCCAACGTTTAACCATTTTTAAGAAGACTCTTATGTTACGTAAATTTCTAATGCTTATAGGTAGGCGATTGTAAAGACGTGGTGCCACAGACAAATATTAACGATAAAAATGTTGAGAGGCATGATTCTGGATCACAGCGAGATTTAAATAATTCATTCTTAAATCAAATACAGAATAAGTTCTATTTACTATATATATATTCAGTTGACTTCGTCTCTTTGTCAGTGTCGGTAGTGTTCTTAAGTGTATTGTGATTTTGTTATTATTATTTTCTAATATTTGCTAGTTAATAATTAATAAATTTTGTGTTTAATTCAGTGTCGTTTCTTAAAAAATTGCATGATTATATTAATAATTTTGCTTTAATTTTGTGTTTTGTTTATTTTGCGTAACACACAAACATACATTTATGTTAATATTAACTTACTTTCTGCAAGCAAAATAAATCAGTGTAAGCAGTGCAACAGTTTTGTTTTTGATTCGCTTTTGTGCTTTGTTCGTATACAAAGCTAGACTTTAAACTCTGTTGTGTTTGTTGTTGCTGCTTAGCGGGTGAATTTTTTGCTTGATTTTTAACCCTTTTTGCACTGTTTTAAAAATATTTTAAATTGCTTTCTTTTTTTTTTTTTTTTAAGATTTCAAGATGGATTATTTTTCCTCTGAAAATTTGTTAGCTTGCTCTCTAAGAGATCAGTGCAAAAGCCAAAATATATTGAATTCTATGTTTTCCTGTTCAGGTCCCTGTGAACAGGTGTTTCATGCCTCTTGTGTAAACTTAGCAAAATCTATTACTGATTTATTATGCTCTGTCCATTCGGGCCTGCAATGGTACTGTCCATCTTGCAGACCCCTTTCCCCGTCGTTCTTTTACGAAAAAATTAAGAAATTTGGGGAAAATCTTAACAATCTGAATAATAATTTCAGAGATATTCTTAACTATTATCCCCAAATTGAAAAAAGCCTTAATGAGGCTACTTCACCGGATGTTAGTTTGCAAAACAAAACTATTACCGAGGCTACTATGGTTTTTGCTTCCACTCCTTCGATCTCCACTTTACCTAAACAAGCTATTTCCTTGAAAAAGAAAAGAAAGTCTAATAAGAAATTAAATAAGAAATTAAATAAGAAATTAAATAAAAATCTGGGTAATGTGGGGAGGGTGGGCGGTGCGGCCGTCAGTCGTGACAAAACTCCCGTGGATTGCTCTCTAAATACCTCTTCACCCACTCCCAATTTTCCCGCTATAATCTCTAGTAGCAATCTTCCATCTCCTTCCTCCACTATAAATAATCCTCTGTCAATTTTGGCTAATCCGCGGGTGGATGTTGCGATTGATAGCTCTGTGCCATCGGTTTCCCTGCAGGCATTACCAAGGTTAAAATCAATTTTTATTTCACGACTTCATTCCAACACTACCTCTGACAGCGTTAAAAATTTTATCAGACAAAATCAAATTATTCCTGCCGACGCCTTCGTTTCTTGCAGGAAACTCGGTAATAAACCAACTCATGCGTCTTTTAAAATAACAGTGGCATCTTCTCATGTTTCTGCCATTCTTAAATCTAAAGCATGGGTGGATAATATCTATATTTCAGAATTTAAATCGAAAAAAAATGATAAAACTGCACGTTCCAATTCAAAAAACTGAAACGGCTATCCCTTTACTATCAAAATGTAAGGGGTTTGCGTTCCAAGACGCAAGATATCTTTTTATCAACTCAGAATTTCTCTGAGGATATTATCGTGTTTACCGAAACTTGGTTAAACAACAGCTTTCTCAATATGGAACTTTTTGATAATAGTTTCCATGTTTTTAGAAGAGACAGACACTTGGAAGATCTTTCTTCTGTTGGTGGAGGCGTCTTAATAGCTATAAAAAATCATTTAACCAGTTCATTAGTTGCAATTTCCTGTGCATCTAATATTGAACTGTTATGTGTTAAGGTTACACAATGTAACTCTAATTTATACATTCTTAACACTTATGTTCCTCCAAATAGTAGCGCAGATGTCTACGAATGTCTTTCGATGGCCGTAGAATATATTATTAATGAACTAGACACTAATGACGACATTTTATTGTTAGGTGACTTTAATTTGCCTGACCTAAAATGGACTCCTTCGGACGATGGTACATATTTTTATGCATCTTGTCCAAAAACTCGACAACAACAAATTTTTGTTGACGAAATACTTTCAAATTTACAACAAGTAAGTTGTATAACTAACTGCCATGGACGACAACTTGACTTAGTCTTGGCTACAAATAGTAGCAATGTTGTTGTAAGAAATGCTATCCATGCTCTGTCTACGGTAGATTCCTATCATCCACCTTTGAGTATTGTGTACCAATCTGACAATGAAAATTTGACTAATGCATGTTCATCCATTAATATTTACGAATTCAATTTTAAGAAAGCTGACTTTTTAAAATTGAATGAAAATTTAAGAAATAAATTAGATGACTTACTCATTTTTTTTAATAACAATACATTTGATGATTGCATTAAATTTTTCTATGGTGAACTTTTTTCTGCCATAGCATTGTCGGTTCCATATACAAGGAGGTACGTTAATAATTCCTCGTACCCCTGGTATACAAAGGATTTGAAAAAAATTCGCAATGGCCGTAATAGGGCATGGAATAAATACGTTTGTAGCCAGGACCGTAATGACCTTGTTGCTTATCAGCGACTGTTTCTTGAATTTAAAGATATGTCAGCTTTGGTTTATTCTGAATATTTGAATAAAATTAGGCTGAATATTCTTCATGACCCCAAGAATTTTTGGGGTTTTATTAATTCTAAAAAAAAATCTGACGGGTTTCCATCTGAGTTTAAAACAGTTGATGGGCTCACTAGCGACCCACAAGTTATAGCCGGGTTGTTTGCTAATTTGTTTAATGAATCGTTTTCTACGGATTTATTTAGCCCTGAAATCAACTATTTTGAATATATGGATAACGACCCTTTAGTTTCGGTTAATGAGATATCTTTCTCTCCTGACCTCATAGAGAAATATATTTCATCTGTTGATGATGACTTCAGCTCCGGGCCGGATGGTATTCCTGCGACAGTTTTAGTAAACTGTAGCTCTGTGCTGAGTCAGCCCCTCAGTATTTTATTTAATAGATCAATTCAAGAAAGCTATTTTCCTAAATTTTGGAAAAATGCATACATTAGCCCCATTTTCAAGAAAGGGTGTAAGAATGATGTTTCAAACTACAGGCCCGTGGCTAAGTTATCATCAATACCGAAAATTTTTGAACATATTATATACGATCAGGTTAAGGTGTGCTGTGGTGAAGTCATAACAACTCGTCAGCATGGTTTTGTTAATGGCAGATCTACAGTTTCTAACCTCCTTGATTTCACTTCTTTTGCATTAAGCTCTTTAGACTCTGGTGGGCAAGTTGACTGCATCTACACTGACTTCAGTAAAGCATTTGACAAATTACCACATAATTTGATTTTGTTTAAGTTAAAGAAACTTGGATTTCCCTTAAGTTTTATCAGCTGGATTGAATCTTATTTATCTGATCGCTCGTATCAAATAAAATTTAGGAGAGTGTTTTCCTCCCCATTTAGCGCGACATCAGGTGTTCCACAAGGAAGCCACCTGGGGCCGCTCCTGTTCATTTTAGCAATTAATGACGTTACACATGTTATTAAAAACTCCCATCTGTTAGTATATGCAGATGACATGAAAATTTACAGGAACGTAAAGGGGGTTGGTGACACTATTCCACTTCAGTCTGACTTGAAATCCTTTGAAGTTTGGTGTTCTAAGAATAACTTACATCTTAATCCTGATAAATGCCAAGCTATGATTTTTACCAGGAAGAAAACTATTGTGGAATTTGATTATAAATTAAAAGATAAAAATATTTGTCGTGTCGATGTAGTCAAAGACCTAGGTATACATTTTGATACTAAGTTGACTTTTAATGAGCATATTAATCAAATTTGTAAAAAATCCTCATCTCTGCTTGGCTTTATTAAGAGGTGGGCAAAAGAATTTAATAGCCCTTTAGTAACGGTGACTTTATATAATACAATAGTGCGCCCTCACTTAGAGTACGCTAGCCAAGTATGGTCACCATTTTATAATGTTCATATAAATAGAATTGAAAGAATTCAAAAAAATTTTATTCGTTTTGCTCTCAATGGCTTAAATTGGATTGACCCTTTAAGCCTTCCTCCTTATGAGGATCGTTTAAAGTTATTACATATGCAGTCTTTGAGCTCGCGTAGAAATATTGCGGATATACTTTATCTGCATCAACTTGTAACTGGGTCTCTTGCTGCACCAGAGCTTCTTAACTATATACATTTTAATAGTAATCGGAGGAGTACTCGTAACTCTTATCAGTTATTTTATCAACCGGTTAGTAGAACTAATTATATGGCTACAGCTCCTTTTAATCGCATGACAACTCTTATTAATAATTGCGAAGTTTATAACATTAGCTTGTCAAAAGGTCAACTCAAGCTTAGACTGAAAACTAACTGTAGCTAAATTTGTAGCTTAATGGTGGTGTGAATTTTTTTGTTTGTGTTGTCCGAGCCCCACAGCATGCTGGGTAAATTTTTTCTAACATTTATGCCTTGTACCACGTAAATTTATACATATAATTATTTTAATATCTATATGTCTATTTTTATATGGTGTGAGTGGGTATGTTGAGAAAGTGCGATAAAGCTAAGAAAAAATTATAAAATAAATAACAAATTAATGTGCATGATAATTTTTTCTATTCCATTTTTTATTGAATAAGCTTTTTACTTGGTATAAAGCTTCAATGCTAAATAGCTAAGAAGGCTATAATAGCTGTAGTAGCTAAACTCTATTATTATTATTAACCACCTCTATTGAAGAATAATTTCAAAACTTTGAAAAAATATAAATACTTCAATGGAAGAACATTTGAATTACGAAAAAGCGGAAGACTTCTAGCCAGGCGACTTTGACCAAAAATAATACGAATAACGTGTTTTTGAATATTAAAAAGAGGGCTAATTTTATTTGGGTTAGTGCCCCCCCAGCAAGCAAGGCCATATTGTAGTTTGGCGTGGAAAATGCCATAGTAAATGGACATAAGCAATTTGCTATTACAAAACTTATTTAAATGATAAATTTGTCTAGTAGCCGACAACAAATAACTCTTTAAGGTATTTGTAATATTAACCCATGACATCTTCCAGTCAAGCAGCAAACCAAGATATTTGTATGTCTCAACCCACTCAATAGGGAAATATTTGGATGAATAAGTTTGAGGGCATACAGCAGATTTGCAAGAATTTTTATTAATTAAATACTTATCACATCCCGAGAAGTGAAATATAGGATTACGAAAATAACGATCTTTACCTGATATATTAAAATACATAAATTTAGTTTTTTCACTAAGGACAAGCTTGTGAGTGGAAAACCAGTGTCTCAAGACACAAAGGTCATGATAGATATCCACGACTAAATTATGAGGGGAATCAGCCTTAAATGTCAATGCCATATCATCAGCAAAAGCTATTACCCAACTAACGAAATTAAGTGAAAATATGGAGTTGATGAAAATAAGAAATAAAATCGGACCCAGCACTGAGCCTTGTGGAACACCGCAATTTATATTCAAACAATCACTAAATTTACTATCTAGTTTAACTCTTTGAGTTCTATTAGATAAGTACGACACGAACCAGGAATATATGTAGCCTCTAAAGCCACATTTATACAGCTTATCTAAAAGTATTAGATGGTCAACGGTGTCAAACGCTTTTGTCATATCAATGAACAAGGATGCGGTAGATTTTTTTTGATTTAAGCCAGAGTAAATGTTGTTGCAAAAATTTAGAAGAGCGTCTTCAGTTGACAATTCTTTTCGAAAGCCGAATTGGCAGTCACTAAAGAATTTGTATTTGTTTAAAAACCTCAGCATTCTATTTTTAATGGCTTTTTCAAAAATTTTTGAAAAAACTGGAAGCAAAGAGATGGGCCTATAGTTATTGAGTTGAGACTTATCTCCTTTTTTAAAAAGAGGAATAACCTCAGCTTTTTTAAGGTCCTCTGGAAAAATTCCCATAAAAATACATCTATAAAACTAATCACATAGGACGTCAACAATATTGAACGCAATATTTTGTACAAGTATACTGGAGAAGCTGTTTTCAGTACACGAGTTAGAATTTTTTAAGCTTGTAATTAATTTATGCAACTCTAACGATGATATAGGCTCGAAAAAGAAATTTGCAGAAAAAGATTGTTCTTCGTCTAAGCAGTCACAGGATAAGTTATGATGGCCAAGATCCGATACAACATCACAGCCTATTCTCACAAAATATTCATTAAACGCATTAGCTTTCGCATTCGAGTCTACATTTTTCTTAATACGCTTAATAAAGCAATCATCGATATGGGCTTCGGAAACATTTGAATTAGTACCTGCTGCAAGTACTTTCAATGCGCAATCTAATGCATTTTCTTCATTTACATCAGGTATACCAAAAATCTCAACAATTTTATCATATTTTGGTTCAGTTAAAGAGAGAACTTCTTTTTGAAGATAATCGACCCTATCGGCAAGAACTCTTTTTTCTTCTTTTAAAGAGGCAATTAGAGAAAGCATATTTTCATGCATAGTTCTTAAGGCAATCACTTCATTATAAATTAAGTCTAAAGTTATTACTCTTTGTTGAGGTTGAGAAGCACTCAAATTAACTATGCTTTGCTTTTTAGGTTGTAGTTGTTGTTGTATGTTTGCTGATTGTTGGAGTTGTGTTCGTGGTGAATTGATTGATAACTGAATAGTTTGATCGGCTATTTGGTTTGAAGTCGCTTTGCTTTTAAAATCATCACGCGACTGTTGTTGTTTGTTTACTGTTTTTTGAATATATGTTGAGGTCTGTGGTGAATTAGAAGACGAATTATGTTTAAATGGCTGTTTGGTTTATTGACTCTTTTTTTTAAAGAGTTTCAATCGGCTGATGAAGATGTTTATTCAATGTTTTTTGTTGTGTAGTTGTTTCGTTTACTTGAACTGCTAGAAGATTTTTCTCTGTTTTTTTTAGAATTTTGTTGCCTTGCAACATTCTCTTGAACTTCGGAACTATGACTCACAGCGATGGACGAAGGTAAAGTTTGAAGTTGCAAAGACTTTCGGCGCACTGCATTGCAATTGGCACATTTGAACTTTATATCAGATTCAATGTAAAAACTAATTTCTGTTTTACTCAAGTTAACGCAAGTGCCATGAAAATAATTTTCACAATCGCCACAAGAAACCACTGTACAATCATTTCGTTTTATTTTTTGATTGCAAATTAAACAATTCATAATTAAATATTTTACGGAAGAGTTTTATTTGAACTTCGACTTGACCCCACGAAAAGTATAACTCAACTGATAACCCTCCCTTTTGACCTTTTGTAATCGACCTAGTCGGCGATCGGTGCTTTTTGCGTGGGCAATAGTGACAGCGGCAGCACGAGCTGGTTTGCCTACTAGCAGTTCGGTAAGATGTTGTGGGTTCGCTGCTGCCACTATTGCTTCTTCACCATACAAATTTAAATCTCGTGCTGAAAGAAGAGTGCTGCACTCTGAAGGCTCAAAAATTTTAAAGTTATTTAATTGGACACGTTACCGAAAAGAAATTTACTTTTGACCATCAAAAATCTACAAAAAAAAAATGCGGGACTCCCTAATTCTCCTCACTACTGCGGTTGACCTCCGAGCATGATGGTCGCTCGGGCCCGACTCAACCCACCCTACCATGTGGACCATGGAGCAACGGTTTGTGGTCCACCCTAATCAGAATGGTTCCACATGGGACTTTTAGTGCTGAGTTTTAAGCAGCCATATTATCCTATTTCCTTTTTCAAAAATAAAAAGATATAGTTTTCATTTTTTTTTCATTTTCTATTTTCCATTTGTATATATATATATAGTTGTTAATAAGTAATTATTATTGAATATAATTCTCTTTAGATGTTTAAATATGAATTAAATAAAGTATATTAAGCAATTGCCTTTGTGTTTATATAGTACATATATAAATACATATAAAGTTAAATATGCACAAGGACAAGAGTAGCAGTTAGCAATCAAATAAAACCATTTTTATGATAGAAAAATTATTAATCCATCATCATTTTTATTAAATAATATTATTGGGGTTTTTATGTGTATGGATGTATTAATAAGTAAAGTAAAAAAAAAAATTAATAATTTTAATTTAGTAGTATAATGCAAATAGTACAAACATTTCTAAATACAATCAAGTTTTTTTTTTCAACTTCACTGAAACAATCAATCTATTAAGCTTAGTAATCAATCAAGAAAAACTCATCAAGTAGAAAAACGAAAACGGTTGAGTTATGCCGCTTTTACGTGTCTTATTTATTTATAAACGCTATTAATCAAATCAA
The DNA here is from genome assembly GCA_949775025.1 of Tricholauxania praeusta. Lineage (NCBI taxonomy): Eukaryota > Metazoa > Arthropoda > Insecta > Diptera > Lauxaniidae > Tricholauxania > Tricholauxania praeusta. Next base: position 9,990,175 of record OX459032.1, on the reverse strand, counting down.
ATTTAAACCTTTTCAATAGCAGTAATGTAGATGCCCTATGCTACGTCAGGAGACAAAGGACACAAGAGAATAGCAGCAATACAGTCGGCTATTCTTTTATATTTATAATTTTAACATTTAATTGTATTTGTATTTAGGACTGACTGTTTAGACCATAACATTAGCTTTAAAATTTCACATCAAACTTTTTGATCCTGAATATGTTCAGAAATTATTATACTGACTGACAGACTGACTGACTGACTGACCTTAGTATGGTGGTACATTAATTATTTTTATTTATTTGTTTTACCTCCAAACTTCAATGCGTATTGATGAATTTACTGCCATAGGTTGTTGCTTGTTGTGTTGTTGTAAGTGTTTCTCGGTGTTGTGATAGTTAATTTCTGCTATAGAGTCCTTTTGTTGAATTTATAGTTGTCATCGACTGGTGTTAAATGTTGTTTTTTTTTATAGATGTTAGATTTGGTGACTGTAAAGTTGTGTAGTGTGTAGGAATTTCTTTTTTTTTTTAGAGATGTATGTCTTTGTGGTTGTTGGTATTTTTGATAATTTTTATAGTTTATTTATTTTTTGTATAATTGTAATTTTGTATAGTTGCATTTGTTGTTTTGTTCTTAATTTTACATCTTTTAGTTATACATTCCAGCAGCCAAAAATTTGATTTTTAATCCAATTTGGACCGGTTTACAACACTCGTATGTGAATCCTTCAACAAGTGCTACAAGCATTGAAATGCAAGAGCTGCAGCTCAGTTATTTGTTTTTTCTTATGTGTGCAGAGTGGAGCGCTGGCGCTTCGCTACTCACAATTCCGCGAACGCGTTACGACGTAATTTTACGTAGGGTTAGATTTTTGTTTTTTTTTTGTTTTAAGGTTTTAAACTTTATTGAAAATATTTTGAGTTGCATATTCATCAAATTTTTATATATATAAATTACAGAGTATCGATGTTATCATAGCAAAGTTGAAATCAGGAAATTATTTTTTTTTTTTTTCATTTGAACGAAGATGCAAGAATCAAAAATGTATAATTAACTTTTTAAATTGCTTTTGCATAGCTGCATTGAACACTGACTATCAACACGTTGAAATATTGGCATGTAGCATTTTTTTAAATTTCATGCAGAATATTTTATTAATTTTTTTTTTCCCTGCAACGCCTGTCACCACCAGATGGCAAATTGCTAATGCGAATTTGCACGCATCGGAACTAGTGCCGTTAAACTTTCGATCAATCGTTGGCATCCATATCGCCAGATTGTTTGAGGAATGCCCCGTTACTGATAAGTTCCTTTAACTGCCAGAAACTTTAACTTAATATATACTCTACTCCATCATGAAAAAAGAACACCGATCAATATTTAATATAACACATGAACATATTGTTTTTATTAATAAAAATTCTAGTAACTACCATTGATATTTTAAATACTACATTCAATATCAAAGTACTGTTTTATTTTGTAATTGTTTTACATTCATTCTACTTTAATTTTTGCTTCTTATTTTTATTTGAGTATTGCTTAAAATTCAATTCAATCAGAGTTTACTGATTTCAATTGTAGTGAAAATTAACAGCTACTTTGTTTTCTTAAAGTTTTATTTGAAACTGAACTAAATTTAATTTAATTTAAATCTTTATTGCCATTCTTTAAGAATCTAACTTTAAATAAATATCATTATAATTTTTTTTTTTATATTTAAATTTTCATTGTTTATTTTTGCTCCATCTTATTATTAAATTTTATCTGATTCGATTCTAATATTTGAACCACTCTAATTTGAATTGACTCTGTTGATTATGTTTTTATTTTTTTTTTTTAATTTGATTCTCTATTCATATTCTTTCAAATTTATTTCTTAGTACTCGAATTTTTCTTTTATTTCAATAATTTTGACATTATGTATACTCGAATCGAACTATATTTGATATTGATTGAACTTTAAATCAAATTTAATTTAACTTTTGTTTACTTTTATTTGAATACCATTTCAGTTAAATTTCAATTAAATTCAAGTTAATTTTGAATTAATTAAATTTATAATTTATTTAAATTTCAATCAAATACAAATCACTTTTAATTTAAGATTTTAATTTGAGTTGATTCGCTTTCTTTTTCTTTTTATGTCTAACTTTCTGAAGATATTTTTTTAGATTTAAGTATTTTTAATTCAATTCTTAAATTAATTTCAAATTTTAATTTTTTTTTTTTTTCTGTAATTAAGATTGTTTTTTGGTTTGTTTTGAGACTAATAATTATTATATTAATAATTTTTGTATTGAACTTTTTAGTCATTTTTACAACCAACATGACAAAGATAACAAGTGGATCAATTTAACCTGGTAATTGGTGACATATGTTTCGGCTATTACCACGTATATACATATTTATATGCATATACATAGCCTCATCAGACCAGTTTTGGTTAAGTTGTACTGAGAATCGAACACCCGACCGTATGCATTTTTGAATTGCGACGGCCGCTCTAACACTTGAGCTATTGGGTATGTGACCTTGATGTGTACAAAGATTGTTTTAATTTTACCCTTAGTTAGGCCCTGAAAAGGTTATTGACATCACAATCTACAACATGTATATATGATAAGGACATGATTAATACATACGACTATCATTAGTTAATACAAATATGGATGTAAATGCTAAAAATATATATATATATGATTTTTAATCTTTGGTTTTTGACATACATATAGTTATTTATATTTTTGTTACAGATTTATTTATCTCACTTTTAAATTTTCTCTTTGATCTATTTTCTTTCAAAAGGATCCCTATAGGGTTATTGGCGCCAAGAACAGGGGGATTGGGTCTGATTATTTCAGATTCTAAAAATTTGGAAAATTTGATTTTCTTTTCTTAAAAAAAATTCAAAAAATTTGGAAATATTTCTATGATAAATAAATCTTTACACTTTACAAATTTTTTTTAAATTTCTTTTCTTTTACGTTTATAACAATTTAAAAATTTTTTCCAATTTTCTTTTTTAAGGTTACTTACTGATTTTCTTTTTCTGCAATGCGTTCATCATTTTTTTAAACAATCTTCTAATTTAATTTCTCAGAAATTTATCGACACTTTTTCAATTTAACTCTTCAGAGTTTTTCTGTGTATTTGGTTAATCTTATTCTTTTCTTTTATTTACAGACTTTTTTGTTTCTTTTTTTTTCTTATTTATTTATCTTAGATATGTACCTATTTCTATTTTATGACATTATATTTTGTATTTAATTTTATATTCTTTTTCAGGTTTTTTTCTACATACTTTTGTCCTGGATTGTTGCTGTTGAAATTTCGCTGCTGCTGCTGAATTTACTGGTGATGAATTAACTGGTGATGAACTTATTGCTGTTACTGCTGAATTTCCTGGAGCTGGAGCTTAGATGCTGCTACTGCTGAATTTCCTTAATTTTGGTTTAGATTCAGTTTCTATTATTTCTAGATTTTCCGATTTTTAATCTTTTTTCACTTTTCATTAATTTTCAGAAATACCCGGTTTTACTTAACTTTTAAGTTTCAGTTTTCTTTTATTTTTAGAAATACTTATTTGCGATTTTCTTTAATTTCAGTTTTCTTTTATTTCTAGGATTTCGGATTTTTAATCTTTTTTTCACTTTTATTTTCAGAAATACAAGGTCTTACTTAACTTTTAAGTTTTCAGTTTTCTTTTATTTTTAGAAATTCCCAGCTTTTAATTTCAGATTTTACGTTTTTCTTTTAATTTCGGACTTTTCGTTTTTCTTTTAATTTCAATTTTCCGTTCTTCTTATAATTTCAGATTTTCCGACTTTTCTAATTTTCCGTATTTTCAGATTTTCCGTTTCACTTAATTTTCCGACTTTACTTTCAGTTTACCGATTTTTTTCTTTTAGTTTCCGATTTTCCTACTTTCGATTTTTCTTTATGTTTCAGATTTTTCGTTTTTCTTTTAATTTCAGGTTTTCCTACTTACGACTTTTCTTCATTTCCAATATTCTTTAATTTCAGAATTCCAATTTTTTCTTAGATTACCGTATTTTCTTTTTTCGGATTTTTCTTTTTGTTTCAGACTTTACGTTTTTCTTTTAATTTCGGATTTTCTTATAATTTCAGATTTTCCGTTTTTCTTTAATTTTCAGATTTTCCGACTTTACTTTCAGTTTTCCGGTTTTTTTTTCTTTTAGTTTCCGATTTTCCTAATTTCGATTTTTCTTTTTGTTTCAGATTTTTCGTTTTTCTTTTAATTTCAGGTTTTCCTACTTACGATTTTTTATTTATTTTTATTTTATTTATTCATTATTCTCTCGTTAACAATATTAAACTTATGATTTATGTACACATGTTATTCAAATTTTTATCTCATAGAGAATAGTTAGTGACAGTTTTATTTTAAATATAAAATAGTGATAAATGTCACATCATGATTTTAAGTATAATCAATTAAATTAGATGTGGGGTGGACATTTAATAAACTGATAAGCAAAAAAAAAGCAAATAAATGAGGTAAGAGAAAAAAAAAAAAAGAAAAATATATGCAAGCAAAATTTATTTTCTATATAACATAACTACATATATATATATATAGCAAGTTTAGAAATCAATTCATAGTATACCATAAAATTCTTTTTTTTTATACAGTGTAGCGCATCAAATTTTCGACCTGGTTAATATCAAAATCAAAAATCTAGACTTTTAATTTCTTCAGAAACACGAATTTAGTTCTAATATTTCTTATGTATTCTGGCAGACTATTGAACAGCTTACGAGAAAGGATAGTGTAGGAGTTTCTGAACTGCGTAGTGCGAAAAACAGGTTGCAAAACAATAGAGACTAAATTGCTTCGCAAAGAATATGTGTCATTAATAGGACTTTGTAAGTAGCCCGCTCTCATAAAAAATATTTTCAATACTTTAAAATAAAAAAGATGTCGGACTGGTAAAATATTTGTTCTTCTGAATAGTTCAATAGAATGGGTAAATCGAGAACAGTTGCAAATCTTTCTCAGTGCACTCTTCTGTATAATAATTATTTTTTGTATTTTGTTGAGGCAAGCACTACCCCAACAACTTATTCCGTATTCCAGTTTAGAATGAAATATTCCAAAATAAATTGTTTTTAATGTATGGCTCGAAACGTATTTTCTTAGACGATAAAAAACACGATTAGACTGAAGCAAATATTTTCTTAAATTAGATATTTGCTCATTCCAGTTCAAATTATGATGCCTAGATATTTAAAGTTATCTACTCTTTCAATTTCAAAGCAGCTAGAATCGCATAGTACATTACAATTATAATATTTTTCTGCACAATTGTTTATACAGTTATTACTATACAGAACAAGTTGTTTGCAGTTAGCTCCATGAAATGTTATGGCTAGGTCTACCGACTTTTGGATTTTTTGATCGAAAAACATTAATTAAGTTTTATTGCTGACAACCAGTTTATGTTCAGCGAACCAGGACCTCATTAAATGAACATCATGGTTTAAATCCGCAGTTAAATTAAGAGGGTCAGTTGCATCATAAGCAATACCAAGATCTTCCGATAATGCTTTAACATTTCCTTTAAAAGGTTTCGCAAAAATGGAATTAATGTATACCAAAAACAAAATATGGCCAAGGACAGATCCTTGTGGGACACCTAAATTAATTACCTTAGAGCTACTCAAACTATCGCTTATCTTCACTATTTGTGTTCGATTTTTTAAATAGGAATCAAACCAATTATAAATGAAGCCACGAATTCCGATACAATAAAGTTTATTTAAGAGACATTCATGATCGACCATGTCGAAAGCTTTAGTGATGTCAACAAGAAGCCCAGCACAAACTTGTTTTGAATCTAAGCCTTAATAAACTATAGAGAAAAAATCCAAAAGAGCGTCTTCGGTTGAAAACCCTCTCTGAAACCAAATTGCAATGGACAGAAAAATTTTATTTTCTTGCAATATTTTAGGATTCTACTTTTAACTATTTTTTCAAATATTTTAGAAATCGATGACAACAAAGAAATTGGCCTATAATTACTTTTATCTTTTTTATTTCCTTTTTTAAAAAGTGGTATCACAATGGCGCATTTAAGATCTTCCGGAAAGATACCAGAAACAATGCTAAAGTTGAAAATATGCGTTAAAACATCAACTACGTAGAATGCAATATTTTTCAGCACAATATCAGAGATTCCATCACTGCAGTAGAAGTAACTATTTTTTAAAGACTTTATTGCCTGAAGAATATCTAATCCGGAAATAGGGCAAAAAAAGAAACTGTTGTTATTAAAATTATTATTAACAAGCCCAAATTTATTGCTGCAGCTACAAGGTTCAGAGAGGTCAGACGGAAACGTTGAACGCCCAATTGAAACAAAATAGTTGTTAAATTCATTAGCTATTTCAGTCGGATCCAAAATATCAACGCACTCTTTTTGTAAAATAATAGCACTTTCTTGATTATTAGCTTTTCTTGAAGCGATGCTATTATTTTCCACTCTTCTCTTAAGTTTCCTTAGGATTTTCTTCATTTCCGATTTTCTTTAATTTCAGAAATATCCGATTTTTTTTAGTTTACCGTATTTTCTAATTTGAAATTTTTAATCGAACTTTACAGTCAATTGCAGAAACCAATGTTCTTGTGAAATTTCACAAATCGGTTAATGCTTTATAAACAAACATGACAAAGACAACAAATGGAACAACTTAACCTGGTAATTGGTGACATATGTTTCGGCTATTACCACATATATACACATATTCATATGTATATACATAGCCTCATCAGACCAGTTTTGGTTAATTTGTAATGTGATTCGATGTAATTACCGTATTTTCTTTTTTTCGGATTTTTCTTTTTGTTTCATATTTTACGTTTTTCTTTTAATTTCAGATTATCCTACTTTCGATTTTTCTTGTTGTTTCAGATTTATCGTTTTTCTTTTCATTTCGGATTTTTCGTTTTTCTTTTAATGTTAGGTTTTCCTACTTACGATTTTTCTTCGTTTCCAATTTTCTTTAATTTGAGAAATATCCGATTTTTTCTTAGTTTACCGTATTTTCTTTTTTCGGATTTTTTTTTTTTGTTTCAGACTTTACGTTTTTCTTTTAATTTCGAATTTTACGTTTTTCTTATAATTTCAGATTTTCCGTTTTTCTCTAATTTTCAGACTTTCCGACTTTACTTTCAGTTTTCCGATTTTTTTTTTCTTTTAGTTTCCGATTTTCCTAGTTTCGATTTTTCTTTTTGTTTCAGATTTTTCGTTTTTCTTTTAATTTCAGGATTTCCTACTTACGATTTTTCTTTTTGTTTCAGATTTTCCTACTTTCATTTTCTTTTTGTTTCAGATTTTTCGTTTTTCTTATAATTTCAGATTTTCCTGCTTTCGATTTTTCTTTTTGTTTCAGATTTTCTTTTATTTTCTTTTTGTTTCATATTTTTCGTTTTTCGATTTTTCTTAGTTTTCCGTATTTTCTTTGTTCAGGTTTTCGGATTTTTACTTTTCAGACTATCAGTTTTGGACTTCCTTTAGAATCCTAATGGCCTCGTCTCGATTTCGTCGAATCCTCTCCTCGCAAGTTGTTGCCTCGGTGAACGTCCAAATTGGAAAGGCCGGATATTCGCCTACGGAAATCCATCTCCCTTCTTTCTCTTTTTTTTCAATTTCTGAAGTTGGCTGTCGTTCTGACTCAGATCTACAAAAAATGTGTGTGAACGTACTCGTTGGTCTGTTTACAGGTTTCATCGTTTGATCAACTACGTGACTTGAGTGTAATTTACTTCGCCTACTCGGCATGAAACGTTTCTGAAAATTTCAGAAATATTTCGTAACGTTACAGAAACGCTTCATTTGAAACGTTGCACATGAAACGTTACAGAAATCTTTCTGATACATTTCAAATGCAATGTTTTGGTTGCAATCATTCTGAAGCGTTTCTGGAAGTTTTCAGATGCAACATTTCCTGAACTTTTTCAATTTTGATTTTCATCATTTCATTAAATTTTTTAATGAATATTGACCGTGATATACTTATTTATAAATTTAGTGTTTTAACATTATTATGCGAACTCAAATTAAAAAAAAAAATTTCGAAGAACTTTTCCTGCCCTGGAGTTGAACCTGGTCATTCCGTGTCGTTAGATACGCTGCTTAACGGAATCAGCCAAACTCATTGTTGTGAACTGACTCACTAAAAGCAAATAATAATAATTTTTCTAACCGTATCATATTTGAATTGTAATTTTATCAGAGTTCCCAGATTTGGGTGTTTTTGTAATGTTTGTTAATTTTTTTTTGCTGGAAATTTGTGTGGTAGCTGCTCGAGAATTGGAATTAGAATATTAAAGTAACATAAGCTTACTGTAGCAATGACTTTTTATTTATTTATAAAACAGTTTTGTTTCAACATATTTTTAATAAACAACTGATATATGTATAAACAAATAAGCCTTTTCAAGAATGTGGTTATGCAAGTTGTTGTTAAGTAGAATAAAAATTAGAGAAGAAAGAGTGGTTATACTACGACTGAATTATGAAGTCCCGAATTTTTTAAAAATTGCAGTTTTACTTATGTATTTAACAATAACGTCACAATTATAAAGTAAATAATTGCTTGTGTAAGATTTCATTCTGTCATACAGTTTACCGCTTGCACTAAATTGCAATGCTCAATGTAACATTATTTGTATTACTTATTTTTGGTGATTGAAAAAATTGTTCGTTCTTGTTATTTTGCGATATATTTGTTGCAATGGAACCTCCCTTTTTTAGCCATTTTTGATAGAATTCCAATGCAATTTTGAAATCCGATTGCATCGAATTCATCCAAAACTTTTTTCATCACTTGCAAGATGCCGCAAATTATTTGAAATATTTCTTTTCGAATTGGGACTCAAAGTAGTTCAAAAGCATGTACACTAGATAAAGCTGTACTAACCTAAATAGTTATAGCAACGTGCAGAAGTAAACAATATTTCTACAATTTGTTTCTAAAAACATTTTGCAAAACCTCAAATATCCAAAATATATCAGAAATGATCAGAATTCGGTCGCCTTCCAATATTTATGGTATATTAGAGGTCTCGGTTTTCCAAGTAAGCGTAGTTGTATTATAAATCTGTTTTTTCTTAAAACAAAACACAATTCACACAAAAGCATTCAAAAACAAGCTTAATAAAGTAAAGCAACTTTTGAAATCAGAAGGAACATTAATTTACATCGGTTTATTTAATTGTCAAAGATGACAAAATGACAAAATGAAAAAAATCTCCTTTCTACCAAACCAAAAATTTTCTACCAAATCTGGGGAAATCTACCAAATGTTGCAAGAAACAATAATTTTTTTTTCATTTCCCCCCTGTAGAAAGGTTTCTGCAACGTTTCGTAACATTTCAAATGAAAGCAAAAAGCGGACATTGAATCGTTGCAGAAAGCTTTTTGAAGTGAAAATTAAACCTTTCAGAAACGTTTCTGAAAGATGTAAGGTTTCATATGAAAGGTTTCAGAAACGTTTCATGCTTAGTGGGCTATGAAGTTCTGTAATAATTTTTTTTTTGCTCGTGTCTGTCACAGTTTTTGCATTGTTTTTAGCTAATTGATGTTGGAAGAGAGATTTTTCGGAAAGGCTATCATCATGTATCACTTCTCTTACACACTTAAATATTTAAGGCAAGATACTATTCAATATTACAAAAAAAAGAGAAACCGATTTGTGCAAGTTTGCAGGTGGTTTGCTCAATGTGATAAATGAAATCTGGTGTAAATTGGTTAAATTAACAAAATTTGAATATTTTTCTTAGATAATATCAGATAGTAACGCTTTTATAATAACTTTTAATTTTTCTGTCAAGGTTGGCTTTTTGGCGGAAATGTCCATATGGGAATTATCATGAAATTCACACACAAGCAGACAACATAAATATCATTTTTATGATTTACAACTCAATTTTTCTGCCGAAAATACCAACAAAATTGCAAATAACGGCATCAGTAGTAAACTACAAAAAAGCAACATGCATTTTTCTTAGGATTTTTTCGACTGAATTTTTCTGAAAAAAAAAAAACTAACAACAAAATTTACGCGGCAGCAGCTGCAAACTTGCAAGTTTGAAGAAGTCAAAATAAAAATAATGTTGTTGGATTTGCTGGTTGCCAGGTAGCAATAGAAATAAATTTTCTCAAATGTAAAATAAATGAATTAATTTGTAATGCAAATAAATAATGGCGGAAGGAATTCACTTAGTGAGTAATTTATCATCAGGATTTTCTTCCTCTTAATAATCACAATTAATATTGAAATTATTGTATAATTGCCGAAGGGTTTCCCAATATTTTTTAATTTTCAATTCATATAGCATTCATTTTAATTTTCTTATTTTCAAAAAACTTTTCTATTAAATTAAATAAATAAAATAGAAAATTTTAATGAAATACAAAATGGCAGATCAGATGGAATTTTAGCTTCGTTGCTATGATTACAGTTAAGCTTGATATGTATACTAATAGAATCCACAAAAAAATTCTGCGCCTAGCTGCGGAACCCATACAACAATTTTCAATTTTCAAAGATGACCTCTGATATTTCTCGCTTCCAAATATTTAAGTTATGGCTTCATAGACGATTAAAGAGGATGATTTTATTTTTATCCGGAAATGTTGCTAGTGGATCGCAAAGTTCTTTTGATATTGATAAGGTTAAGCAATCTTCCAAAAACTTGTGGCAACTGAATTCTCGGTGGGCGAATGTTTGTCGGAAGAAAGATCGATTTTTTTCATCAACTAAAGATTGGCTCGGAGGTAAAATCTTTATCTTTATTTTTGTGCACAGCAACGAAAAAATTTTCTGGTGGGAGACCAAATAGAAAATTTTAAGAATGCACAGATAGAAGTAAAAGTAAAAATTCAGAGAAGTTGCAAAAGAGGTGAATGAAAATAGACTTTACGAGGTATCGGAGATTGAACTAAGAACGACGAGTAAGCGAGACTCAAGCCTAAACCAAAATAGACGAGACATAACGAGTAAAGACTTAACCAAAATAGACGTGACGAGACGGTAGCAATTGAACGAACGTTTGCACTCGTTTCGTCTGTTTTGACATTTAACCCAAAATGTTACGCTAGCCAACGAGTCGAAAAACCTGTTATGACGAGTAGCAACGTTTTGAAGTTCGGTTCTTACGGAACAACTCGTCTCGTCAAAATGTTTCGTTCACTTTCGATCAATTACGTTGGTTCATTTTGGCTATCAACATTGGTTTACATACACTCGAACTTACTCGTTACGTCTCGTTTCGTCTATTTTGGTTTAGGCTTAAGTTCGAGTGTATGTAAACCAATGTTGATAGCCAAAATGAGCCTACGTAATTGATCGAAACATTTTGACGAGACGTAAGAGTTCCGTAAGAACCGAACTTCAAAACGTTGCTACTCGTCATAACAGCATTTTCGGTTCGTTTGCTAGCGTAAAATTTTGGGTTAAATGTCAAAACAAACGAAACGAGTGCAAACGTTCGTTCAATTGCTACCGTCTCGTCACGTCTATTTTGGTTAAGGCTTCAGCTGCGCTTGTAAGTGAGCTGATTTACTCCACAGAGAGTTACTTCCATTAAATTGTAATTGTCTTAAAATTGGGTAGTGATGGCACTGAAAAAAGTCGTTACAAACAAACATTTTCGGAACCAAATATTTCCGATGAGAGTTTTTTCTTCATTTCAATTGAACCTATGGAAATGCAATAATTTTTATGTATGAGTACATATTTTTAGTTCTATAATATAATTTGTTATTCATTTCGTAACTATTTTCCGAATTCGCGTCCAAACTTCAGCTAAAATCATCATAAAAGAAATACTGGCATAAATGACCGCAAATTTAAAAAAAAAAAAAAATACCTCGTTTGGGTGTATTTTTTCCGCATTTTTAGTCACACGAAAAATGTAGGCGTGGCTGTACAACAGTGGGTGGCTACCCGCATTCAACTAAAAAGCCCAAAACGCTATATCTTGGCACCTAAGGCAGACTTTTTCTACGTTTTAGTAAGTCGGTTTTTTCGTTAAATTTCAACGGAATTGGACTTAAACTCTGTCCGCGCAGTTTTCAGGTTTGAGCTAAGAAGCTCAAGTGTTGGGAAAATTATTTTTATTCCTCAAGCTATAATATAGGAAAAAATAAACAAAATCCCTGTCCTAAAGTTTGAAAAAAAAACACCCTAATGTATATTTGTGTGCACTCAAAAATAAATTTCAGAAAATGTTTGTTTATAGCGTTCTAAGAGCACATTTTTAGCGAAAATCGTCATATTTACACTAAAATCGTTTGCTTCAAAGTGTAAAACTATAGCGACATATTTTCTTAGCCCCGACATAATGCATAAGTTTTACTTTGTAATGGCAACACTGTTTAAATACCAACTCAGTGCAAACTGAGCCATTCATTGTCTTCTTCCAGCCAACGGCAGAGATTTTAACACAAGAGCAAGAACGGGCGAGTATCTGTTTTTATTTATCCATCTATGTATCCATTCGTCCAGTCAACAATAGTTTCGTATGTTTGCTGTATCTCTGAGCAACTCATAAGTCGGATGTGCGTTGGAATGTGTTCGCGTACTCGTAACTAAACTTTTGCTCTCACTCTGTGTGATTAATCAGCGAAAAGATATATAAAAAAAACCAATTTTGATGTATAAAAAAAGAATTGAAATACTTTAAGAAATAAATAAAAATTTCGTTTTGAATTCCAAAAAGAATAAAAGAGTTCTTAAGCAGATGTTTGTTTATTTTAAGCGAAATGTGTTGTGTGTAAGAAAAAGTTCAAGTATTTAAATATAAAAAAAATTAGCAATGCAGTATGCTAAAAGTGTTGTTGTTAAATTTTGAAAAAGAAAATGATATTGAATTTATCAATAAGTTTACTTTAATGTCCATTGCAAATATGTAATTCAAAAATTCTACAAGACATCCCGAAAGTAAAACATTTTTTATTTTCGAATAATTCTTTTTTTCTGCATGTACATACATATATGTATGTATGTAATAAAATTCATCCTATATAAGATATAAGATACACTTCAGCATATACAGTACCGCTGCAGTTGTGTATCAGTGTTGTCACTCTATGATTTTTAGGAAAATCATTCATCCTATTACTGTGGAAACAAACACACAACATGAGTAACACAGCACAAGGAAAGTCATGGCCATAGTTAACTTTAGCTCGCTCTTTCCAAATTTTACTAAACAAAATTTTACTTGTGTTCTTTTCGATTCTCAGAATTAATGTGCAATCGAGTTGGATTTAGCTTCGAAGATACATATAGCCAACGGAAATTGCGGATACAACTTTTTGAATAATGCGTTGAGTATTACTGGATATTTTTCAATATATGAATGTAATATGAAAGATAACACAGTGCTACAAATTTGATTTTTTTTTTTTCGTTTTTGGGTTTACCTGACTCAGAATTGCGCTATTACGTAGGGGTTTTGAGTTAGTCTAAGCTAAAAGTGCAAAAAACACTCTTTTTTGACATATGTTTTTAAGGTTATGTAGCACCGTAAATTTTTTTTTCCAAAGAATATGTATGGAATCTTAAAGTACAATTCTTCTTTCAAATGCCGTTGAGTATGCTCAAATATCTTTTTTTTTCGTCCAGTTATCTCATTTTGAAATATTTTTATGCCCCGAAAAAGTTTTTAGGTATGGGAAATATAAAAATTTCAAAATAACTCGACGAAAAACAAATATTTCAGAAAACTCAACGGCATTTGAAAGAAGAACAATTGTAGTCCAGTAGAATTAGTCGAAAAAATGAGAAAAAAAATAATTCGTTACAGCAATCTGACAGCGGAATATTGTTGAACAAGCTCTTTTAAAAGAGGACAAAAAAATCGAACCGACAGCAGCTATCCGAGGTGGAATTGGGTGCATTTTTAGAGGTCGAACACAGTTTTTCACGATTTCTGGCTAAACTGTGCATCATATCAAGAAAAGTTTAATGCAAAAGTTGTAGGAAGTAAAAAGATCTACAACTTTAGTACTGATCATTTTCACCTTAACCTCAAAATTTTTCAAAAAAATGGCTGAAAACCGGTTTTTTTGGTTTTTAATTTTTTTCTTTGACAAAAAAGTTTCTATGGAGCTGAAACTTGGGCAAAAGATACTTTTCAGTGTTACACAAAGGCAGTAATTTTTTAAGGACGGAAATATTTAGAGGTTGTTGTCAAATTTCATTTTATAACTAAAAAAACCGAAAGTTTTAACTGAGATTCCTCTTAAAGCTACACCTCCTACGGAGTTCTGTTTTGGCTCACTTACTCGTTATTTTGTCTTCTTTAGATAAATGGTAAAAAAAAGTTATACTGCAATGGAAAAATTGACCGAAAAATTGAAAATCTATGGTCTCTCCGCGAGTAGAGTTTTGGTGTTTCATGTCTAACTGCTCAAATCCTTTGTTGTTTTCACCGTATCTATCAACTATTATTTAACGAGCTAAAATTGTATGTTTATATATTTATATATGTATTTATATATTAATTTATATGTAGCTGAACTTTATTTCGAAAACGGCTGCAGCGATTTTGATAAAACTTCGGGATTTCGTTCATATGTGAACAAAATTAAGATTGGACTAGGTTTAAAGTTTTTCAAGTTTCTAACAGGGGCGTGGCACAGCCCTAAATAATTTTTATTTCGTGATAACTCGCAAACCATTCAAGGTATTGCAACGAAATTTGGTAGACGGATGCATATAATAAATATCTTAAATGCTATCAAAAGTGGGCGGAATCGGAACAGTGGGCGTGGCATATTTAAATAATTGAAAACTTTAATTCGATATTACTCGAAAACGGCACCAACGATTTTCATAAAAATTTTAGAGTTAATACCGCTGAATGAGGTCATTATAAGAAGCTATGCCACTATACTGGCAAAACTCGTTGAAAGGCACAGCCCACAATATTTATAAACGTTATAATAAGAGAACTAAAAACGCAATCGTTATGAAATTTGACATGTCAAATATACTGGCTATTGGGTATCTTGTAACCAAAAGCGGGCGAAACGGCACTTGTGGGCGTGGCACCTTCCATACAAGCGAAAACAGTTAAATGCTACATTTCTTGTTCTATGAGAGTAATATTTTTTAAATTTGGTATAGATATGTCGGTTACTATAGGGTGAGAATACGCGAAACCGACATGTCTGAAATGTTTTTCAAAGTTTTTTATATAAATCAGTAGCTGCAAGTGGTAGAAATTAGTGTACGGAAAAATTTTTTAAAAAAAATTGTTGCAATAATTATTGCCAGTCAAAGTTTTCATTAAACTTTTTTTTAAAATGCTATAAGCTCTGAACTGCTTGACTGATCGTGACGAAATTTTTTACTTTCTGTAGATAATAAGTTGAACTTATTTCTTAAAAAAAAAATTGCAAAAATCTTGCATTTTTGTTGTTAATTAGCAATTTTTCTATCAAGAATTGAATTTTAATAACTTGCTCCGCCTCGAAAAAATCTAAAAAAATTACAGAGATGCATTGAACCCTTCCAAACTAGAATTTGTCAAAAAAATCGTGGAGCCTCAATTAGTTTTGACGGTATAAATATTATCGTGGTACCGGGCGGACGAAAAATGCATAAAAATTTTATTGTTTTTCAAAAAAATCAATAACACTAGTTTACAAAAAAAAGGATCGTGTTTCTCATAGACCTTTTTCTATGTATTTTGAGACGTATTTTCGTTAAATTTTATTGCAAGTTTTTTACTGTTAGAAAGAGAGTAAAAATATCTTTGGAGTGCTGAAAAGCGTTTTTGATTCGAAAAAAAAATTAATCGAGATATAGCCAAATAAATGAAAAAAGGGCCGAAAAGGGGGTTTTTTGGGGATATCTCGAAAACGATTCTTAAGAAAAAAAAATGGTTACCATTTTTGGAAACTACGCCCCAAAATACATGAAAAAAAGTCTATGAGAAACCCGATCCTTTTTCTTGTAAACTAGTGTTATTGATTTTTTTGAAAAACAATAAAATTTTTATGCATTTTTCGTCCGCCCGGTACCACTATAATATTTATACCGTCAAAACTAATTAAGGCTCCACGATTTTTTTGACGAATTCTAGCTTGGAAGGGTTCAATGCATCTCTGTAATTTTTTTTCAGATTTTTTCGAGGCGGAGCAAGTCATTAAAATTCAATTCTTGACAGAAAAATTGCTAATTACTTAACAACAAAAATGCAAAATGCAACATTTTTTTTTTTAATACATAAGTTCAACTTATTATCTACAGAAACAAGCAGTTCAAAACTTATAGCATTTTAAAAAAAAGTTTAATGAAAACTTTGACTGGCAATAATTATTGCAACAATTTTTTTTAAAAAATTTTTCCGTACACTAATTTTTATCACTTGCAGCTACTGATTTATATAAAAAACTTTGAAAAACATTTCAGACATGTCGGTTTCGCGTATTCTGACCCTATAAGCTTTGAAACTAAATGGATTTGGATGGGATTGCATCAGTGGGCGTGGCACCTCCCCTACATGCAAAAAATGTTAAGTGTTATATTTAGTGTGTTATGGGCGTAATTTTTTTAGAATTTGGTGTAGAGATGTCGGTTACCATAAGCTTTGAAACTAAATGGATTTCGACGGGATTGCATTTGTGGGCGTTGCACCTCCCATACAAGCAAAAAATGTTTAAGGCTACATTTAGTGTGCTCTTGTAGTAAAATTTTTTAAATTTGGTGTAGAGGTGTCGGTTACCATAAGCTTTGAAGTAAAATGAAAATCGACGAGATTGCATCAGTGGGTGTGGCACCTCCCATATAAGAAAAACACTTTAAATGTTATATTTAGTGTGCTATCGGAGTAATATTCTTTAAATTTGGTGTAGAGTTGTCGGTTACCATAAGCTTTGAAATTATATGAATTTTGATGGGATTTCATTAGTGGGCGTGGCACCTCCCATACAAACTTATAACGTTGATGCCATATTTAGCAAACTAAAGGAGTGATCCTAATAAAATTTGGTCTCAATATATTCAGCCTCATTCAACGAGCTTTTCAACGTCTTTCAACTGCTTCATTATTTTTCAACCCCTTTCAACTTTTCTCAATGATTTCCTACATTTTTCAAATATTTTCAACGCTTTCAATATTTGTTTGACTTTTTCAACCTCATTCAACTTTTTTCGAGTTTTTCAACTTCTTTCAACTGTTTCAACATTTTTCAACCTCTTTCAACTTTTTTCAACATTTTCCATATATTTTCGAATTTTTCAACCTTATTCAACTTTTTCCGAACTATTCAAACTCTTTCAACATTTTTCAACCTTTTTTCAACACTTTTCATATTTTTCGAATTTTCCAACCTTATTCAACTTTTTTCGAGTTATTCAAACTCTTTCAATTTGTTCAATATTTTTCAACCTTTTCAACTTTTTTCAACAAGTTCCATATTTTTTGGACTTTATCAACCACATTCAAGATTTTTCAGCTTTTCAACCTCATTCATCTTTTTCCGAGGCTTTCAACTTTTTTCGAGCTCTTCAATCTCTTTCAACGTTTTCAACACTTTAATATACTATAGAGTTTATCAAACTTTTTCACCTCCTTCAACTTCTCTCAATGTTTTTCAACATTCTTCATATATAATCAACTTCTTTCAAATTTTTTTTTAACTTGTTTTCGGCTTTTCAACCATATTCAATATTTTTTAAATATTTCCGACTTCTCATTCAATTGCATTAAATTTTTTCGACTTTTTCAACCTGAAAACGAAAAACCGAACTTTGGTCGGTCTCCTGGTACTTTACCTTAATACACTATAATGTGAAATTCTCAATGCCACTACATGAATTTCCATTAAAAAAATAAATGAGAAAAAAAAATTTTTAATTTTTGGTCCAAGAATTATCAAAATTTTTTTTCTCATTTATTTTTTTAATAGAAATTTATGTAGTGGCATTGACAATTTCAAATTATAGTGTATTAAGGTAAATACAGTGAAAACAACAAAGTATTTGTTTATTTACTCGCGGAGAGACCACATATTTTCAATTTTTCGGTCAATTTTTCCATTGCAGTATATCTTTTTTTTACCATTTATCTAAAGAAGACAAAACAACGAGTAAGTGAGCCAAAACAGAACTCCTTAAAGGTGTAGTTTTAAGAGGAATCTCAGTTAAAAATTTCGGTTTTTTTAGTTTAAAAATTAAATTTTAAAACAAACTCTGAATACTTCCGTCTTAAAAAATTACTGCCTTTGTGTAGCACTCGGAAGTATCTTTTGCCCAAGTTTCAGCTCCATAGAAACTTTTTTGTCAAAGAAAAAAATTAAAAACCAAAAAACCGGTTTTCAGCCATTTTTTCAAAAAATTTTGAGGTTAAGGTGAAAATGATCAGTACAAAAGCTGTAGATCTTTTTATTTCCTACAACTTTTGCATTAAACTTTTCTTGATATGATGCACAGTTTAGTCAGAAATCGTGAAAAACTGTGTTCGACCTCTAAAAATGCACCCCATTCCACCCCGGATAGCTGCTGTCGGTTCGATTTTTTTGTCCTCTTTTAAAAGAGCTTGTTCAACAATATTCCGCTGTCAGATTGCTGTAACGAATTATTTTGTTGTTCAAACCCTATATCTCCTGAACTATTGTACTTTAAGATCCCACACATAGTTTTAAAAAAAAAAAAAATCACGGTAATAACCTCAAATATTTCAAAAAACTGTGTTTTTTGCGCTTTTAGATTAAAATATCTCAAAAACCTTACGTGTTAGAATTTTTTGACAATTTTTTCCCATAATCAGCACACAAAAATCTAATAGAAACACTTCTTGAATTCTAAAAGTGTAATTTGTTGTGAGACTGTAATTTAATATTAATACAAAATTTGAAATCTAACCTGTAGCTTTCGTGAACACTGGGTTTTTTATAATTTTGAGCGATTTTTTTTTTCAAAACGTTACTTATTCCAAAAAATTTGTTAATGCCATTAGGGTAAGAATTTCTCAAACGGGCCACTTCTCAACACCAAATGCTAATTTTTTTCACGAAACTTTATTATTTAGATAGTGGTACACCTGTCCCTCGTTTAACACGGTAGATACGTTCCTGACAAGTCCGTGTAATTCGAAAAAATAATTTTTGTATTGAAAAACCGTGTAAAACGAAAATGACGATAAAAAAGCTTTTTTTGACATTTATTGAACACAAAATAATAATACATGCACTTAATAAAATATAAAAATATCATTTAAATCATAGAAAACATAACAATAGTTAAATTTATTTGTAAAGTGAAAAAAAAAAACAAGTTAAGGTGTTATTTTCGGCGGGGCAGAAACTCACATACCCTACACTGTACTGAAAGTACCTTTTCATCAAATGTTAAGAAGACGTTGAAGAGGTTGAATAAGTCGAAAAAAATGTGAAATGTTAGAAAGGTTGACAGAGGTTGAAAAATGTTGAAAAGTCGTAAATATATGCAAAATGTTGAAAAAAGTTGAGAGAGGTTGAAAAACTCTAAAAAAAAATGAAAGAGGTTGAAAAAATTTTAAACTATTCAAAATTGATGAAAAAGTCGAAAAAATAAAGAAACTTATGAAGAAAGTTGAAAGAGGTTGAAAAAGTCGAACAAATACATATAGAATATATTGGAAAAAGTTAAAGGGTTGAAAAAGTCGAAAGAATATGGAAAATGTTGAAAAAATCGAATAAAAATGAAAAATTTTAAATATGCCACGCTCACTTGTCCAATTCCGCCCACTTTTGGTTCAACAAATTATATTTGTGATCGACATCCTCATATTAAATTTCAGCACAATAGCTTGTATAGTTTGCGATTTATGCTGCAGTTTAATTTAAAATTTAGGGCGGCGACACACCCACTGATACAATCCAGCCCGGTTTTGATCCAGAAATAGCTTTTCACAAGCAAACCCCTAACACCAAATTTTAGTATGATTGCTCACTTATTTCGATAAATATGCCACTTACCGTATTTTATTTGTATGGAAGGTGCCACGCCCACTGGTGCTATTTCAGCCACTTTTGATACAGATATACTCTATAGCATCTGAACAACTTTCATTAAATTTCATAGAATTGCTGCAATAGTTTACTTAAAACAGCCCTTACAAATTTATGTTAATATGGGAGGTGCCACGCCCACTGATGCAATTCTGTCAAAACTAATTTATTTTTAAAGCCTATAGTAACTGACATCTAAACACCAAATTTTATGAAGATTACTCTCTTCCTACACTATTTATAACAATAAACAGTTTTTGCTTATATGGGAGGTGCCACGCCCCCAGGTAATATTGTACCAAATTTTTGTAATAAAAGACCTTACAGCAAGTATATCTACCTCATTAAATTTCATCACGATTACGTTGTTCGTTCTCTTAATATAACGTTTATAAATACTGTTGGCGGTGCCACGCCCTTCAACGAGTTTTTTCAATAAAGAGGCTGAGCTTGTATTGATGACAGCTTTCAGCGGCATCATCTCCAAGATTTTTATGAAAATCGTTTGTGCCAATTTTGAGATATATGGAATCAAAATTTTTTAGCAGTTGAAAAGTGCCTCGCCCACTTTTTCAATTCCGCCCACTTTTATCTCAACTCAAGATATATTTGATATGTATCCGTTCACCAAATTTCATAACAATATCTTGCACGGCTTACGAGATATGCTGGTATAAAGGTTAAAATTTAGGGCTGTGCCACGCCCCTGTAGTAAGCTTTGAAAACTTGAAACCTAACCTAATCCTAATCCTGTTCACATATGCATCAAATCACCAATTTTCATCAAAATCGCTTCAACTTTTTTCAAAATTGGCCTGGGTATATATACATAGGGTATGGGCGGTAGGCGTGTCCGTCTGTCTGTCTGTCTGTCTGTCTGTCTGTCTGTCTGTCTGTCTGTCTGTCTGTCTGTCTGTCTGTCTGTCTGTCTGTCTGTCTGTCTGTCTGTCTGTCTGTCTGTCTGTCTGTCTGTCTGTCTGTCTGTCTGTCTGTCTGTCTGTCTGTCTGTCTGTCTGTCTGTCTGTCTGTCTGTCTGTCTGTCTGTCTGTCTGTCTGTCTGTCTGTCTGTCTGTCTGTCTGTCTGTCTGTCTGTCTGTCTGTCTGTCTGTCTGTCTGTCTGTCTGTCTGTCTGTCTGTCTGTCTGTCTGTCTGTCTGTCTGTCTGTCTGTCTGTCTGTCTGTCTGTCTGTCTGTCTGTCTGTCTGTCTGTCTGTCTGTCTGTCTGTCTGTCTGTCTGTCTGTCTGTCTGTCTGTCTGTCTGTCTGTCTGTCTGTCTGTCTGTCTGTCTGTCTGTCTGTCTGTCTGTCTGTCTGTCTGTCTGTCTGTCTGTCTGTCTGTCTGTCTGTCTGTCTGTCTGTCTGTCTGTCTGTCTGTCTGTCTGTCTGTCTGTCTGTCTGTCTGTCTGTCTGTCTGTCTGTCTGTCTGTCTGTCTGTCTGTCTGTCTGTCTGTCTGTCTGTCTGTCTGTCTGTCTGTCTGTCTGTCTGTCTGTCTGTCTGTCTGTCTGTCTGTCTGTCTGTCTGTCTGTCTGTCTGTCTGTCTGTCTGTCTGTCTGTCTGTCTGTCTGTCTGTCTGTCTGTCTGTCTGTCTGTCTGTCTGTCTGTCTGTCTGTCTGTCTGTCTGTCTGTCTGTCTGTCTGTCTGTCTGTCTGTCTGTCTGTCTGTCTGTCTGTCTGTCTGTCTGTCTGTCTGTCTGTCTGTCTGTCTGTCTGTCTGTCTGTCTGTCTGTCTGTCTGTCTGTCTGTCTGTCTGTCTGTCTGTCTGTCTGTCTGTCTGTCTGTCTGTCTGTCTGTCTGTCTGTCTGTCTGTCTGTCTGTCTGTCTGTCTGTCTGTCTGTCTGTCTGTCTGTCTGTCTGTCTGTCTGTCTGTCTGTCTGTCTGTCTGTCTGTCTGTCTGTCTGTCTGTCTGTCTGTCTGTCTGTCTGTCTGTCTGTCTGTCTGTCTGTCTGTCTGTCTGTCTGTCTGTCTGTCTGTCTGTCTGTCTGTCTGTCTGTCTGTCTGTCTGTCTGTCTGTCTGTCTGTCTGTCTGTCTGTCTGTCTGTCTGTCTGTCTGTCTGTCTGTCTGTCTGTCTGTCTGTCTGTCTGTCTGTCTGTCTGTCTGTCTGTCTGTCTGTCTGTCTGTCTGTCTGTCTGTCTGTCTGTCTGTCTGTCTGTCTGTCTGTCTGTCTGTCTGTCTGTCTGTCTGTCTGTCTGTCTGTCTGTCTGTCTGTCTGTCTGTCTGTCTGTCTGTCTGTCTGTCTGTCTGTCTGTCTGTCTGTCTGTCTGTCTGTCTGTCTGTCTGTCTGTCTGTCTGTCTGTCTGTCTGTCTGTCTGTCTGTCTGTCTGTCTGTCTGTCTGTCTGTCTGTCTGTCTGTCTGTCTGTCTGTCTGTCTGTCTGTCTGTCTGTCTGTCTGTCTGTCTGTCTGTCTGTCTGTCTGTCTGTCTGTCTGTCTGTCTGTCTGTCTGTCTGTTGAAATCAGGTTTACGGGAAAACCAAGAGAGCTAATTGAATGAAACTTTCACACACAGGTCACATCTTCTTGCAGGCATCTTGCTATTGAAAATGGGCGAAATCGGTTAACGGACACGCCTACCACCCATTCGCTATGTATATATACCCAGGTCAATTTTGAAAAAAGTTGCAGCGATTTTGATGAAAATTGGTGATTTGATGCACATGTGAACAAGATTAGGATTAGGTTAGCTTTCAAGTTTTTAAATCTTCCTACAGGGGCGTGGCACAGCCTTAAATTTTAACCTTTATACCACCATATCTCGTAAGCCGCGTAAGATATTGTTATGAAATTTGGTAAACGGGTACATTTCAAATATATCTTGAATTGTGATAAAAGTGGGCGGAATCGTAAAAGTGGGCGTGGCACTTTTTAACAGTTAAAAATTTTCCTTCTATATATCTCAAAAGTGGCTTAAACAATTTTCATAAAAATTTTGGAGATGATGCCGCTGGAAGCAGTCATCAACACAAGCTCAGCCACTTTACTGAAAAAACTCGATTAAGGGCGTGCACAGCCCACAATATTTATAAACGTTATATTAAGAGAACTAACAACGTAATCGTTATGAAATTTAATAAATCAGATATACTTGCTAGAAGGTATGTTTTTGCAAAAATTTGGTTCAATGGAGCATGTGGGCGTGGCACCTCCCATAGAAACGAAAAACGTTTACAGTTATAGATAGTGTGCTATGAGAGTAATCTTCATAAAATTTGGCTTAGAGGTATCGGCTGCTATGGGCTTTGAAATTAAATGAGAATTGATGAGATCGCAGTAGTGGGCGTGGCACCTCCTATATGACTATAAAGTTGCAATCGCTATATTGATTGAACTATTGCAACAATTGGTATGAAATTTGATTTAGGTGGCTTACTTGCTATGAGGTATACCTGAATCAAAAGTGGGCGAAATAGCACGAATGGGCGTGTCACTCCCCATACAAATAAAATACCTTAAGTAGCATATATTTATTAATATTTTATATAAATATTTGATCAATCATACTAAAATTTGGTGAAAGAGTGTTGCTTATAAAAAGCTATTTCTGGATAAAAATCGGATCACATTACACCAGTAGGTGTGTTACCGCCCTAAATTTTAAGACTGATTGCGGCATATATAGCAAATTATACAACCTATTGGGCTAAGATTTGGTATGTGGATGTCAATGACGAATATGATTTAGTAACCCAAAAGTAGGTAGAATTGGAGAAGTGGGCGTGGCACATTTAAATTTCTTAGTTTTTATTCAATTTTTTTCAATATTTTTCATATTCTTTTGACTTTATCAACCTTTTAACTTTTTCCAATATATCCCATATGTATTCGTTTGACGTTTTCAACCTCTTTCATTTTTCTTCATTACATATTTTCTTTATTTTTAAGACTTTTTCAGTGGCTTAAAGCTCTTTCATTTTTTTTCAACGTTTTCATATTATTTCAACATTTTTAAGCATTTTTCAACATTTTTCATATATTTTCGACATTTTGAATTTTTTTAGCTTTCTTCAACGGTTTCCATATACTTTCGACCTTAGAAATTTTTCAACTTCTTTCGATCTTTTTTACATTTCAAATTTTTTTCGACTTATTCAACCTCTTCAACGTCTTTTAACATTTATTTAAAAGCGACTTTCAGTGCAGTGTAGGGTATGTGTTTCGGCCAGGCCGAAGATAACACCTTAACTTGTTTATTTTTAGTACTTTCGGCGCGTTCCTCAAATTCTTTATTTGGTCTCCCACGAGAAATTTTTTCGGTGTATTGCACAAAAATAAAGAGAATTCGATTTACCTCCGAGTCAATCTTTTTTTGATGAAATAAATCGATCTTTCTTCCGACAAGCATTTGCCCACCGGGAATTCAGTAGCGACAAGTTCTGGCATATTGCTTAGCCTAATCAATATCAACAGTACTTTGCGATCCACCAGCAACATTTCCGGATAAAAACAAAATCATCCTCTCTAATCGTTTGTTAACTGCAGTATCAAGCCATAACTTTAATATTTGGAAGCGAAAAATTTCAGAGGTCATCTTGAAAAATTGAAAATGGTTGTATGGGTGCCGCAGCTAGACGCAGAATTTTTTTGTTGATTCTATTAGTATACTTATCAAGCTTTATTGTAATCATAGTCAGAACTCTAAACTATTCTAAACAATTTTTTTATTGTTCACGAAAGTTTTTTTTTTTTTAATACTTACAGTTAAAGTAGGTTCTTTCAGCGTATACAAAATTTTTTGCTATCAATAACTCTGTTAAGATTTTATGTTATTTCGATCAAGAAAGCTTGGAAATTAAATTT
The DNA here is from genome assembly GCA_949775025.1 of Tricholauxania praeusta. Taxonomy (NCBI): domain Eukaryota; kingdom Metazoa; phylum Arthropoda; class Insecta; order Diptera; family Lauxaniidae; genus Tricholauxania; species Tricholauxania praeusta. Next base: position 9,965,364 of record OX459032.1, on the reverse strand, counting down.
TTTAAAAAAAATTAAACCTTTCACTTTTTCAGAATGGATTTACAAGACTTTAAAGTTTGCGCGCAAAATTCAGCGAACTTATACTATTTTTGACATTTTCTTTTTACTTACTTTCAAGGTAAAGTTATTTTAAGTATTGCCCTATACTTCAAACATTTTTTAAAGTTTTAACCTAATTGAGGAATTTTTAACATATTTGCATTTAAATTCCATCAAAAAATCAACTTTTTTTTTTGAGTTTAGTAGCGCTAGATTGCCAAAATAATACACTGTGCAACGGTACCACTCTCGATACCCTAACTTGCATTCTCAATTTTTAGGAAATTTTCAACTTTCCGAATTCCGGTAAAAATGCCCACATTTTTTATTTTCAATTGCAATTTTCAAAATTTCTCCGAAACGAAAAGACTTACGCAAAAACTTTATACTACATAATTGTAGGTGAAACGATAACCTATCTAACGGTACCACTCTTGATACCCTAACTTGCATTCTCAATTTTTAGGAAATTTTCAACTTTCCAAATTCCTGTAAAAAATGCCCACATTTTTCATTTTCAATTGCAATTTTCAAAATTTCTCAGTACTAAACTAATAGCTCAAAAACTATAGGAGCTAGGTCAATGAAATTTTCCACAAATGTTAATATTTATATTTTACAGCGTAAAAATGGTGCAAATCGGTTTGGTTAAAGATATAGCTTCCATATAACCGATTTTTTCGTTTTGGTGTTTTAAAGGGCGACCTAAATAAAAAAGTATGTAAAGCTTGAGTTTATAGTAGATTATTTATTTTTTAGTGTCTGACGAACATTTTGCAATGAAAACAAATATTTCATCGCGTGGTTTTTCATTGAACTGTTTTTGAAATTAAAATTTTTACATAACTTTTAGCTTGCTTAAGATACAAAAATATGACTTTTAAGATAGTTGTAAAATATAAGAAAGTGAAATTTTCAGCGTTTCGTTTATGTATAAATAGTCTCAGTTTTCGGAGTTATAATGATTTCAGCTGAGGTTTGGACGCGAATTTGGAAAATAATTACGAAATGGTTAACAATTTATATTATAGAACTAAAAATATGAACTCGTGCATAAAAGATTATTTGCTTTTTTTCGTTTATTTAAAAAAAAAAAAATGTACTTTTTAATTTTTATATGTTCTTAAATTCAGGGATGCTGCTCTCAAACTTGCGACCATTACAAATGTAGATACGAGGTCTTTATGACTAGATTCATCATAAGCATGTCTGTAAAGTTGAAAAATAAAAACTTAATCAACAATACTTAATTATGAAAAGGATAAATATTAAAAATGCTTACAGTGTAATTTCTAAAATTTACTCCAAAGACTCATCTAAATCGCTCGAATCAGAAGTGTCATCGTTTTTCATTTGAAGCAACACTATCGTGTCCGGACTTAGGTCTCTATACTTCTTTTTAGACGTTTTGCTCAAACTTGCTATAAATGGATCCGATGTTATCAAGAGTCTATTGATCAAATCAGTATTTGTATCGGTCCTTGAAGTTTTTTGCGTAGAAAGATCCGTATAACGCCGGACATCCTTATCACGTGCTTCGTGTACTTCCGCTGACATTTGGGCAATAGGTATAATGCAGGTTTTCATTACACTGCTTCCATGGTTAAGCAGTTTGTGCACTGTTGGTAGCATATAGTACCAAGGATATAACTCTAAGTATAGGTACAGCGTATCCTGCGAGTATTTTTGGAAATTATCCACATTGATTGAAAAACCAAAGATTAAGGATTGAAGCAAGGTACGGAAACGAAAAATTAGATCGAAATTTATACCAGTTATTTCAGCTGTTATATCCGCTTCTTTGAAAAAACGCCTTGATTCTCTTGCAACTTTTCTGGCTTTTTATACCCTACACCGAGGGTATATTCACTTTGTCCATCCGTTTGTAACACATAGAAGGAGGCGTGGCAGGTATGGAAAAGTATATATATTCTTGATCAGCGTCACCACCTGAGTTGATTTAGCGATGTCCGTCTGTCTGTCTGTCTGTCTGTTGAAATCAGGTTTACGGGAAAACCAAGAGAGCTAATTGAATGAAACTTTCACACACAGGTCACATCTTCTTGCAGGCATCTTGCTATTGAAAATGGGCGAAATCGGTTAACGGACACGCCTACCGCCCATACCCTATGTATATATACCCAGGTCAATTTTGAAAAAAGTTGCAGCGATTTGCAGTGTAGGGTATGTGAGTTTCGGCCAGGCCAAAGATAACACCTTAACTTGTTCTTTTTTAATTTTGATTTTAAAAACCTTGTAAGATCGAAAACGTGTAAAACGAGTAGCGTGTAAAGCGATGGATAAGTGTATATGCTAGAAATCGAACTGTGATATTATTTTATTTTTATTATTTTTTTGTTGTTGTTATAGGCAATTGAAATTCGGGTACCAAATTTTTTCAAAAACTCATAACTTTTGAACGAGTTCGACGATTTTTATAAATTTAACTGTGTTCGATTTGTATTGAATTAGAGTACAAGTGAAATTGTTTTCAATTTTAAGTGATCTTTTTTTCAGTGCTTGTCATACGTTTATTTATTAAAAGTAAATAAAAAACAGCCTTCCTTGTCCGATTGAAAACCAAAAAAAAAAAATATGTAAATGTAATAAACATTAGGTACAATATTCCGTTGAGAAAAAAAAATGGACCGTCTTTGACGTAATTTTTATTAATATATTTGTATTTCGGTATTCTTTAAATTTTTGCTTACTTTTCTACATAATAGTCCAGCAGAAATAGGGTTTGAGCAACAAAATAATAATCTGACAGCGGAATATTGTCGAACAAGCTGTTGTAAAAGAGGACAAAATAAATCGAACTGACATCAGCTATCCGGAGGTTGAATTGAGTGCATTTTTGGAGGTCGAACACAGTTTTACATTATTTCTGGCTAAGCTGTGCATCCTATCAAAAAAAGTTTTATGCAAAAGTTGTAGGAAATAAGAAGATCTACAATTTTTTTCGTGATCATTTTCACCTTAACCTCAAAATTTTTCGAAAAAATGGCTGAAAACCGTTTTTTTGGTTTCCATTTTTTTTCTCAACGGATGAACGGAATGTTTGTTACATTTACATATTTTTTTTTGGTTTTCAATCGGACAGGGAAGGCTGTTTTTTATTTACTTTTAATAAATAAACGTATTTTAAACACTGAAAAAAATATCACTTAAAATTGAAAACAATTTCACTTGCACTCTAATTCAATACAAATCGAATACAGTTAAATTTATAAAAATCGTCGAACTCGTACAAAAGTTATGAGTTTTTGAAAAAATTTGGTACCCGAATTTCAATTGCCTATAACAACAACAAAAAAAAATAATAAAAATAAAATAATATTACAGTTCGATTTCTAGCATATACCACTATCTAAATAATAAAGTTTCATGAAAAAATTAGCATTTGGGGTTGAGAAGTGGCCCGTTTGAGAAATTCTTACCCATTAACAAAGCAAAATTTAATTTATTTCCTTTAAAATTTTTCCCCACAAATTTTTCATATTAACCCTTTCCTCGTCGAAAAACAGGACGGGGCTTTTTTACATTACAAATAAATTTATGTATCTACTTTTAATAATAAAGAGTCTTCAAATTTCTAATTATAATTTTTCTATTTCATTCAGCATTTTTCTTTATGAAATATAGCGCCACAGACTAAAATGTTGTTTTAGTATTGCTGCTTCTGTTTTTGCTATTATTGTTGCTGTTCTCCATGAATTCAAAATTTCCAGAAAAATGTTCCCAACAAGTTCGGTAAAAAAATAGGTTGCTATGAAAAATTTGGTACAAATGTATTAGTGTTTCAAGGCTTTCTGGATATGTTATTGAAATCATAGCTCATGTGTTTTTTTATTTTTTGGGAAACAAGCAGTCTTCAAAATATCGGCTTTTTGGGTAATTTAGAGGAAAAATCCTAGTGGGAAGTGAAGTGAAGTACATAATTTGAAAGCACTATATTCAGTAAAACAAATCATGTGATTCCCTTAAATTTCAAGCATTTCCATTTACTGTGCATAGCACTGTGTTTGAGCACTAACCAAACTCCAAATTTCTGCTAAATCTGCCTTTGAAGACCTAAATGTGTCTATTTTTTCGAAAGTTACAATATGAAGATCAACTCTTGGAGCGGTTTTTGGTGGTCTACATCGAGATTTTTTTAATGTTTATTTTTAAATACATTGCTCATAAAATTATGAGATCTATTCAGCAACCTGCCAATACATTGAAGAGAGTTTATTCTTTTTTTTTCAAGTTAAAAGTCAGCCTCGATTTCTCAGCAGAGCAATGTGGCTTACGACCCATCTCAACTAAAATGTTTGCTGTCAATTCACTGCATTTTAAGGTTTAACTCATTAACGCCGACGGGTGCGAAAACGCAACATAAAACAGAGGTGTAATTGAAAACTCATAGGAAGTTTTAGGTGGTTGATATCGCTTAGCCGTCTTTTGATGTGGATAATACATGGATGGGACAACATATGCGTCCTGGACAGGTAAGTCATATGCCGTCATCTACTTAATGATATCTGCATCGTCAGATGCAGGTTTTCCGGCATGTGAAAAAATAACCATTTTAACATAGAAAACACACAGAAAAAAAATATTTAGAGAATTTATAATAATGAGGATCGGTAGCCATTGGGTCTATGTATATCACATAATAATTTCAAGTTTCTACATGTTGTGCACTAGAGAGTACATTTTTATTAGGGATCATTTTGCAGCTGTACGTGCGTACGTTATATGTTTTTTGCGCATCAGTCGGATGTAATTGTACAAACGATTGTGATTGTGAATGTTTGTGTTTTCGGGGGGAGTTAGGGCGACGTATTTCGTATGATTTCGGGAATGGAAGTCTTTTTAATTTTTGAATTTGTTGAGGAACCGAGCCGCAAAGACCAGAGACAATTGTCGAACGTATTGGCTATTGTTATAGTTTTTTCGCCGCCAGATGCTGTGGAAGATTTGACGGATATTGTAGATGTCTCAGACGACCACATATTCTGTGATGATGATTGGCCTACCGACACTGATGGTGCCTTGGAAAGTATGCCCGAGATTTTCGGTACCACATAAATGTATATTAAGTACCCGGACGCCAACAATCACGACAATATGTCCTATCAATTTGCTTTGGAGCAACGGGTGGTCGCACTTGCCCTTGCTCAGACACCGTCCCAAAAATTGATGGTTAGCAATTCGTTGGAACGACATTGATTGGTTTATTTACTTAATTGCTGCCCGTAACTGTGTTGTCCAATTATCTGCAAGTCGAACCAAAACATCGCGTGTGGCGTTATGACAGAAATCAACGTTAGATAGTAATGGTAGAGGAGCTAGACATCCTTCATCAATACAGCAAACGAATGCGAGGCGTTGATCTTTTCGACAATGCAATAAGCAATTACCGGATTTATCTTTGTGGTTAAAAATAGTATTGGCCATTGATAACAAATGGTCTCGATGCTGCCATGGTCAATGCTTGGAAGCTACATAGTTCCATCCACAATTACCACCGCAAAAACGCAACGTCTAACAGGGATAGCTCCAAAAAGGAATTCAGGCCGATGGGCCACTTCGAATTCCGCAACATAGTGACTGACTCCTTGTCGCAAAGTGAGGGTAGTGGCATATCATTATGGTCCCAAAACTTAAAACACACCCTCTCAAAAACAATTGGGTGTAGATAACATTGGCCACAACAGTGAAAAGAAGACAAATTGCTTCCACTGTTGCCACTGTGCTTTCCACACCATATACTATTGTGCCAAGAGCAAAGTGGCATACCATGTCGGAACTAGATATAACGTGCTTTCTAGTGAATATTCATGACTTTTTTTTCTATATTTTGTCGAAAACTCTGAATTAATATGTTCCGACACGCATTTATTATCTACTTTTTAAATAATTCTAATCTTAACTTTGACTTAATCCATTAATTTCTTTTATAATCCACATATTTCATAACCACTCTTTTCACTAGTAAAAATGTACTCACTAACGCCGACGGGTGCGAAAACGCCCCACCCCCTACATGGGTTGTGAGTAGGGATAGGGAGCTATTTTTTTGTGCGCAGAATACGAGTGTCCCTAATACATCGTCCTCGAAGTTTCAACCCTCCATGTCCACGAATAAAGGAGCTGGCGTTAATGGGTTAATTAAAGAAAACTTATCGTTCTTCTAAGGAAAGCTCAAAAAAGAATTAAAAACAAAAAATTTCAAACAAAAATTTGAATCAAAGTGCAGGTGTACCTATTATTTTCAACAGGCAAATATTCTAACTATGCACAGTAAGTGGAAATGCTTGAAATTTAAGGGAATCACATGATTTGTTTTACTGAACATAGTGATTCCAAATTATGTACCTCACGATACCACTAGGATTTTTCCTCTAAATTGCCCCAATATTTTTGTAATAGAGCTTAAACTAAAAACTCAAAGGTGTACCTATTACTTTGAGCAGGTGTGTATAAACTATTTGGTAGTTCAAGCTTTATTAACTGATTAAATAATCTTTCACATGACACTCAGATTTTAAGAATATCAAAGTACCGATTATTAGAAAATCTATATCCGCAGTTTTCGATGACTATATCGTAGAAATTGAACTCGTCAGACACATTTCCAATACATTCGCACAATTTAGTAATAAAATGGTAGAATTTAGCTATTATATCTATTAGCTTTCTTAGCTATTTAGATAAAATACCATAGGTCTCACCTATAACTTCAGAAATGTTGGCTCTTTTGCGATTTTCGTATGAAAATGGAAAAGGTACTAATACTGCAGTTAAATTTTGATGAATTAAAAAAATGTTTATAACTATAGTTTGTTGAAATTAAAATTAAATGCAATTTTAAATCAAAGACATACATAAATATATGGATACATTGTTATGATTTTGAAAAGAATACACAGTGCGACATTTTTAACCCAGACTTTTCTCATAAAACCCAAATAATTCAATGTCGCGTCGCCGCTTATCGAAAAACTGATTTTTAAAATCAACCTTCTGGCTATAATAGTGAACCAACAAATTTTAGATTAAAATCTAAATTTTTCATCAATTTGTGTGGCCGGACTTTTTTTTCGACTCTTATTTCAAAGTGGCTGATCCAAAATGGCAAAAAAGTGAAAATTTTCTTAAAATCAACTTTCTGGCTATAATAGTGAACCAATCGAAACAAATTTTTTAAGTCTTCGTCTGGGAATTCTTCTTTAATCTATGTAGTCGGATTTTTCTCGGCCCTTAATTCATTATTATAGCCAGAAAAATTTCAACAAACAAAAAAGTCCCTTTTTCGCCACTGTGCGCTGGTTTGGTGGTATCTATGTCCTGGAAAAAACAACCTTTGAGCATCGATTTCAGATTCGGAAATAGAAATATGTCACACGAAGCTAAATAGGGGTGGCAATCCCGGGCTTATGGGATCCCGGGATCCAGGGACTTGCTCTATATATATGCTAAAGTAATCCCGGGATTACAAAGACACAATTCCGGGATTTTCGGGATTAGAAAAAAATTGTATATATTATAATAAATATTCTTTTATATGACATATTTATGTACAAAATCTGCAAAATAAATGTTTTCAATACATTTGATGTGCATGAAACATTATTGCATCAACCTGCAAAATGCACTTCAATTGTGTCTGAACCTTAAATTGAGTAAAAATATTTTTTTTATTGTAGCAATTTTTTGCTTAAATTTTTCTTAAAAAAAAATGTCACATAACAAAAAAAAATATCTTTTTTAATACTTTGACTAATTTTAAGAATTTTTTACTAAGTGCGATTTGTATTGAAAATTGATAGTCCAGGAGAAAAATTATTAAATGTGAAATTTAGACTAAAATTATTTTTATCAATAACGGAAATACTAAACATGCAATAGAAAAACAACATAAGCAAAACATATCTATTTTTTATAATAAAATACAAATCTGCAACACAAAATATAGGCTTATCTTAAAAAAATAAAAACACAGCCGACCTTGATTTGACATTGAAATTTTGACCCATACCTAGACCTACCAAAATTTAAGTTCTAAGATATAATTAAACTTTGGTCTGAAGCTTTTTTCTGAAATCAGCTTCTAAAGATTTTGACAACTTAAATGAAGCACACTTATAGGTGCGTCTACTGAGAGCGAGCCATTCGGTGCCACTAAATGCATTCACTGTCACATTTGTAGAAGGTGATAAAGTATTAATCATGGTGTAATAACCAAGGTGGCGTACTTAAAAACGAAATTCTCAAAAGTTTGGGTTTCTTGTCCTTCATTGCCTTGTTTCGTAATTTTTTTTGACACTTCGGTGTTTTGATTAATTGGCCCGTTCAGCAACTTCAGTATTTTTGAAGCGCTTTAAACAACTTTTTACTGAGAGGTATTTGTGTTGAGTTTCAAAATTCTGATGCGAACAAAAAACTACGCTAAATAATGTAGCAGGCTTTAATATGATAGCAATAAGTCGTTTTTGTTTTTGCAATAACAACCACATCGACTAAATTTTTAAGATTTAATGTAGTTTGCATCTATCGTTCAGAAAATGTTAAAGACCTTACGCCTAAGCGCTGCAATTTATCAAAGCGCTTGAGTTTTCTGAATGGGCAATTGAAATGTTATGAATGTCAAAACTACAGCAAATAGGATGACAGATGATTGAAAATCGAGGCTCTCCCTAATTACTCCACCTTGGTTATTACACCATGGTATTAATCAAGTACGTGGCTGGGCAAAACGTACCGCGCGCGGGACTGCGGCAGAATTAGAATGACTTTTCATATACGTATATAAAGCAGAGAGCGTAAATTTAATTCAGTTTGCATTGAAAACCGAACAAAGCAAGACTAGTGAGTGTGGTACACGAATTTTTAAACGTAAAAATAAAATTGAGTAAAACAATTGATAGTTTGGTCATATATGCTTGATTATCCTCTATCATCTTCTTTTAATAGTGACTATCTTCTACTAGTCAAACTTAGTAAATGTGATTTAGATGTATCATCACTTAAAGTGTTCTAAGTCAATTTTTAAGCTATTATTTTTTCTATTATTTTGCGTTCTTATTCTTCATTGATACGCTGTGAAATAAAGCAATTTTAATTTTATATATACAATAGTATAAACTTCTCGTTTTTTTTTTGTAGTTTTGTATGCATTTACTAGAACTATCAATCCCAGGTCCCGGGATTGGAAACTTCGATCCCGAAACACAAAAAAGCTCCGGGATTGACACCCCTAGTGCTAAATCAAGCCAATATAGCGGGGAGTCAAGTACGCACACATGATTTTTTCTAGAAATTGGCGTTTGAAAATGGCAGAATTTTTGGTTCTCCGGGTGACTACCAAGCAGCACTTTCGTGAAAACGTTTAAAGTGGAGTAACAGACCACGCGTCGTTGCTTTGTTGCGGCACACGTTTCTCTCAGAGAAAATTGTTACCCTGCATTCGTATGAATTGCGTTACAAAGCACAACGCGTAGAAAGTCAAAAAGCGTATGATGCGGAAATTTGAGCAACTTTCTATGCTTTCGCGAGTCATCAGCGGTTTCACTTATCAAACAAACTTTTCAATTTATGAAACATATCTTTTATTGCTTAAAAATTTGTCAACTTTCGACTGTTCTCATAAAAAACTTTGACGCACAGAAGCGTGAACCAGGACGAATAGAAAGCTATAACGCGATAAAGTGACAACGCGTTGGCTGTAACTCCCCCCAGTGGTCGCGTCGCCGCTGCACAGTGGTGAAAAACTGTTTTTTTTGTTAGAATCAACATTCTGGCTATAATAGTGAACCAATCGAAACAAATTTTAGTTTAAAATCTAAATTTTTCATTAATTTGTGTGGTCGGATTTTTTTCGGCCCTTTTGGTTTGCACTTTTATGACGTTTTGGATAGCGAAAAACAATAAATAAAATTTTCTTTTGGTCTTTTGTTTTGTCCGTTAGTGAGTACAGACGTATTTTCGGGTGTAGTCGTTCGCGTGTGTCTTGCGTCTGACCCGTTGCACATGATTTTTTCAAAGCGGTAAAATGTTAGGTTAAGTTCAATTAATTCAATCCTGCCAAGGACATCTAATGCACCACTGCTACGCACGTTTCTATCGGATTTGTATTATTGGTATTGTCGCATCATTCAAAAAAAAAACAAAAAAAAAAACCGTAGCGAGCGTTGGTTGTTAGGGTTGTTGAAAAAGCGCTTTCGTAGATGACTTAACCTAGTTCTCACCAGGAAAGCGCAGTTGCATAGAAAATGCAAAGAAAGATTCCTTCTCGTTTGTAGCATACAACTATAATGGCAAGGATCGTATGGTATTTCCATTTTATCGGTGTGATTGCCAGCCAGGATAGTTTACAGAGCGAACCACGGTAATTCTACGGATATCAGTGCGACTCCTGGACAAAAAGTCTATTTGTTCGTTGTACGAGGGCCAAAATCGCCCTGGAAACCAGGTTTTGAAGACCATATTTGCTTTGGAGAAAACGAGTGATGATATTATTTTAATTTTCATAGCAAAATCCAATGGCGCATACCCTCGTTTCACAGTAATTTCACTAAGGATAGGACCCTCCCTAGCCAACTCGTCAGTCGTTTCATTTACTTAAATGTCTTCCAAAAATGGTACTTTAGATGTAGACAGTTGTAGTACGCCCGATCCATTATAGGTCAAAAAGCACATTTTTCTGGCCAAAACTATTAACGGCTACATTATCATAGTGATTAATTGGAAATGTATTTTTTATGTTGACTCTAGACTAAAAGAATAACTCTGACAAAAATCTTATACTTATGCTACTGGGTTTAAAATTTCATAATTAATGAAATAAAGATGTGTTTTTATTTTTATATTCTAAAATTAGGTTAAGAAATACATACATAACGTTTACATAAACATCACTTTCTAAAGATAAATTAGTTAAAATGTTTCAATACATTGAACTTGAAATTTCGGTTTCCCCAATTATATTGTCATCTTCTTCATTCTTGCATGTTTTAAAATAGCTTGTTAAGTTGAGTTCTTCGTCTGGAATATCACACCTTAATAATTTTATCACTTATCGGAAGTTTGAGTTGATTTTAGTTTGAATGCGTCTATTTAAAGATTAAAGATAAAGATCTAATAAAATAATTGGATCTAATGTGTCCATTCCTCTATGAAACACGCCTAAAAGTGTATTAACTTAGCTACTTTTGCGTGCATGGTGTAATCTATCAGATTTGTATAATTTGTGTCGAGATTCTGATGATTCTTCTCCAAAACAACCAACAGGAAAAGCTAAACCCTCAATAATTTCCTTTGAATAAATAAGAACTTTGTGTTAAGTTTCTGTCATTGGAAGCCAGGGATACTTGTTTTGAATAATTTTTGCAGTAAACACGTAATAAACTTGAAATGTGTCTACATGCCGGTAATTTGTGAAAAAAGTCCATGTTCCGAAAAAGCTCGGCGCGCAGTGTGCCGTCGTTTGTACTCCCGAAACCACCTACTTTCGGCTTAGCCACTATGAGACCAAACTTTTTGAAAAACAAATATTGCATTATTTATTTTTTCTGATACTGCATTTTCATCATCTTCTTTTCTAATTTGCCCCTTTTGAACGCCGCATTTATAACCTGTATGTAACACAAATTCAAAAAAATGGATCCAGCAATGCAAAAGGCTTACAAAAGAATTGGCTTATTACGAGTATCTTTTTGAAAACAAATACTTATCACTTTTCTCTTTACTCATTTTTGTACTCATATAAGGAGCTACCGCAAAAAGTTTGTGCGTGTAAAAACCACTACCAAGTTGTTGGAATATGTTAAGTGTAAAGCGCTCTCGCATTCGGGTGTTTTTCGCACAATCATTTCGTGCGTTCTCGGGTGCTCAAACGAATTAAGTATGTATGGATTGCAGTGTTGCCACTGTCTTAAAAAATGTATATTATAAAAATAAAAATGTAGATGTCAAAAAAAAACAATAGTTTCAAAATAAATTGAAACAAGTTTTACAAAAAATATTTTCATTTGATTTCAATTTTTTGAGATAATTTGTGTATACAAAGGACGCTAACAACTTATGAACTCTATGAAACTATTAAGTGATATATCCAGCAGAGCTTGAAATAAACTTTTATAAAAGTTTTTTTTAGGTAAAAGTAAACTTTAAACTTTTATATTTATGAAATAAAAGTAAAAGTTTCCTTAAAACTTTTATATCCGAAGATAAAAGTTAAAAGTTTTTTTAAACTTATATTTCAAACAGTCAAAAAAACTTTTTTTTATTAATAAAAGTTTTTTTAAAAGTTTTTTTTGACTTTTATTAATAAAAGTTTTTTAAACTTACTTATATTCACATGCAAAGAGTTTTTTTTTTACTTTTATTTTTCAAAAGGCGAAAACAAGAGGTTTTTTTTGTGTGAAAAAACGAGAAAAATCCTAAAATAATATTTTAGATCACTAAGCAAAAAATTTCAAAGGAGAACACTTAGGATTATTGATAGTAAAATCCAAAGGAAAATACTTAACTTATTTCTGAAAAGAAAAAAATTTATGATAGTTATGCACTTATATTTTTAAAAAAATTGTCCTCAACGCATCAATGGGAAAAGGCCGAAAATAGTTTTTGGGAGTGACAGGGGAGGCTCCCGATCCACCTAAAGAGGTGTTTCGGACCCATTTTTTGAAAAAAATTTTATTGCACGAATCGATGGGAAAAGGCCAAAAATGGATTTTGAAGGTGACAAGTGAGGTCCCCGACCCTCATAAAAGGGTTTTTTGGACTCATTTTTCGAAAAAATTGTTATTGCACGAATCGATGGGAAAAGGCCGAAAACGGATTTTGAAGGTGACAAGTGAGGTCCCCGACCCTCCTAAAAGGGTTTTTTGAACCCATTTTTTGAAAAAAATTTTACTGCACGAATCGATGGAAAAAGGCTGAAAATGGATTTTGAAGGTGATAGGTGAGGTCCCCGACCCTCCTATAAGGGTTTTTTGGACCCATTTTTCGAAAAAAGTTGTTTTGCACAATTCGATGGGGAAAGGCCAAAAATAGATTTTGAAGGTGACAAGTGAGGTCCTCGACCCTCCTAAAAGGGTTATTTTGATACATTTTTCGAAAGAAAATTTTATTGTACGATTCGATGGGAAAAGGCCAAAAATGGATTTTACAGTGATAGAAGAGGTCCTTGACCCTCTTAATAGGGTTCTTTGGACTCATTTTTCGAAAAAAAACGGCAGGTTGCACTACGGGAGTGCCGACAGAAGTGAAAACAAATCGTTTAATGGCAAGTTAGTGTTAGTTGGTATGTGTGCGTTTTCTTTTTATATGGCAATGCAATGGAAGACAAAAACGGAATATGTATTAAAATTTTACTCTCGCTCTCATTCTCAATTTGTCAACGCAACAACGCGGAATTTGAAAGAAACAAACATGTAAGCATAGCAATCGTTGAATGAGAATGAAATGTGTCAGTTAGTGTGTCTGCTTTGCTTTTTGTCTTCCACTTGGAATATTTATTTAAAAGTAACAATAGAATATTAAAATTTTACTATCGCGTTCATGACGGGGAATCCCGATGACGGTCGGTGTCGCGAGTTTATACTTTTTTCCTCAGCCGCACAACGTGCCATAAGAAGTTTTCACTTCAAAAAATTTTATTGCACGAATCGATGGGAAAAGGCCGAAAATGGATTTTGAAAGTGACGCACAGTGGATGGATTTGTATGGAACGGCGGCCATAAATAGTAATAATTGCGCTAGACTCTTGAAATTTGGTACAGATGTTTTTAATGTAAAGAGAACAAAAATTGGTGATTTTTAAAAAAATGGCTTGAAGGAGACGCCTACCTCCCTTACAAAGGTTGGATGTGGTTGTGACTTTTTTTTAAAATTGGTATCAATTTTCATTTATTTGGCAATGCTGATTTCAAAAATGTTATAAATTTTACATTAGCTCTTATAGTTTTAAAGTTATTAGAGAAAAACCAAAAAACGGTGGCCATAAATAGTAGGGGAGAAGTGGGCGTTGTGGGCAGCGGGGGGGTTGTGGGCACCCCTACGTATCTTTTCACAAAATGAAGATTGAGTTTCGTTGGTAATGTCATTCGCAAGGGTAATTACCCTATGTATGATTCATGCCAAATATCAAAGTAAACGGACGCGTTTGCTTTTGGATATGAACGAATTGGTTTTTTTTTGGGCTTTGAAAAGGTGGTGAAGTTTTTTTCAAACATTTTCAATAGTGTATCAATCAAAGTGGATCGATTGGAAAGGTAAGTGTAATGTATTTTTATTTAGTCGAAGTATTATGCGGAATGGAACAATATCGATTTGAACCAAAAAATTTATGCATAAACATTTTTTCATTACTTTTTAAAATGTCTGCTAAAGTTGGTTGTGGGCACAAAAATTGGGTGGGTTGTGGGCACCCGTTTTTTTCCACGAAATCACAAAAAATTCCACCAAAAAATATGAACGGTGAACGTAGCCTACTATGATTGATATTGTTTTTTAAACTTTAGTTCCATAGAATTTTGTTTTGTTTGAAATTTTTGCCACGCCAATTGACCGCAGCCAACTCCATCAATTGTAACATCTGCGATCGAGCTTTTCATTTGAAATGTGCGGGCATGCGGGCAAGCTATTATACATGTCAAAATTGCATTTCCGACGATGAATAAATCCTATGCAGGCTTTGAGATTAATAAACTGTCATTTTGTTCATATTAGTTGTGGTTTTTTTTCATATTTTTCCATTTTTAGCATTTTTTCTAAGGGTGCCCACAACCCCCCCTAAAAAAATTTTTTTCTCAAAATGACGATTTTACGAAAGTCCATGTAAAATTTTTTTGCATGACGGAATCGGGTATGTTTCTTTATAATTAGTTAGCTTAGGTGTCCAGCTTTACACAGATACCCATATGTAAAAAAAATATGCACTAGGTCGGTAATTATAAGCCGAAAACAAAACTATGCCCACAACCCCCACTTCTCCCCTAATAATTGCGCTAGACTCTTGAAATTTGGTACAGATGTTTTCAAGGTAAATAGAACAAAAATTGGTGATTTTCAAATATATCGGTTCAAGGACACGCCTACCTCCCATACAAAGGTGGGATGAAGTAGTGACTTTTTTTCAAAATTGGTACTAATTTTCATTAATTTGGAAATGCTGATTTCAAAAATGTTATTAAGTTTTCAATATCTCTTATAATTTTAAAGTTATTAGAGAAAAACCAAAAAACGGTGGCCATAAACAGTAAGAATAGCCCCAGAGTCTTGGACTTTGGCACAGACATTTTTTAGGTCAACAAAAACTTATGAATATGAAGAAAAAATCGGTCCACGTACACGCCTACCGCCCATACAATGGTGGGATATGATTGAGACTTTTTTCAAAATTGGCATCAATTTGACAATGCTGATTTCAAAAATGTTACAAATTGTGCGATATCTTTGATAGTTTTCAAGTTATTAAAGAAAAACTGAAAATTCAATAAAAAAACCTAATTTGAAAAAAAAAAATAAAGTAGATATACAGCAATGTTTTTTTTTTTAATTTATTTTAATCGTCTTCTTCATAGACTTGAAGCATTTCTTGTGCCTCTGGTGATAACTCTTTATGTTTTTTATCTCGCTTTATTCGAATTCGGCTGATAAGAGGATGAGAAGAAATCAGCAAGTAATGCAAAACATCTTCGTTGTTCGCTATTCTAGAGCAACACCTGCTGTTGTGCAACCTCGCGTATTTAAAAACTTTATTTGATGCTTTCTGAGCTTCTTCAATACTTAGGACTTAGGATTGGAACTTCTAGTTCTTGCATAATTTCACTTCCATGCATTAGAACTTTGTGCACGGAAGGAGGCATGTTGTACCAATTGTAGTCCTTTTTATAAAGTTTCATAGTTACTGCACAGTTGTTAAATGCAGAATCGTGTTAACTGGGTTCTACCGTATTTGGTTTGATAAAATAACTGTCGCAATGACTTTTGAAACACTGTACACTTAGTTTCTAATGAAAACACAAGTTTTTTCCGAATATAAAATGCGAAGATACATAAATATTTTTTTCTTCAAATATTGTAATAGAAAAAAATTCATAAAAAAAAGTTATGAATATGCGCAGCTTTTTTTTTTAGTTTGTTTAACGATACGTTCTTTCATAACATATAAAAAAATAAAGAGAATCCAGAGATATAGTTTTTTATTTTACTGTTAAATATTGCGAAATTTTTGAATAATGACTTTTTCAGCCCTAATTTTTAAAAAATCAGCATAATTCACACATACATACACGATACAAACAAATTAGTGAAAGAATTTAATAAAAGTCGATATATATTGTTCCTTCTAAAACTACATTAGGAAAAACCTGATAAAAAAAAAGTTATGAAAATGCGCTGCTTTTTTTTTTTTTTGGCCAACCATAGCTTCGTACATAATACATAAAAAAATTTTTAAGTCCGGGGATATACTTTTGTGTTTTTTTCTGTTAAAGTTTTAAAATTTTTCACTTTTACCATTTTTCATTCTAATTTTTGAAAATTCCGTAAAATTCATATAAGGCCGATAAAAGAAAACTAAATTAATTTTTATTAAGCCGAAACAATGTAGACTTGTCGTTCTGTTGTGGGGTCAACACGTACTTCGGACTGTGTGGAAAGTTTTATTTTGTAAAGATCAAATTAATAAATATAAACTTAATATAGAATGCCGTGCGTGTGCAAACAGAAGGTTGAGCGTAATCACCCAAAAATTCAATGCACTGGTTGCAAAGAATTTTGCCATTGCAAATGTGTAAATTTAAACGAAAAAGATTCGAAGTATATGGAAAAAAATAACACAAAGTTTAAGTGCAAAGGTTGTCTGCTTGCCAGGCGAAATTCTCATTCTGCTACTTCACCGCCAATTTCGCCTACACTTCTCTCGCTCGTTGTAAACGGTACATCTTCAGCTGTAACAAGAGAAAATCCCATGTCAAGTTCTCTTACTAAGGAGTTGCCATATCAAAATGTCATCAATATCGGGAAATCAAACACAACTGAGAAACATAAACAACATCAACTGCCGTTCGCTTTACAAAAAAATGAGCAGGCATACTCAGCTGATCTATGTGGTGATAATCAGTTGCCGAAACAAGCAATTACGTTAGATGTACTATACAACGAATTGATAACAATAAAAAAAATGCATGAAAGTTCGCTCTCGCTAATAGCAATATTGCAAGACGATAAAAAAGTGTTGCTAGAAAAGGTCAATAATCTTCAACAGCAAGTAAATTCTCTTCAACAGCAAGTAAACTCTCAACTACAACAAAAAAATGATAAATGTATTGAAGTTTTTGGTGTTCCTGACTTGAGTGATAATAATGCGTTGGACACAGTGCTACCACTTTGGATATAATTTTTGTAGCAAAATTGCGTAGCAAAACGGCGAGCTGCGTAGCAAAAGTCAATAATTGGCTGAACTATCGTTTATTGAATAGTAAACTAAACATAAACTTTTTTATAAAACGAAAATATCACATTGAAATTCAGAATGGTGCAACAGTACATAACATAAATGTGATTAACAAATTACCATTCACATAAATAAGAATATATAAAAAAGTCCAATTTCCATGTGATCTTATCTTATCTTATCAAATATAAAGGAGGACATCACATGCTATGAAGATAGCAAATGTATGCTATTCACTCTCGCATTCTCCAAGCGCATTAGCTTCTGTTCGCATGCTTTTTCTTTCTTACTAAAATTTGATTTGATATCAATGGTATGGGATAAGATAATATAAGATCACATGGAAATTGGGCTTAATAGTTCATAAACATATTATATAATTCATCTGATTTGCAGCCATTATAAAATCTATGGTATCTATTTTGTAGGAGTTACTTTTTTTATTTTTTATTAAATTGAGGTCTGAAAAAATTCGCTCTGCAGATGCACTGCTGTGTGTCAAAGCAAGCAATTTTTTTGAAAAGTAACTGGCATTAAAAATCATGAAAACTTTGTTTAGTTCAAAATTCAGCTAGTGCTAATACAGAGTTGCCAATAAATTGGAAAATGTGTTTAATTAAAAAATTGCAGGAGAAAAAGCAAGAAAAATTATATGAATAATACAAAATTATATGGAATTGGGAAAAATGTAGCAAAATTGATACTTTTGATGAGAGTGGGTAGCAAAGTCGCAAATGTGTTATTTTTTGCTTAAGTGTAGCAAATTTGCTACGATAGTAGCAAAGTGGCAGCGCTGGTTGGACAGCGCCTTAAAAATATTTTCTGCTGGCCTTAACTTAAACATAACAGAGGCGCAAATAGATGATTGTTTTGTCAAACAAATAAAGAAAACAAGTAGTTCTGCATCAGTGTCTGCGACCCAATCGGTGTTATGTGTTAAATTTTGCTCTCGTTTAACAAAGAAAAAGATTTTAAAAGAAAAATATAAGAATAGAAATAATCTTACTACTAAACTATTTTGCAATAGTCAAAAATTTTCAAATATTTATATACTTAAATGATAGTTTATCTATTGAGCAACGTAGCATGTATAAAGCTTGCCAAAGAGTAAAAAGGGAAAAGGAGTATAGGTTTCTTTGGATTGGAAATGGAAAATTCTTCATGCGCAAAAAGAAAGGTGATGATGTCGTAGTTATTAAATCGTTGGAGGATCTGAACAAAATAGTCTAATTTCAATTGTTACTTTTGCTTACTTTGTAAATAATGAATGATAGCTTAGATCCGATAGCTACTTTAGATATCATCATTTATTTCTAAAGAACAAGATATGAAATAAAGGTGTAAAGCAGGCCATTGTTCAACTATACGATTTATTACTTGCTCTAACACAAGCCACCGTGTGAGTGATATCCCCAAGATTTTGTGCGGTTTTACGAAGCAATAATCTTGAAATTCCTTATACTCATTTATGCGCTATGGGCTGTGCGAGAAAAACTTGTAAATGTTACGACAAAGTCTTTCTATTTCAAAAGGAAGTTTCTTACACGCGTATGCCGAACACAAGTGTAATGAGTGGCAAGTGTACTTAATATAAAATAAATCTGTATCCTGCTTGAATTTTGCCTGCACACCATTTATTTCTCCAGCCATTTCGCTGGCGCCATCGGTGGCCAGCCCGATTAAATTTTTAACGGAATGTCGTTTTCAGTGAAAATTTTTTTTATTATTTCATATAAAGAGTTCGCATCGCTTTTAGTTATTTCGATTAAACCCAAAAACCTATCTTTTATACTTTGATTCAACTTATCAATATACCTTACAACTACTATAGCACTAATGACTTTTTGCTAGTTAAGTCAGTGGTTTCGTCAATGGTTAAAGAAAATTTTGTAGATTTGAGTTGACTTATAACTGTTCCTATTGCTTTGTTACCTAAAATTTCGACAAGTTGCGTGGATTTAGTTCTTCCGCATTTTAGTGACTTCGCAACTGTCGAGTCTGGGCAGCAGTGCTGCAATAACTGTGGTATATAGTCCATTAGCACCAATGGCAAATTGTGGCAAGTGAGGAACATAATCATTGTGAGCTCAGCATAATGAATCTGCTTCAAAAGTTGTTCGTTTTCTTGGCGCATACATGCTTCGATTTTGACTTGATGTTTCTTTATTTTAATATTTTTAATATGTGTTCTGACAGTTTGATGAGCCCTTAAATACGTCACATGATTTGCCAGTTTTTTTTCGCAGGCAATACAAAAGCTTGCTCCATTGACATTTCGCAACCAAGAAAATTCGTTTTGCCACTCTGTCCGATATTTCCTTTTTTTTTTTTTGTTTTATTAGTAGAGCTGTAAAATTGAAACCAAATCAGAATTAAAGGCATAAAAAATTAAAATTATTTTACCTTGCTTCAATATCACTGTCAGCTGATCCATTTTGTTCATTTTTTTCAGCAGCCGCCATTGTCTTTTTTTTTACAAACCTAAAGCAAAACCAATAAATTGTATAGCTTTGTATAGTTTTTAAATATAAATACCTACTTATCCATTGGGTTTTTGTTGTTGAATGTATTGAATTGAAACTAATTTTTTAAAAACAAGTTTAAAAGCTGATAGTTTTTTACTTTTTGTTCTTGAGTACAACGATGAAGACAGTATAAAAATGCAAGAAAACACACACTAAGTAAAACAAGAACAACAATTGTATTTCAATATAGAAACGTCAGTTGTTTCACTTCATTAAGTACTGCTACCATTTCAAACAAAAAAAGCTATGTTTAATTCTTTGAACACAATTAGAGCGGTGGCGGTAAAGCGGCGACGAATATACGCTGCCAAAAATTATAATATACTTGATCATGTGAAATTGAACAGAATTGCGGCGTACGACTGGTGAGCTGCCGACGATTCGCCGTCGATTTAGAATTAATTCTATTTTTACGTCGGATCAGTGTTGCATTTCTTTGTCATTCTCTTTGCCAATAGGATTTTCTCAGCAAAATTTATTGTTTACAAATTTTGTTTTTGTCACTCTCTTTTCCCTATACGATTCTCTCACAAGAAATCAGACGTGAAAAGCAGTCGTCCGCCGCAATTGTGTTCATTCAAACGATTTTTCGTTGCGTTTTTTTGACAGCGTATATTCGTCGTCGCTTTACCGCCACCGCTCTAATTGTGTTCAAAGCATAACTGTTCGAAGCCTTAAGGTATAAGCACACTAACGCTTTCTTTGTGTTTGCTTTTAAATCTTAACAAATTAATTTAACAAATTTGAAGTTGTATTGCAATATAAAGTTTTTTTGAAATTGTTGACGTACATTATCAGAAATCTAGCCAATTTGAGGAAAAAATATACATCTACACAGTTTCAAATATTTTTAAAAAAAGTAGCCACTTTTGGCTAGATCTACACAAAACGGCAACTCTGCTTGCAACTTCGCTCGTATCGCCAAAAAAGCCTTCAATGAAGCGCTCGTCAAAAAATGTGTGATATCAAAGAGATTACGAGAGCACTTGTATTGAAATGTAGAAGTTTTGTTTTGTTTTGTGCTGTGATACTTAACTGATCAAGAAATAGAACCTAGTATTTATTATTTATTTATTATAATTATTAAATTTTACATAATGCTTCAAGATCACTTAGAACTTATCACAAGAACTTATTAATTTTTGGTTTGTTTTATTGGCTTTCTTAATAAATATTAATAATTAAATGATTATTGAACTTTAGCCATTTTTTTTTGCAGCGATCAACTTTTTTATGTAAAATTTTACAAGTTGATACAATGCTTTATGTATTAAACAAACTTTGATAACAAAGGAAAAAAACAACAACAATTCTAGAATATAGACATATGTTTCGATTCTTAAAATCTCATCAGTATATTTTTGGTTGATGTCTATGTCACCACTCAAATTGCACCCGCCATATTAATGAAAATCAATCGAAAAGGTAATTTTTAATTTCAAGCAAATGTGGTTAAATTTTAAGAGAATTTTTAAGATCACACCATTGCGTTGAATTTTTTCAATTAGCTGTACCGTTTTCTTTGTTTTGTTTACATCATTAAAGCAAGACGTCACGTGAGTGGATTAAACCGTAGTTCTCCTTTGTTATCGCAGTTTCTTAAATTAAGTATTTGTTTATGTTGTAATGCACATCCATTGGCTGTGAGACATTACGTGTTCAAAATTATGCGATCCTGGTATTAAGACTTCAATTGAGTTTTGGCGACAAATCGATGAAACTAGATATCCGGTTTTAAAAAATAAAATGTATCATCTGTATTCCATCATATATATGGTATTACAAATAAGCAAAGAAACTCATTAACTAATGAACATCTAGAGAATTTATTACGAATAAAGGTCTCTAGTATTGAAATAGATTTCGATAAATTAATAAAATATTCAAAATCTTAATTAATTTTCCTTTGATAATCCTTTCAATAAACAAAAATAAATATATAACAACTAATACAACAATTTAATTGACTATATTTAATAATCGTTAGAGTTCAATACGTTTTTTAATTTGATTACAACCGAATAAGTATAAGTATTTTGAATATTTACCTTTCACCTTAAATACGCAAAGCACATAAAACCTTTCAAGCGCACGATAAGATTTTTTTTTTCAGTGCAAAGCACAGATAAGTTCTATGCTCACAATGTGTTTTCAGTTCAGTTCACCGCAAGCATTGAAGATGGCAAGACGTGTGCCGCTTGTTTTCTTATTTTTTACGTTTTCGTTTTTATTTCATATGGTTGTTGTACCACTACATGGAAACAAAATTTTTGCATGCGTGTTGGTGCCCATCCCTGTTCAAGATAGAAATTAAATCTTATAATAAGCATACATTTTTTGCTAACAATTTTCTTTAGGAAAAAAAAAAGTTTTTGAAAATATGAATTAAGCTTAAATTAAATTTAAATTAAGATAATGAGAAACAAAAAAAAAGTAAATCTAGTTATTCAGTCTATCTAAATGTTCAAAAAGTTTCTTCTGAAAATGTGCTAGTGCTCTGATCGTTTGTAATTCGTTTGGAAGGTTGTTCCACAAACGAATTGCGCTAACAAAGTAATAGCGTTCCAAACCAGGCTATTGAATCGCGTTAAAATTAACTTCAATCCTCTTCTTGACTGTGCAAAGTAGAGCATTTCAGAGAGGTAATCCGTTATTTATTGTAAATTATTTTATGCAATTTCAGAATATTTCGAAAATTGTAATATAGCTCTAGGTCTAACCCAAGCAATATCTTTTTTAAGTTTGCCACACTTCTATACCTTGGTATGCCAAAAATAAACCTTAGACAGTCATTGAAAGCAACATTTAATTTATGCTTGCAAATCGAATCCGGGCATGGGTAAAAAGAGCAATTGAAAGAAGACTTTTAACAAGTCGCATTTTCAAATTATTATTTAGGTGATAAGCAGATATACTTAGGACTTTAAGACCAGAGTATATATGCCTTATTGTTCTAATTGTTGAGATAGTAGCATCACAACAACTCAAAAACGAGTTTATGTGGTACTCAAGGTATATAATTTTACCAGTAAAAGGGATAGAGACACCATTAAGGAAAAGTTGTGGGTGCTCATTAGAGCTGATAGCAAGCTTAGAGCAAATTATACCACTACATTTTGAGGGATTGAGAAAAAGTTTATTTCTGCAAGACCAGGCATGATGTGAACGGAAGGATACTTATTGGCCTATAATCAGATGGACATGACGGCTTTGACTTTTTGGGTATTGGCATAACTCTGGCAGATTTCCAATCAGTAGGGAATACACTTCATATCAGGCATGAATTAATAATATGAACCAGGTACGGAAGTATTTGAAATTTAATGAGATTTAAGAACTTAGGACAGATCCCATCAGGTTCAATAGCTTTTGATTTCACTAAAATGATCGCTGCGAGAACTTCGTGTTGGTCAACACAACGAAAACCTCTCAACACCCTCTTCTTCAAACGGACTTACATCATAGGAAACAGAACTGGACACTGATGGTACAAAGACTTCACTTAATTCTTCTGAGCTAAAAGGACATTTATGAAAAGATTTACCTTTAGCGATGCCACTATCTCTAAGGTTTTTCCATAGTTGCGTTAGGTTCAGTTCAGGGCGAAGCTTACTACGCAAATAAGTATGTTTAGTAGAGCGTATAAGTTTATTAACCTTATTCCAGGAAACAACAAACTGTCTTTTGTTTAGGAGAGAAGGATTTCTCCTATACCTTTTGTAGAAACGTTCTCTTTCACGAATTAGCATTTTTATATCATTATTAAACCAAGGACAATGATCAGATTTAAAGTTTTTTGTAACTAAAGGAACATATGCTTCAACGAATCTATTAAAAATGTTTACTTTAATATCTATGTCAGGTATATCATAAATGATATTCCAATTCAAACCAGAACAGGTATTATAAGGGTTATTACGGGTATTACTAATCGATTGAAACACGTTGGTAAGCTTGTATTTATAACTGACAAACAAGTCTTGCTGCAAAAATAATTGAAAAGATGAGCGTGATTACTATTATTAAGAATATTGACATTAAAATCACCACCTACAAGAATGGTTTCATACTTGGAATTCAACTTCACAATAGTATCCTCAAGTTCAAAAATGTTTTCGACTCGAAATTTAGTGGGAGGACATTATACAACAATTAATAAAATCGTTGAACTCTTATGAAAAACTTCTATTCCTAGAAATTCAAAGTTAGGCTCTTTAGAATAGCAAACAATCTTTGCTTTAATGAACTGGTTTATATAAATACAAACCCCGCCTCCAACCCTATTAATACGATCGTTTCTAAATAATTTAAAACCAGGAATGTTAACAAGCTGCGAGCTAATGTTATCATTTAACCATGATTCGGATATCAAAATAGCATCCACTAATGAAGCACTAAACATTTGATAAATTGTAGTATATTTGGCTTTAATACTACAAGCATTGATATTGCAAATTTTAAATCCATTAATAGAGCGACACAATATGTTTAGAATGCCCCGAACAATGCATTAGAACATATTTCAAAAAGAGCCAACACCACCTCAGAAGAAACTAGACTTAACATTATTAAAATAAAATGATTTTTAGTAATTCTAAAAGTGAAAAAAAATTTAAATTTTACATTGTATGTAATAAAAATAATTAATTAAAATTCTTCGAGAAAAATATCATTGCATTAAATTGTTCATAGCTGCGCAGTAAACTAAACATTGCAAAATAAAAAAATAAACAAATGCTGAGAAATTGTTTACTGCGCATGAGTGATAGGATAAGAGCAAATAAAAATAAACTAAAAAGCTAAAGAGTATTATTAAGTATTATTTCTCTCTTTCTCAGATGTTATTTTATCAATAGCAGCAATACTCTCCACATATATCGGCTCAGCTGTAGATGACAACTTCATAAACACTTTTCCATTGCGTGTGAAGACAGAATGCAGAAGTTTACTCCGACGCAGCATGTTCGCTTTTTTAAAAATTTTGTTGCTACCAAAACCAATCTCGCTCAGTGTGACAAATTTTTTGTATTTTTTATAATACGTTGAAATGGGCTTGAGAACCATATTTCTGCAGCGAGGGTAGAGAAACTTAACAATCACTACACTGCACTATAGGTCAAAAAGCCCATTTCACTGGCCAAAATCTAATTTATACAAGTGTTGCTATTTAAGTTTTGTTGTTGTAGTGTAACGGAGAATACTTCAAAACAAACAAAATTGTATTTTGTTTTTGGAAAAAATAATTTACCGTTTTTTAGCGATGCGTCAAATTTGATGCATTTGCATACTGCTGTGATAACGCAAACAAGTGGTGATTTTTACATCTTTTTTAACTATTGTGAAATAATTGAAACAATTTGTTTTTTTTTTTTTAAATAAAAATGGAAATATTGATGATGGTATGTATAATGTAATTTCACTTAAAACATTTAAGTATATTTTGGTTTTCTGTGAAAAAAATCTAAAATTGAAGTGATACCCCTGATTTGTCAAATTTTTTTAAATTTCCAACTTTGTGTAAGCTTTTAATATTTTGTTAGGATTTGTTAGTCTTATGACACCATTAATTAGTTAGATGGTGCTGTTGTTAATGTTATTTAGAAATTTGGATGCCCGATTTTGCACGTTTTTTTTTAATGAATTTTTTTGTCAGGTGACTTATTCTTCCGCAATTCTGATTTATTCGAAGTCTGGTTGCAAAAGACAGACATAAAGGAAAAAGAAGAGGTTGTTTTCAAATATTTATTGGAAAATACTGAGGATGCTACTAGTCTAAGTTATTTGCGGCACAGTGCGCATAATTTTTGCATTAGAGCTTACGAAAAATGGGTAAAAAGCCACTGGAAGTTGTCTGCTTTCCAACAGCAAAATATTACTTGGCGGCCGTCCTCAACTCTCTTTTAGGGAAAAATCGGAACGTTCTAAACGACGGGCCGCAGCAGAGCTATCTAATATTTGCAGCAACGACACCAATTTGCTTGTAAGAGCTGCGACTATATCTGCTCGAAAAGAAGGTCAAGTAAACATGGAGGCAGTTCTACGGGAAACAATTAAAAGCCCAACGAGGCCAAGTAAAGTGAGAAAACTTTGTTTCGAAGAAAATACTCGTAATAAGCCAATACGTATGTCACCTGATGAAGCGTTAGCATTTTTGCTTGAAAACAACTTCACTAAAGAGCAATATTGTAACATACGCCGTGAAAGCAAACTTCGTAACTGTGACATATATCCACATTATAATGAAATGGCGAGCAGAAAAATCAATTGCAGGCCGGATGGCCTCGTAAAAAGTGAGGTGTTTGTGAAAGTTCCATTACAAGACCTTCTGAAGCACACTACAAGAAGAATAGTTGAGATACAAAAAGAGGTTATCAGAGCGCAGATGAATAGAAGTCAAGATAATATTTTAAAATCACAATTGATTGTTAGTTACGGATTCGATAGCAGTACAGGACAAGCCCAATATAAGCAAATATTCAAAGAAGCAACTGATTCTCAATACCTGGAGTCTTCTCTTTTAGCTACAACGGTTGTTCCTTTAAGGCTCGTGGACTCCTCGGGAAATATTCTTTGGAACAATCGCACTCCGCAATCAATTAGGTTTTGCAGACCTCTATAGCTCGAATTTGTGAAAGAAACATCAAGCGTTGTTCTAAAAGAAGACTTTGAACTCAAAAAGAAATATATCTCTTGGAAAAGATTAAAATACACGTTGAAGGAGAAAAATATATTCAAATTGAGTGCAAGCTATTTTTAACTCTTATTGATGGCAAAGTTTTGAATATTCTTACTGGAACAAAATCGACACAAACATGTCCTATATGTGGAGCTACTCCAAAGGATTTTAAAAATGTTACCGACTATAGCGACGATATATTTAAGGCAAAAGACAACACTTTAATGTATGGTGTAAGCCCTTTGCATTGTTGGATCCGATTTTTTGAATTTGTATTACATGCAGGTTACAAGTGCGACATCAAAAAGTGGCAAATCAGAAATGAAGATGATAAAAATACAGTTTCAGAAAAAAAGAAATCAATACAATATTTATTTTTCAAAAAACTTGGCCTCATAGTAGATAAACCGAAAGTAGGTGGTTTTGGGAGTACAAGCGATGGCAACACTGCGCGCCGAGCTTTTGCGGAACATGAAATGTTTTCTCAAATTACCGGCATTGACAAGGACTTGATATTTCGACTTAAAATAATTTTAATAAGCATGTCTTGTCAATTTCCTTTAATTGTAAGCAAATTTCAAGTTTACTGCTTTGAAACCGCAAAAATTATTCAAAACATGTATTCCTGGCTGCCAATGACAGCAACTTTACACAAAGTACTTATTCATCCAAAGGAAATTATAGATTATTATAGTTCTTCCTGTTGGTTGTTTTGGAGAAGAATCAGCAGAGTCTCGACACAAATTATACAAATCTGATAGACTACATCATGCACGCAAAAGTAGCCGCGTTAATACACTTTTAGACGTGTTTCATAGAGCAATGGACACATCAGATTCAATAATTTCTTCGCTGATGCATTCAGACTAAAAAGCGTCTCCAACTTTCGACAGAACTGATCCAATTATTAAGGTGTGACATCCCAGACGAAGAACTTAACCTAACAAGCTATGAAACACGCGAGAATGAAGAAGAGGAAGATGAAATTGGGGAAACCGAAATTTTAAGTTCAATGTATTTAAACATTTTAACTAATTTATCTTTAAAAAGTTATGCCTGAGTAAACGTTATGTATTTCTTAACCTAATATTACAATCTATAAATAAAAACACATATTTTATTTCATTAATTATGGAATTTTAAAAAATGTAGTACGTGCCATTTTTGACCCGGTAGCACAAGGGTTAAGATTTTTCTCAGAGTTCTTCTTTTAGCCTAGAATCAACATAAAAAATACATTTCCAATTAATCACCATGATAATATAGCCGTTATTAGTTTTGGCCAGTGAAATGGGCTATTTGACCTATAGTGCACTGTTGGAATTTTCTATTTTTTTAGTGCGAAAAATATGATAGGGTGATTCGTGATGGAAATTTATTGCTGCACAAAAATGTTGAAAAATTTCCCCAAGATTTTCTTTTTCTCTATAAGGAATCCCTTGCAAAACTAGATCACTGACAAAATTTTTCCTTTCCACCTCTTTAATCTTCTCAGCAAATTGCAAGTTGGTTTCACAGAGCTGGTTTTGTAATTTGTTATCAAACTCCTTTTCAATAACCTCTAGTTTGTTAGCCATATCCAATTCCAAATCCGCAAGTCGCTTTGAAAAACTGTCATTAATTTTCTTGATTTCATTAGAAATTTGTAAAGAAATCGATGTAGAAACTTTTTCCTCCAGCGTATTTAAACGCTCTTCAAACTTGAGCCATAAATGATTTAAAGAGAGCTTCGGAGAACTCAAGCTGGTACCAGCCAAACGCAGTTTGCGAATTTGTTCGGAAGTAGTCTCAGGCATAGTCTAAGGTTCAACAGCAACGTATTCACAAATAAAAAAGCCTCTCTTTTATTTCAATAAATTAAAGTTTATTACGCTAATGGCTTTTTTTGGCTATGTTGAAATATTAGAGACGAACGCGAGGATATTTAATTAAACACTGAGCCAAAAAGTATAAATTAAAAAGCTACTTTAACTATTAAAAACACAAATTATTGCGGAGCTAAATAAAATTGCGCGCTAGTTTCTCATTACTTGTAACTTGTATCTTGTAGGCTTGCAGACTACTATACTTCGGCTAAGAAAGCTTACTGATGATATGACCTAGCGGTCATTGAAACTAGTAATAAGCAGCTCGTAGCCCATTTTAATGCATTTTGCGCTCGTAATTTTTTTGTGGTTTTTTGCACTAAAAGTACTGAACAATAAGCTCTGTACAAAAACATAATATTATTATGAAATTTTGTTCAAAAAACACAAATAAAAAAAATTACTTTCGGTGAGCTTGCCGATATTTACATGTAGCACTTGCAATTTCGTTCGTATCGCCAAAAAAGCCTTCAACGAAGCGCTCGTCAAGAAATGTGTGATCAGCGCTGCCACTTTGCTACTATCGTAGCAAATTTGCTACACTTAAGCAAAAAATAACACATTTGCGACTTTGCTACCCACTCTCATCAAATGTATCAATTTTGCTACATTTTTCCCATTTCCATATAATTTTGTATTATTCATATAATTTTTCTTACTTTTTCTCCTGCAATTTTTTAATTAAACACATTTTCCAATTTATTGGCAACTCTGTACCAGCACTAGCTGAATTGTGAACTAAACAAAGTTTTCATGATTTCTAATGCCAGTTACTTTTCAAAAAAATTGCTTGCTTTGCCACACAGCAGTGCAGAGCGAATTTTTTCAGACCTCAATTTAATAAAAAAAGTAACTCCTACAAAATAGATACCATAGATTTTATAATGGCTGCAAAATGTTTGATCTCAAATAAGGACACTTTATGGATGCCTTAAATAGATTATAATCAGATGAATTATATAATATGTTTATGAACTATTAAGCCCAATTTCCATGTGATCTTATCTTATCTTATCCCATGTCATTGATATCAAATCAAATTTTTGTAAGAAAGAAAAAACATGCGAACAGAACCTAATGCGCTTGGAGAATGCGAGAGTGAATAGCATACATTTGCTGTCTTCATAGCATGTGATGTCCTCCCTGATATTTGATAAGATAAGATAAGATCACATGGAAATTGGGCCTTATATTTATTCTTAATTATGTGAATTGTAATTTGTTAATCAGATTTATGTTATGTACTGTTGCACCATTCTGAATTTCAATGTGATATTTTCGTCTTATAAAAAAGTTTATGTTTAGTTTACTGTTCAATAAACGATAGTTCAGCCAATTCTTGACTTTTCCTACGCTGCTCGCCGTTTTGCTACGCAATTTTGCTACAAAAATTTTATCCAAAGTGGCAGCACTGTGTGTGATATCAAAGAGATTACGAGAGCACTTGCATTGAAATGTAGAAGTTTTGTTTTGTTTTTTGCTGTGATTCTTAACTGATCAACG
This sequence comes from Tricholauxania praeusta, assembly GCA_949775025.1. NCBI lineage: Eukaryota > Metazoa > Arthropoda > Insecta > Diptera > Lauxaniidae > Tricholauxania > Tricholauxania praeusta. Next base: position 9,935,301 of record OX459032.1, on the reverse strand, counting down.
CAAGAAATAGAACATAGTAGGCTTGCAGACTAATATCTCAAAGACGAAGACAATGTTTAGTGAATAGTCGCACAAATTTTCGCCCCGGCAGTTTATTTTATTTTGTAAATTTTATCAAGTATTTAAATTTAAAAACTGTGAAAATTTTCTTTCTCAATATATAACGCATTCTTATAAATAAAAATTTCTCAACATTTCGCGACTTTAAAACGTTTGCGGAGAAATAAAATTACTTAAATATTATAATTAATAATTTTTTGACATAATGTCGCAACATGTTGCTATCAGTACGCACTCAAAAGCAATACAGATAAAAAGTTCGAACACCATGCAACAAGCAAATTCACCATTTTCCAAAAGAGAATCTGTAAACACTCCGACGTTTACTCTGAATGACCTCGAAGATCGACTGAAAAGCTTAAGCAATCGATCATATCACTGAAGAAATAGGAAAGTTCCGTACCGATCTTCTTAATCGTATTGAATATCTCGAAAAAACTGTGACCGAATACACAAACAACATTAACGAGAGTGTTAACGCTCTTCAATTGCGAGCTATGCTCAAACAAGAAAGAGAGCTTAAATCAAGAAATTGTCGACTTAAATAATAGATGTGACCAGCTGGAGAGAAGAGAGCTATCAACTGATGCTGTTATGATCGGCATACCAACTCGAAGATGAAAACTTGAAGCTATATTTTCTGAGTATATGTAACACCATCTCCAATAAGAATTATTGACTGCTATATCTAAATACAAAAAGCAACATAATAAGCAATTATGTTTGCAGGATATAGGGCTCGAGTCTGAAAGAAATTTTTATATTAACGAGAGTCTAACAAAAAACAACCGGTTCATGTTGCAACAAGAAATGCGATTAAAGCGACGTAAGCAACTACATCTGTGCTTACAAAGAATAGAAGTGTTGTAATAAGAAAGAGTACAGAGGAAGAAAATTTCGTTGTAGGCAGTATTGAGTGCTTATAGACGGAGAGCCGGCTGTAGAAAAGTCGAGTGTATAAGATTACACCATGGGACCTATGCCAAATGATAGAGCTCGATGAGCCTAAATAGAATATCTAGGGTTGCCTTGCCAAAGCCTGTCCCGATGGTCGAAAAAAACCCACTTTTGGCCGACTTTTTTCTTAATAAAAAGTGTATAAGATTACAGCATGAAATTGGTGTCAACTGATAGAGCTCGATGAGCCTAAAAATAAAATATAGGGTTGCCTTGCCAAAGCCTGTCCTAAACTAGGGTTGCCTCGCGTTTTTTGGGCCAATTTTTTTTAATAAAAAGTGTATAAGATTACAGCATGAAATTGGTGTCAAAAGGTAGAGCTCGATGAGCCTAAATAGAAAATATAGGGTTGCCTTGCCAAAGTCTGTCCTATACTAGGGTTGCCACCCGTTTTTTGGGCCATTTTTTTTTAATAAAAAGTGTATAAGATTACAGCATGAAAGTGGTGTCAAATGATAGAGCTCGATGAGCCTTAATAGAATATATAGGGTTGCCTTGCCAAAGCCTGTCCCGATGGCCGAAAATGCCCGAAACTTACCCAATTTTGTTATTCTAATTAAAACTGTAGTACATAACAGCTCGAAGTGAATGCCAAATGATAGCTCCCGAAGAGGCCTAAACATAATACCTGGGATTGCATTGTTGAATCCTGTCCCAAACATGAGTTTTCACCGGTTTTTGGGTCAATTTTTATTAATGAAGATAACAGCTTGAAATTTGTGCCAAATGATAGATATTGAAAAGCCTAAAAAGAATATATAGGGTTGCCTTGCAAAAGCCTGTCCTAAACAAGGGTTGCCTCGCGTTTTTTGGGCCAATTTTTTTTAATAAAAAGTGTTTAAGATTACAGCATGAAAGTGGTGTCAAAAGGTAGAGCTCGATGAGCCTAAATAGAAAATATAGGGTTGCCTTGCCAAAGCCTGTCCTATACTAGGGTTGCCTCGCGTTTTTTGGGCCAATTTTTTTTAATAAAAAGTGTATAAGATTACAGCATGAAATTGGTGTCAAAAGGTAGAGCTCGATGAGCCTAAATAGAAAATATAGGGTTGCCTTGCCAAAGCCTGTCCTAAACTTGGGTTACCACCCGTTTTTGGGGTCAACTTTTCTTAAATGAGTGGCAACCCATGTTTAGGACAGGATTCGACAAGACAATCCTATATATTCTATTTAGGCTCATCGAGCTCTATCATTTGGCTTACATTTGGAGCTGTTATGTACTACAGTTTTAATTAGAACAACAAAATTGGCTAAAGTTCGGGCATTTTCGGCCATCGGGACAGGCTTTGGCAAGGCAACCCTATATATTCTTTTTAGGCTTTTCAATATCTATCATTTGGCACAAATTTCAAGCTATTATCTTCATTAATAAAAATTTACCCAAAAACCGGTGAAAATCCATGTTTGCGACAGGATTCAACAATGCAATCCAAGGTATTATATTTAGGCCTCTTCATGTTCTATATTTTGGCTTACATTTGGAGCTGTTATGTACTACAGTTTTAATTAGAATAGCAAAATTGGCTAAATTTCGGGCATTTTCGGCCATCGGGACAGGCTTTGGCAAGGCAACCCTATATATTCTATTTATGCTCATCGAGCTCTATCATTTGACACCACTTTCATGCTGTAATCTCATACACTTTTTATTAAAAAAAATTGGCCCAAAAAACGCGAGGCAACCCTAGTTTAGGACAGACTTTGGCAAGGCAACCTTATATTTTCTATTTAGGCTCATCGAGCTCTACCTTTTGACACCAATTTCATGCTGTAATCTTATACACTTTTTATTAAAAAAAATGGCCCAAAAAACGGGTGGCAACCCTAGTTTAGGACAGGCTTTGGCAAGGCAACCCTATATTTTCTATTTAGGCTCATCGAGCTCTACCTTTTGACACCAATTTCATGCTGTAATCTTATACACTTTTTATTAAAAAAAAATGGCCCAAAAAACGCGAGGCAACCCTAGTTTAGGACAGACTTTGGCAAGGCAACCTTATATTTTCTATTTAGGCTCATCGAGCTCTACCTTTTGACACCAATTTCATGCTGTAATCTTATACACTTTTTATTAAAAAAAATTGGCCCAATAAACGCGAGGCAACCCTAGTTTAGGACAGGCTTTGGCAAGGCAACCCTATATTTTATTTTTAGGCTCATCGAGCTCTATCAGTTGACACCAATTTCATGCTGTAATCTTATACACTTTTTATTAAGAAAAAAGTCGGCCAAAAGTGGGTTTTTTTCGGCCATCGGGACAGGCTTTGGCAAGGCAACCCTAGATATTCTATTTAGGCTCATCGAGCTCTATCATTTGGCATAGGTCCCATGGTGTAATCTTATACACTCGAATTTTCTACAGCCGGCTCTTGGACTATTAAATAAATTTATCGAAAGATGCCACCGAGAAAATTAAACTAGCGCACTCAGCAGTTATCCACAAATTTTAATTTAAGCCCATCACCTTAACCATGTTATTTAAATTTTACTTCACTTAATTTTTACATATTTTTTTTTTTTATCTATTATTTTCTTTTTTCTTTTTTTTTCTCTCATTTCTCATTTCCTCTTCTTTTCTCCTTTGTGTTTCTGAATGCGACTCACTATGGCTTCGCTTAGTGGACAAATTTTACTTTACGGTGATTTTAATTGCAATCTTCTAGATATTTCAAACTCACGTCACTTGGTGGAAAGCCTGCAAACTATCAGCCTCTCCCCAGTTAATACTTGTAGTCCCACTCATTTCAAAAACCACTCTTCTTCTTTGTTTGATCTTCTTTTTGTAAGTGAAACTAATAATGTACTTTTATACACCCAACTTTCTGCGCCCGGATTTTCTAAACACGATTTAGTTTTTTCAATTTATGCTGCCGAGTGCCAATTCAAAGAACAAGTGTTAAGATATCGAGATTTCAAAAATATAGATACACTCGCTCTGCTACAAGATACCCTCGCTGTGAATTGGAATACCACATATTACACATCCTCTGTAAATAGCCAGCTTTCGTTCTTACAAGATAATTTGTCACGACTTTTTCACTGATATGTACCCTTGCGTACGAGACTACTTAAGCCGAATTCGCCTTCCTGGCTTAGTCACGAAATTTGTCGCCTTATAAATCGTCGAAGTCTCGCTTATAAAAAATGGAAACGCTGTAAATTACGAGAACTATACCGTACTTTCTGCAAACTCCGTAATCAGGTTATAACTTAAATCAGGCAAGCCAAAAAAAACTTCTATGCAAACAACATAAGCCCGTCTCTTACAGGCAAGAAGCTGTTGACGAATTTAAGCAATTTAGGAATTGAAAATCAAAAGCATAACGTGCCAGAAAGTTTAGATTGTAATCTTCTTAATTCAAGCTTCCTTTGCCATACTATCCAAGAACCGTGTCTCGAAAATAATATTAGCTATATAGCTAATGAAACTGACAAAGCTTTTAGTTTTATATCTTTGCAGAAAACAGAAGTCGTAGAGGCGATAATTTCAATAAAATCATTAGCTACAGGTTTGGATGGTATTGATCCCAGATTCATAAAACTTTTGCTTCCACAGATCCTTCCATTTCTCACACATATGATTAACAACATTTTAATGACCTCCGAATATCCATTGGAATCGAAAAAGGCAAAGATTATCCCAGTCCCTAAAAACAAAAACTGTAGCTCGGTAGAATATTGGCCAATTGCAATACTCCCATTTCTTTCTAAAATTTTCGAAAAAGCCATACTTAAGCAGATACAAAAACCCGTTGAAAAATATAAGTTGCTTTGTTCCTCACAATCAGACTTTAGAACCAATCGCAGTTGTAAGTAAAACGGCTCTAATCTACGTGGTAGATGAAATTAGAAAGGCCTTAGACCAAAAAATATAACGTTTCTAACACTCTTAGACTTCTCGAAAGCATTTGATAATGTCAATCATGAAATTTTGTGCTTTAAATTGCATAACTCATTTCGTTTTTCTTTAAGTGCTACCAATTTGATAAAATGTTATCTCATGGGCCGGCAACAGTGCGTTGTATTGAATAACAATGTTTCCAGCCTTCTTAGCGTTCGCAGTGGTGTCCCTCAAGGCTCAATCTTAGGACCAGTGCTCTTCACTTTATATATAAACGATCTTCCTCAGATTGTTAAATATAGTGCAGTGCACATGTACGCAGATGATGTCCAACTTTTCCTCAGTAGGCCTTTCTGTAGAACCATAGAAAATATCGATGCCATAAATGAAGACTTGCTTTCCATCCTATCCTGGGCGCATAACAATAAACTTTGTTTAAATCCGAAAAAATCCAAAACGATTGTTATATGTAACCATAAGATGAATTTAACACAATTACCCCCAATAAAGTTGGGTAGCAATCCCATAGGATTTGTGCACACAGCAAAAAATCTAGGATTAATATTAAATGAAACACTTACTTGGTCTGACCATCTTAAATCAATTATTGGTAGAACCTACAGTACTCTTCGTGTTCTCTGGTCAACTCAAAATTTTATCCCTTTAAAAACAAAAATAATATTAGCAAAAACACTATTGTTACCGCCGTTATTATACGCATGTGAAATTCACAACTACACTGACTCTGTCACATAACGGAAGCTAAACGTTGCCTTCAACAATATCGCTCGCTATGTTTTCGTATTAAAGAGGCGTGATCACGTTTCTGCCTACGCAATCAAAATTTATGGTTGTTCGCTGGATAAATATATTATATTTAAATCACTGTGCATGTAACACAAAATTTTAATGTCAAAAGAGCCAGACTACCTCTATCTTAAAGTTAATATTCATATATCACAAAGGACGTGTATGCTTCTCCAACCTAGATTTTCTTGCGTAACCTCTGAACGTACATTTGATGTTCAAACCATCCGACAGAGGAATTCTCTGCCAATTGTCCTACGAAGAATCGGAAACGCAAATACTTTCAAATCCTGTCTCTTTAACTTTCTTTCAATTTAACACTGCTAAATTCTTTCAGAACATTTATTTTTTTTTTTTTTCTTTCTCTTTTTATATAACTAATCTCTACCAATTTGCTTAAACTTAGTAATTATTTTTTATATACATATATATATGTATAATTACTAGCGAAACCCGGCGCGCATTGCTACGCCTCAACAAATAAAACATAATGTGTTTTTATTTTAGTTGAATTAAATAAGTAAAAACTATTTTTATTGATATTTTTCTTATTGCGAGTGGATAAACAACGTTGTTGGTTTTTCTATTCGGCTCATAAATGAACAATTGAATTGGCGGGAATGATTGGAATATGTAGAATCAGCACCTTTGAATGAGTTTAATTTGGTTACAGTCCTTGTCTTCTATATATGTACCGAGTCTCATAGTCATAGTTTTTTCTTATTTTGGAGGCATGGCACTACCCATTTTTTCATTGAATCTTACTTTCTATCTTTATGGCTCATTTTTTCCAAACCAAACTATGTTAAGAAATTTTTACAAGCTATAAGAAACATATGTACTAAATCTTATCCATCTGCGTCAAATAGTTGTTGATACATAAAAAGTTGATTTTTCCTCATATGGAAGCGTGGTACCGCCCATTTTTGCATGGAATCTTACTTCTTTCTCTACTCTTTATATACGTACCAAGTTTCATTTATCTGCATCAAATAGTTGATAAGATATGATGAATCTTATTTTCTTTTAGATAAGGGGGCGTGGCATCACCCATTCTATTCTAAGCTGTGCCTGTTTATATAAAAGCCTCGTGGTGCAAATTCCATGAAAACCGATTAAGCGATCTTCGAGAAAATTATGTTCAAAAAATATATTTAAAATAAATAAAAATATATTAAATTCGGTATGAATCGATTAACCTGTCTTCGTGAAAAAGATATTTAAAAATATTTTTGTGTGAGGAACACCCAAAGTGTGAACCCTATGTAAAATGCTTACTATCTAATCTGTGCCGCTTCATATAAAAGTCTTGTGGTGTTAAGACCATGAGAATCGATTAAACGGTTTTTGAGAAAATGATATTTAAAAAAATATTTTTGTTTGAGGGCCACCTTAAATAAAAGTTGTGTAGCCTAAGTTATGCTTCTTAACATAAGAGATACGTGGCGTGAATTCGGTGTGAATCGTCTAACCTGTCTTCGTGAAAATTATTTTAAAAAATATTTTTGTATGAGGGTCACCCTAAGTATGCACCCTAAATAAAAGGTTTACTACCTTATCTGTGCCTCTTAATATAAAAGTCGTGTGGTGTAAATTACATAAGAATCGATTTAGAGGTCTTCGAGAAAATGATATTTATAAATATTTTTGTATCAGGACCACCCTAAGTATGAACCGTAAGTAAAATTTTTACTATCTAATCTGTGCTTTTTAAAATAAAAGTCGTGTGGTGTAAATTACATAAGAATCGATTTAGCGGTCTTCGAGAAAATGATATTTAAAAAATATTTTAGTGTGAGGGCCACCCTAAGTATGCACCCTAAATAAAATTTTTACAATCTAATCTGTGCCTCTTAATATAAAAGCCATACTGTGTAAGTTTCATGAGAATCGATTTACCTGTCTTTGAGTAATCGCTATTTTTAAAATATTTGCGAATGAGGGCCACCCTAAATTAAAGTCCTATAGCCACCATGCCCCTGGTGTCTAATCCCTTTCATATTTTGTGAAGTGTTTAACATAGGCTATGTGCATCCTGACACTGAATTTTAAGACTCTTGCTATCAAATGAACCAAGATATAGCGAGTTAAAGGTTTTAATTGCACGTAAAGTGCCACTTGCTTTTATCAAAATAAAATATAGCCCATGTTACTCAGGAATAGTGTAGCTTTCTATTAGTAGAAAAATTTTTGGAATCGGTTCTGTAGTTCCAGAGATTACCCGGAACATACAAACAAACAAACAAACAAACCTTACCTCTTTATATAATAGTATAGATATAGATAATTCATTTTTAAATATATGTTAAGCCTTACACTGTTTTCTAAGATATCCCAATCTTACTGTGCAAGTTATATTGAAATTTAATAAATATGAAATATGAAATATCTAAAGCAGTGGTCGGCAGAGCGCAAATATCAAATATTTTCTTACTCTCAAATGAGAGAGAAATGACAAAAGCTCCAATCACTGTGAAAAATGCTTCTACGTTTCGCTGTTTACGCTCCATATGATATCTTATTTCAGGGGTTGAATTTTAGTTATAAAATGCCTTTTTATATGAAATTTATTAACTATCCCTAAAACTCACTTGTATATTAAGCGTTGCGCATTGACAAAAAATTTTTCAGCGAAAAAATATTTATTTTGCCATTTGATTTCAAACATTTTCGCAGTGCATTAACGAAATAACAAGCTCATTTTGTAGTTTGCTTACTCTCGCTTATTCTCTTCGTTTGCTCGCGAGCCTATGGAGCGCCGACCACTGATCTAAAGAGATCTCGTCCGGTGGAACGGAACAAAAGCTTTTCAGAATTTAAGTTCGGTTAAGTTATGGTCTAAATTTTCGCCGTGAATAAATTCCCCTGAACAATTGAAAATGAAAAATATGTCGAAATACGAGCGAAACTTAAATGAGAGAACTGACAACTCACTAATTCGCTTTTGTTTTCGTTCGTACTGTGTTTTCTATTATATTTCGCATGCTGCATAGAAATTTCATTTTATATGCAATTCATATTGAAAATTTGTAATTCATTTTATTTAATTATTCATGTTAAAAATTTTTATTTATAGTAATTAATCGAGATTGAATAAATTACAAAAATGAAAAACATATGAAATAAAATAGGAAAAATAAAAAATAGGAATACCTGAACTGGGATTTGAACATTGATCTTTTTGGATTTTTGTTCAAATTTGCTACAATTTTCCCATATGAAAAGCAAAAAAAAAACGTTACACCAGCTCAAATAGGATTTGAACATAGATCTTTTTTGTTCAAATTGGCTGAAATTTGTTCATATTAAAAGCAAAAAAAAAAGATTAGATTTGAGATTTACATACATATCTATGTTCATTTATTTTTGTTTGCTTTCTTTAGCTTATTTTTTTTGTGACAGCTTAACAAAGATCACCACATTAACAAAATATTTAATATTAACAAGTTGTTAATGTTCCGTATTCTGGCAAAAATTTGAAAGCTCTATTCTTTAATATTTTGTAATTGTCAGAAAGTATCTTAACAACGAGTTATATTTCAGTATTGAGCTAAGTAAAAATGTTTTTTTATAAAATTTAAAAAGACAGGACAACGCGGTCTTAAATATTAACAATCATGTCTTAAAAAAACATTTATTTTCATTGATATCAATAAAAAAAAAATTTGAATTTACGAGTTTTGAACCCACGCACGAGAGCTATGAGTTCACTGTCCTAACTACTTCGCCACGTTGCCTTGTGTGTTCTAGTTTTTTATTACTCTATTTGTTATTTTATTAATATAAAATTAAAAAGTTCAAATTTGACAAGTTTACCACGAAAGCTTTTGTGTGGAGAATTCAAAAGCTTTTATATTGTTAATGATTTTTTAGAATACCAATATTTACATTACATAACAATTAGATTAACAAGAGCACCTTTATTATTCCTTGTTACGTTAACAATCAGAATAGGGCTGTAAGTATCACAACTAAATGTTACATTGCATAAAATTATAAAAAATGTAAAACAAACTAAAAAACATAAGTTTCACAATCATTTTACTTTACTACGATTTTCTATTGTAGCATAAACGAAGCAAAGACCTTCACACACACATATATGTATGTATGTATGTGCTTGTCTAGTTTTTGTCTGTTGATCTTTTTGTGCATAATAGAAAATCATCCCTTATTTTATGATCTTAACAATGAAAAGCGAAAAGCTTCGTTGCATTGTCATTTTCTGAATTATGCAATAATATACATAAATATTGGTAAATAGTTATTGGTACATGATAGTATTTAATTGTAAATAGATATTGATAAGAAGAATATTCTACTTTTAATGCTGATTGATAAAAATTTAAGTCCTCTATTTGAAAATCGTGACGGCTGATCAATAGCGAAAATGCTACGTTGCATTTGCATTTGCTACGTCAGTATCGGAATTTGGCAACAATGTATTAATTGTATTCAAATTTGAAAGGAGCTAGAATAAACACCAATTTTCTTTTGAAAGTCACTTATGGATATGTATGTATGTATTTCCTTTTATTTTTGCTTGCATTTTTAGTTAATTTTTTCTGAAATTTACTTGGACTTGGACTTATTCGTTTAGTGTATTTTTGGCATTGTACGGTCAATTTTCTTATGGTTAGTCTTATTTTCAATCGGTATTGTTTAATAGAGAACTTAAATTTTTATCAATCAGCATTAAAAGTAGAATATTCTTCTTATCAATATCTATTTACAATTAAATACTATCATGTACCAATAACTATTTACCAATATCCATGTATATTATTGCATAATTCAGAAAATGACAATGCAACAAAGCTTTTCGCTTTTCATTGTTAAGATCACAAAATAAGGGATGATTTTCTATTATGCACAAAAAGATCAACAGACAAAAACTAGACAAGCACATACATACATACATGTGTGTGTGAAGGTCTTTGCTTCGTTTATGCTACAACAGAAAATCGCAGTAAAGTAAAATGATTGTGAAACTTATGTTTTTTAGTTATTTTTACATTTTTTGTAATTTTATTCAATGTAACATTTAGTTGTGATACTTAGTCACAAAAAAATAAGCTAAAGAAAGCAAACAAAAATAAATGAACATACTTACATATGAATGTAAATCTCAAATCTTATCTTTTTTTTTTTTGCTTTTAATATGAACAAATTTCAGCCAATTTGAACAAAAATCCAAAAAGATCAATGTTCAAATCCCAGTTCAGGTATTCCTTTTTTTTTATTTTTCCTATTTTATTTCATATGTTTTTCATTTTTGTAATTTATTCAATCTCGATTAATTAAATAAAAATTTTTAACATGAATAATTAAATAAAATGAATTACAAATTTAAAATATGAATTGCATATAAAATGAAATTTCTATGCAGCATGCGAAATTTAATGGAAAACACAATACGAACGGAAACAAAAGCGAATTAGTGAGTTGTCAGTTCTCTCATTTGAGTTTCGCTCGTATTTCGACATATTTTTCATTTTGAATTGTTCAGGGGAATTTATTCACGGCGAAAATTTAGACCATAACTTAACCGAACTTAAATTCTGAAAAGCTTTTGTTCCGTTCCTCCGGACGAGATCTCTTTAGATATTTATTCTCTTTGCCCACAGATGTGTTTGATGTCGGTTATATCTTTTTTATAAATATTTTGCGCCTAAGCAAATTAATATTTTGCTATTGGAAAACAGGCAACTTCCAGTGGCTTTTTACCCATTTTTCTTAACCTCTAATGAAAAATTATGCGCACTATGCCGCAAACATCTTGGACTATTAGCATTCTGAGCATTTTCTAATAAGTGATTGAAAACAGCATTTTAGTTTTCCTTTTTGTATGTCTTTTGCAACCAGGCTTCGAATAAATCTGAAAAATTCATCCAAAAATTAATGAAAGTGCAAAATCGGGCATCCAAATTTCTAAAGAACATTTAAAATAGCTACCTCTAACTAATTTAGCATTTTTTAAAACCAACAAATCCCAACAAAATTATAAAAGCTTACACAAAATTGGAAATTTAAAAAAAATGGGCAAATCAAGAGTCACATTTTAATTTTAGATTTTTTTCACAAAAAAACAAAATATATTAAAATATTTTAAGCTAAATTGCACTATACATACCATCATCAATTTTATCCATTTTTTTTTAGAAAAAAAAGCGGATTGTTTAAATTACTTCTCAATAGTTGAAAAAAGAGTTAAAATCACTACTTTTTTGCGTTATCTCAGTAGAATGCAAGTGCATTTTTGAATGTTTTGAAGTATTCTCCGTTACACTACAACAACAAAAATTAAATAGCAATACTTGTATAAATTGAGTTTTGGCCAGAAAAGTGTGCTATTTGACCTATAGTGCGATCGTCCATTATTAGTTTGGTAGCCGACCATTAGCAAAGGTTACAACCAAAAAAATTTGGCCAGAGTGCAAATAGAAATATTGAATAAGTAGAAAAGTGTTGAGGAAACCCAGTTTGGATGCTTAAGGCACCATCAGCCAGGTCTTCACCAGGTGTGTACCCAAATCCCCTAGTGGTATACCGAAACTAAAACACCTCCTATTTTATATGTACTTCAGAGTAGGGCTACCAGATGACCTGCTTGCAAAAGTAGCACATTTGTAAAATTTAAGAATTTTCAAAAAACACAAACAAATTTCGTAATTTTTACAATTTCTACTTTCCCATAGCACTAATAAAAAACATCATTATGGCGTGTTTTTTTTATTTATTTACATTGTTTCCATAAAACATTTTTTGCAAAATTTTGTTTATCGACCAAAAAAAAAAAAAAGGTCGTAACTTCGAAAGTAGTGAAAAGTAGCGAATTTCAAGCAAAAGTAGTACATTTCAAGTGAAAAGTAGCAAAGCCTTGCAAAAGTAACACTTTTGCTACTTTAGTATGCCATCTGGTAGCCCTACTTCAGAGGGTCCGCTTTACTTTGGCCTTCTTTGTCATCATCTGTTTGCTAAACCTGCGTCCAGGCCGCCGTTGCTTAATTTATGCCAATATAGTAAGTTCCAAGATTTCTCTTTTTCATGTGGATTACGCTTTCTACATATCTTGTAATCAACATCCAGTTTTCTTCGCTAATCAGCATGGTCGGTAATTTGTTTTCGGCTATTAGTGAACCGACGCATCTCTGTAGTTCGGATCTACTTTCTGCACAGTTTTTAAATTTGAAGAGCGTATTTTCCGCGACATAAAATTCTACGTCGGTGTAAAAGTAGTCTGGTTTCTCATTTTTCCACAAAGATATTTTGAAAATATTCATGTCCAGATAGAAACTGCGTGATGTAGTAGTTTACTTCCTTGAAACTTCTGCCTAACCAGTTCTTCAACTGAAGAATTAGTCGCGCTGTCCAGTGTTCGAAAATTTAATTTTGCCATCTTCCTTGCAAGCTATGTATAGTGTGAGCTCAGCTTTGGTATCATGTTTTGTCAACCGATTTTCGGCTTGGCTTTTTTGCTCCCTTAGTCTTTAGCACTCCAAAACCAGTAAGTCGATTTGTATCGTTCCCCTAATTACCAACACCTCAGTTAGTGAAAAAGTTCAGTATGCCAACGCTACCCGCAGTGCTGCTGATTTTTACACCGAACTAAGAGCTTATCGGTGATGTTGCTTTTTTACTGCGCCTGCCTCACAACACGTACACTAAAACCGCCTGAGTGGTAACCCTTAAGAGCTTGTGCTTGCTTTCAGTTGGTCCGCCTGCTTTACTAACAGCATGCTGTTTCTGCGCCCAACTTGGAATCTAGTCTGACACCCAGATATTTCACCTCATTTTTGCTAGGGAAAGTTTCCGGGAGCGTGTTCATCGATATATCTGTCGGCATGTGCTTTTTTTTAAGGGTAAGCAACTTCGTCTTTTCAGTGGCTAGCTTGTGACCATTATTGCCCATCTGTATCAGCATACGCAACTTCAAGTGCCGTCGGAATTTCTGGTTGCTATAACTACTAAAATGTCATCTGTTTAGCCGACCAACTGTGTTTTGTCTGGCATCTCAGTACGCAGTATTTCATCATAACTAACAAGCGTTTTAAAAGTCTAGGCCAAGGATGGAGCCTTGTGCCGTACTGGTGGTTATTTGCTTAGAGCTAGCACCACTGCTAGTATCGTGTACCAATATCATGCTCTTTAGGTAGCTACGTATCATCCTCCTCAGATTTTTTCTAACCTGGAATCTAGGGCATCGATTTTGTCGACCCGCTTATCACTATCAAATGGAATTTTTACATCTAGGGCTCCCAAAAGAACTATCCGTATACTGTGGTGATTTCCGGTTGGTGAATGCTTCTTATGACGTCTGCTATGACATCAACTGTTGATCTACCTGTTCGGAAGCCATATTGTTTGCTTGCAGGCCTTCAAAGTGTTCTATTGCCTGTGATAAGCGTGGATTTATAATTTTCTCTAAGAGTTTTCCTACTGTATCCAAGATACATAAAAGGTGGTATGAGGATGGTGCTTCGAAATACCCTATTCCCTTGAGGCTAGAACAAGCTTTTCTATGCTTTGGGAAAAAATCCTTTCGTCAAACAGGCGTTGCACATTTTAAGGAGTAGTCTTAACCCGTGCGGACCCGGTGATTTTTGTTTATTTCATCGTGTTGGATGATACTTTGATTTGATCTTCCTCCGTGAATAATTCTTGCGGGTCGACGTTTGTCTGCCCATTTATCTTAGTGCGTCTAAGAGTGCTGGGAAGAGTGTATTTACGATGTTTACCATCTCTCCTTCAATAAAATTTGCCATGGGGGGCTTGGTGCCAAGCTTCTGCGTAACTACCTTTTAGGCAAGGTAAGAATTTTAAATTTTTGCTTGCAGGGAAGGTACCACGACCGATTTAACCCATTTTCAATATCACGAGCTATGTTTGAAACAGTAGTTTGTATACTGAATTTCATCAAATCATCTTAGATGGTTATGGATAGAGAACTCACACTACCCGAATGTATTCAGGAAATTTCTGAAGAATTGTCAGCAGCAAACGGTCATAATGCTTCGATATGTCCAGTGACCTAGGCGTAAAACAAATTTTCGTAAATATCTCGACTTGAGTGCCACCTACCGGGTCCAAAAATTAGACAGTTATATTAGAGTACCAAGCGAACATATGTATGTTTTGAATATGGCTTCGATATGTCCACTGACTTAAGTGAAACACATTTATGTAAATATTTCGACTTCAGCGCCACCTACCGGGTCCAAATAAAAGATTAAAGTACCAAATAAATAAAAAGTGTGAATTTTCTCTCGATACGAATAGAGACCTTTAACGTTATTATATATTGAGATAAAAACACATGCTTGTTTTGGAAAATCCGTAGGCTGAAAATTCATTTAAGACCTATGTTTTATTGGGAATTCCCACTCAGAATCATCTATACAATTAGGTCATGCTATACGCTTTGGCAGTTTTTTCCCTCTCGAACAATTTGATACGCCCTAATGTAGGTACATATGTACATACATCATAAGTATCATAGCTAAGATTTCGTTCGCCACACACAATTAGGGATTTCACAAGGTGTCATAATATGCTGCCGCATTAATCGGATGTTGTATTATGTAAAAATGTTAGTTTCTAATTCTATGTATATAAAAATTAAACGCCGTTCGTCTGCCGCACATAAGCTCGCGAACTACTCAACGGATTTTAATATTTTATTTCAAATGTTTGTTATGGTCTATGGAAAATTATTGGCATGGTTTGGTTTGGAAAAGAAAATTTTAAATTCATTATATCTCATTTAAAATTTGACGCAGATGAATGAGACCTGGAACATTAAAAAAAGTAAGTTCTAATAAAAATTAGACGGTGCCACGCCTCTTACACTGCGCGTCATTAGGACAGCACATCCCCTAACAACATTGGTTTCGGCTCGATACCAACCAAACAAATGAAGTTAGAATACTGAAACTATTGCTGTTTATTTAATCTTTAGTACAATAAAATAAAACTGGTTACAATACCGTTCGTATGTGTATTTTTGATCATTTTTTTTTATAAATACACAAATAAGTACAACTGAAAATTGGTCATTAGGCTAGCACACCGTTTTTTATTTCAGCTTTTTTAATGTTTTAAGCTATGACATTTTTTTTACATTATTTATTATTGAACTTAAACATTTTCTAATAAATTTAATAATGGGTTGAACCACCTTTGTTGAGAATAACTTCATAGATTCGATTGGGAATCGAATAATTGGGAATTTTCAATATAGGAGGATGGAGCTGCTTGTAGAAGTCCACGTAAGTGGGTAAAGTTCCTGATCGCCACTCACCTGGGAGTGGCCAGGGATGATTCTTTTGCAAGCAGTTCAAGCAGCTCACAAACTTCCGGCCTTTTGGCCAAGTAGCCTCTGGAGATCCCTTGGACACCCGTCCGAGGGTGAGCTAGTTGTGAGAAGGCGAGTCTCTCCTAGACTTAAAACTTGGAATGTGTGCGTAGGGTTTGGGTCCCACCACACATTATCATCATTTCCAATGAAAACCAAAATAGCCTCGGATAGTAACCTCCACTACGATGACGATCACTGCAAACGAAAAACGGACAATGATTTACGGATATGCATCTGGAATGTCCGGACCCTCCATAGGGAAGGTGCAACTATCCAACTGGCGGAAGCCCTCCTAAAAATAAAGGCAGACCACCGCTATCCAGGAGATGCGATGAAAAGGACAAGGCTGCTCTAAACGGTCCAACTGTGATATCTACTACAGCGGCCATGCGGAGAGGCGCGAATTTGGTTGCGGATTCGTTGTATGTCGAAAATTACGCCACCTAGTTTCCCGGTTCACGCCAATAAACGAAAGGTTGGCTACGATCCGTATCAAGTCAAAATTCTTCAACATAAGCCTAATTTGCGCGCACGCCCCGATGGAGGAAAAGGACGACGCCACCAAGGATGATTTCTACGCGAGCCTAGAGGACGTGTATGACCGTTGTCCGACCCACGGCTTTTCGTACGATGAAATTGAAGAGATCGCACGAGAGCGGGTCACCTTGTCTGAAACCTCGCTCGGTATTAGAATTTCCGGAGAGGTCATTCCCTACCTTGACGGAGCTACAAGTATTGCTCAACGTTATCCTGCAGAGCCTTATCAACTTTGCAGGTATACCAAACTCAGACATTGTTGCGTATAGGCAATTCCGCACTGGGCTATCGAAAGCAGCTTTATAATCGACGAAGAGATGGTGAGTGTCGATTTGATATTCATGGGTTTTCTCCAGGATTCGGCGTAGTGTAAAAATCTGGTCTATGGTGAACTTACCAGGTCTAAAGCCACACTGATAGGATCCGATCAGTGTTTCTGTATACGGCTTCAATCTTTCACACAATACGCTCGAGAGGATCTTATATGCGATGGAAATAAGACTGATACCCCTGTAGTTGGCGCAGATTGTCGGGTCTCCTATCTTTATTACAGCACAAAGCACGCTGAGATTCCAATCGTCGGGGATGCTTTCCGCTAGCCATATTTTGCTGATGAGTTGATGCATGCACCTTATCAATTCATCGCCACCAGCTTTAAACAACTCAGCTGGCAGGCCGTCAGCACCCGCTGCTTTGTTGGTTTTGAGTCGCTGGATAGCAGCTCGAACCTCTTCATGGCTAGGTGATGGTACTTCCACTGCGTTATCATCAATTGGTGGTATCGTACTGCATTCTCTCTGGGCGGAATTGGTGGAATCATCGCCCGTAAGCAAGTTGGAGAAATGCTGCCTCCATAACCTCAGTACACTCTGTGTATCCAGATTTCCATTTTCGTCTCTACAAGTGGATGCTCCGGGCTTGAAACCTTGAGTCAGACGCTTAACTTGTTGATAGAATTTTCGTGCATCCTTCTTGCCCTGGTACACCTCATGTTCCTCACGCTCACGCTTTTCCTGCTCCCTTTATTTACGTGTGAAAATGCGCCCCTCTTCCTTCCTCTTTTCACGGTAGTTTTCTCGCACGGCTCGCGTTGCGGCTGACTGCAGCGTCTTCTTGTATGCGGCGTTTTTTTTAGCAGTCGCATCGCGACACTCCTGGTCATACCATTGGTTTCGAGGTTGTGGGCGTCGAAAACCAATGACTTCCTCGGAAACAGCGCGCATGGAGTGGGAGATGTGTGTCCAAAGTCCACCGGCGTCGTCGGTTCCAGAGGTTGGTTGGTTGAGCTTAACCGAGAGTTGAGCGGAGTACGCCTCGGCAGTCCGTTGTGATTGCAGCTTGGCAACGTCCAGCTTTTGTTGCATGCCCGTGCGTACATTCTTCGCATTGCATAGCCGCATGCGGATCTTAGCTGCAACAAGATAGTGGTCGGAGTCAGTGTTGACCCCCCGAAATGTACGCACATCCAGAACGCTTGAAGCGTGCCTTCCGTCGATCACAACATGATCAATTTGGTTTTTCGTTTTTTGATCCGGGGATAGCCAGGTGGCCTTGTGAATGTCGAGGTGTTGAAATCAGGTACTACTAACTACCATGTTTCACGCCGCGGCGTAGTCGATCAGTCTCAGACCGTTGTTTGAAGTGGTCTCGTGGAGACTGAACTGACCGACTGTAGCGCCAAAGGTGCCTTCTCTTCCTACACGTCCTCTAGGCTTGCGTAGAAATCATCCTTGGTGGCACCGTCATTTTCCTCCGTCGGGGCGTGCGCGCAAATCAGGCTTATGTTGAAGAATTTTGCCTTGATACGGATCCTAGCCAACCTTTCGTTTATTGGCGTGAACCGGGAAACTAGGTGGCGTAATGTTCGACTTACAACGAATCCGCAACCAAATTCGCGCCTCTCCGCATGTCCGCTGTAGTAGATATCACAGTTCGTCCGTTTAGAGCAGCCTTGTCCTTTCCATCGCATCTCCTGGATGGTGATGATGTCAGCCTTTATTTTTACGAGGGCTTCCGCCAGTTGAATAGTTGCACCTTCCCTATGGAGGGTCCGGCCATTCCAGGTGCATATCCGTAAATCATTGTCCGATTTTCGTTTGCAGTGGTCGTCATCGTAGTGGGGGCTATTATCCGAGGCTGATTTGGTTTTCATTGGAAATGATGATAATGTGTGGTGGGACCCAAACCCTACGCACACATTCCAAGTTTTAAGTCTAGGAGAGACTCGCCTTCTCACAACTAGCTCACCCCCGGACGGGTGTCCAAGGGATCTCCAGAGGATACTTGGCCAAAAAGGCCGGAAGTTTGTGAGCTGCTTGAACTGCTTGCAAAAGAATCATCCCTGGCCACTCCCAAGTGAGTGGCGATCAGGAACTTTTCCCACTTACGTGGTCTTCTACAAGCAGCTCCATCCTCCTCCTGGAATTGAATAATGAATTAAATAAAAATAATAATAAATAAATAGTGTTCATCAGTGATGGCATTTTCGGTATACAGTAAAATTCGCTTAGATGCCTATTCACTTAAGAGCGCATGTAAGCTACCAGCCCAAAATCAAGATTCTGCTGAGTTTTTTTACATATATGTGAGAAAATATCTTTTTTAGCTGCCTCCCGCTTAAGAGCACATTTGCTTTAACAGCACTTAATTTTTCTTTAGTTAAAACCATTACTCATACTAAAAGTTACACTTAACAGACTTTGTTAAAAAACGCAACACTTCGAATTTCCCGTAGGAGCCTCAAGTCACAAGAACACATGTAAATGATGTGTATGTATTAGTGCTTTATTACTTTTAACTTATATGTCCATTAGGGTGGTTCAAAATATTAAAGTTGCTCCAAACTTCGCTCCCCGGGCACCAAAAGTTTCGTATTGGTGCCAATAAGAACCACGTAAAATTTGGTCCATTTCAGAAAACATTTGATGGACCCACCACTCTTTTGAAAACTGGAAAATGGTCCTCAATCTATCAAAAATCTTAAGGTCCCATTATTTTTCTTTCTCCAACATTTTTCCTGAACATACTTACCCCCTATCACAAACCCCTTAGGGGTGCTCCCCTGCAAAAATGACATTCTTGTGAAATTATGAAATTGACTCCCCCCTCTTCTCGGATGCCTCAGAAGGGGTAAAACGCGAGCCGAACTCGCATTATTTTTTTCCTCCCAATCTTTTCCCTGTACACATCTACCCCCTATCTGCCACCCTTTTTGGGGGTCCCCCTACAAAACACACAAAAAATTTCGAAAAATAGTTCATAGCTCCCCCGGAGTGACCCAAAAGGGTTAATATGTATCACTAAGTCTTATTATATTTTTTTTCCAATATTTTTCCCGAACATACCTACCGTCTATCTGCCACCCTTTTGGGGATCCACCTGATTTGTGTTTTTTGTAGGGGGACCCCAAAAGGGCGGCAGATAGGGGGTAGATGTGTACAGAGAAAAGTTTGGGAGAGTAAAAATAATGCGAGTTTGTCTTGAGTTTTACCCCTTCTGAGGCATCTGAGAAGAGGGGGGAGTCAATTTCATAATTTCACAAGAATGTCATTTTTGCAGGGGAGCACCCCTAAGGGGTTTTGATAGGGAGTAAGTATGTTCAGGAAAAATGTTGGAGAAGAAAAAATAATAGGACCTTGTCATACATTTGATCCCTCTAGGGGGCAGCTTCGGACAGATATTAATGATTTTTGATGGATTGAGGGTCCATCAAATGTTTTCTGAAATGGACCAAATTTAACGTGGTTCTTATTGGCACCAATACGAAACTTTTGGTGCCCGGGGAGCGAAGTTTGGAACAACTTTAATTTTTTTCATATAAGTCTGAACCACCTTATATAAATGAATTGTTTTTTTTATACTATGTTTTTTTATTAAAATAAACGTTATGCTTTTGTGGAAACTATGTTTATCTTTTTTGCTGAATATACCCAGCAGGCAAATGAGCAAGGCCTGCCTCGGATAAGTCCTGCTAGCACTGCTGCGATTATATGTATAAGGACTTCTTAAAACTAGATTTTCATGCAAATAAAAATACAATCACAGAAGGCATAACATGCCTTCCCACAACAGACGTGCTATCAGGCCTGGTATTAGAAGGCAAAGAAGAAAGACCCCATTTACTTTACAGCTTTTCTGTTTCTTTTTTTATTTCATGTATTGTAATGTCTTATGATTCGGCATTACTTTTTTGTCATATGCATTGTGCATATGGGTCAGTCTACCTCGTTTTTACATTGAAAATTTAGATTTCTCAAAAACAATTTTTTTTCGATACCTTGTCCAAAAATATTCGATACGTGTTTTTGGAAAAAGTTTTTCCGGGCTTATTTTCGAAAATACGGGTTTTTGAAAATCACAAGTTTTAAAAATACATGGATTTTCGGACGCTTGTATTTCAAAATGTACGCGTCATGTAGAAAAACCCTTAACCCTTGGCGGCACCATGGGGTCGTGAACGACCCCACGAAAATCTTGAAATCATTTTTCGAACTAATAAATACTCAAGTTTAGCCTCATGTAGCACAAACATTTTTTGAAAAATATCACTAATAATCATTGAATGTCATAGAGTAGAGTCATCTCAACACTCGATCACAGCTCTGAAGCCTGAAATTGAAAATTCGCTTTTTTATACATTTTTTTCCAACGTGGGGTCGTGAAAGACCCCAATGTGACGGATTGTTACAAAATTGAAGTGGTGCCGCTAAGGGTTAAGACATAAAAGTTAGCATTTGACGTCTACTTTTATATTATCGTCAGTGTTGCCGCAGCATTAGAAAGAAAAGTATCCCTCGAAAAGCCAAAAATGTATCCAAAAGTATCCACATCAGAGAAAAAAAGTATCAAGTCAAACAACGACTTCCTATTTCTTAAGAAGTCTCAATTTTATTGTGATCTTTCCATTATGGTACACCAGTGTCAGAGATGAGGGTATAACTGAAATATTAGTCGATGCAAGAAGTCTTAGTGTTCATTAAAAAAAGATGAGCTTAGGGAAGAAATTACATAACTTTATTGAGTATGTTATTGGTGATTTTTTTTTTAAACAACACAACAAAGTATTTTGTCTATAATTAAACATTATGAACTTACAGTCATTTTAGCAAAGACCAATATTGTAAATTTTACTTATTGATCAATGCTATTTTCTTATTCAACAAACATGACAAAGATAACAAATGGAACAATTTAACCTGGTACATAATTGGTGACATATGTTTCGGCTATTACCACATAGCCTCATCAGACCAGTTTTTTGGTTAATGTTGTACATGGAATCGATCCCCTGACCGTACATGCATTTCAATTGCATATCTGTCGACGACCGCTCTAACAACTGAGCTACTGAGGAACTGACCTTGAACTGTACAAATTGCGTATATCCATTTATTATCTCTTGTCACTTTCTCGCTTGTTGTCACAGCTGCTAAGCCATTGGCTTAGAGACTTGCTATGATTTTATTTTTCGAAAATTGTGGTGTTGCCAGCCACATATTTTTTGAAATTGGCGTGTTCTCCGTATGGTTTAAGAAAGTTGATTTTTGCGACTGATTATTTTTATTATAATTAAACATTATGAACTTACAGTCATTTTAGCAAAGACCAATATTGTAAATTTTACTTATTGATCAATGCTATTTTTTATTCAACAAACATGACAAAGATAACAAATGGAACAATTTAACCTGGTAATTGGTGACATATGTTTCGGCTATTACCACATAGCCTCATCAGACCAGTTTTTTGGTTAATGTTGTACATGGAATCGATCCCCTGACCGTACATGCATTTCAATTGCATATCTGTCGACGACCGCTCTAACAACTGAGCTACTGAGGAACTGACCTTGAACTGTACAAATTGCGTATATCCATTTATTATCTCTTGTCACTTTCTCGCTTGTTGTCACAGCTGCTAAGCCATTGGCTTAGAGACTTGCTATGATTTTATTTTTCGAAAATTGTGGTGTTGCCAGCCACATATTTTTTGAAATTGGCGTGTTCTCCGTATGGTTTAAGAAAGTTGATTTTTGCGACTGATTATTTTTATTATAATTAAACATTATGAACTTACAGGCATTTTAGCAAAGACCAATATTGTAAATTTTACTTATTGATCAATGCTATTTTTTATTCAACAAACATGACAAAGATAACAAATGGAACAATTTAACCTGGTAATTGGTGACATATGTTTCGGCTATTACCACAAAGCCTCATCAGACCAGTTTTTTGGTTAATGTTGTACATGGAGTCGAACCCCTGACCGTACATGCATTTCAATTGCATATCTGTCGACGACCGCTCTAACAACTGAGCTACTGAGGAACTGACCTTGAACTGTACAAATTGCGTATATCCATTTATTATCTCTTGTCACTTTCTCGCTTGTTGTCACAGCTGCTAAGCCATTGGCTTAGAGACTTGCTATGATTTTATTTTTCGAAAATTGTGGTGTTGCCAGCCACATATTTTTTGAAATTGGCGTGTTCTCCGTATGGTTTAAGAAAGTTGATTTTTGCGACTGATTATTTTTATTATAATTAAACATTATGAACTTACAGTCATTTTAGCAAAGACCAATATTGTAAATTTTACTTATTGATCAATGCTATTTTTTATTCAACAAACATGACAAAGATAACAAATGGAACAATTTAACCTGGTAATTGGTGACATATGTTTCGGCTATTACCACATAGCCTCATCAGACCAGTTTTTTGGTTAATGTTGTACATGGAATCGATCCCCTGACCGTACATGCATTTCAATTGCATATCTGTCGACGACCGCTCTAACAACTGAGCTACTGAGGAACTGACCTTGAACTGTACAAATTGCGTATATCCATTTATTATCTCTTGTCACTTTCTCGCTTGTTGTCACAGCTGCTAAGCCATTGGCTTAGAGACTTGCTATGATTTTATTTTTCGAAAATTGTGGTGTTGCCAGCCACATATTTTTTGAAATTGGCGTGTTCTCCGTATGGTTTAAGAAAGTTGATTTTTGCGACTGATTATTTTTATTATAATTAAACATTATGAACTTACAGGCATTTTAGCAAAGACCAATATTGTAAATTTTACTTATTGATCAATGCTATTTTTTATTCAACAAACATGACAAAGATAACAAATGGAACAATTTAACCTGGTAATTGGTGACATATGTTTCGGCTATTACCACAAAGCCTCATCAGACCAGTTTTTTGGTTAATGTTGTACATGGAGTCGAACCCCTGACCGTACATGCATTTCAATTGCATATCTGTCGACGGCCGCTCTAACAACTGAGCTACTGAGGAACTGACCTTGAACTGTACAAATTGCGTATATCCATTTATTATCTCTTGTCACTTTCTCGCTTGTTGTCACAGCTGCTAAGCCATTGGCTTAGAGACTTGCTATGATTTTATTTTTCGAAAATTGAGGTGTTGCCAGCCACATATTTTTTGAAATTGGCGTGTTCTCCGTATGGTTTAAGAAAGTTGATTTTTGCGACTGATTATTTTTATTATAATTAAACATACGGATACGGAGAACACGCCAATTTCAAAAAATATGTGGCTGGCAACACCTCAATTTTCGAAAAATAAAATCATAGCAAGTCTCTAAGCCAATGGCTTAGCAGCTGTGACAACAAGCGAGAAAGTGACAAGAGATAATAAATGGATATACGCAATTTGTACAGTTCAAGGTCAGTTCCTAAGTAGCTCAGTTGTTAGAGCGGTCGTCGACAGATATGCAATTGAAATGCATGTACGGTCAGGGGATCGATTCCATGTACAACATTAACCAAAAAACTGGTCTGATGAAGCTATGTGGTAATAGCTGAAACATATGTCACCAATTACCAGGTTAAATTGTTCCATTTGTTATCTTTGTCATGTTTGTTGTATAAAAAATAGCATTGATCAATAAGTAAAATTTACAATATTGGTCTTTGCTAAAATGACTGTAAGTTCATAATGTTTAATTATAATAAAAACAATCAGTCGCAAAAATCAACTTTCTTAAACCATACGGAGAACACGCCAATTTCAAAAAATATGTGGCTGACAACACCACAATTTTCGAAAAATAAAATCATAGCAAGTCTCTAAGCCAATGGCTTAGCAGCTGTGACAACAAGCGAGAAAGTGACAAGAGATAATAAATGGATATACGCAATTTGTACAGTTCAAGGTCAGTTCCTCAGTAGCTCAGTTGTTAGAGCGGTCGTCGACAGATATGCAATTGAAATGCATGTACGGTCAGGGGATCGATTCCATGTACAACATTAACCAAAAAATTGGTCTGATGAGGCTATGTGGTAATAGCCGAAACATATGTCACCAATTACCAGGTTAAATTGTTCCATTTGTTATCTTTGTCATGTTTGTTGAATAAAAAATAGCATTGATCAATAAGTAAAATTTACAATATTGGTCGTTGCTAAAATGACTGTAAGTTCATAATGTTTAATTATAATAAAAATAATCAGTCGCAAAAATCAACTTTCTTATTTTGTCTATAACTAAATTTTTGTTTGGTAAAGCTAAAGTCTGCATTGCGCACCTGTGTCTGTAGCATTGTTTTTTGTTGAGTGATGAGCATGTCACCTATTCGTGCTTGATCCTTTTTTTACCCTACACCGAGGGTATATTTACTTTGTCCATCCGTTTGTAACACATAGAAGGAGGCGTGGCAGGTATGAAAAAGTATATATATTCTTGATCAGCGTCACCACCTGAGTTGATTTAGCGATGTCCGTCTGTCTGTCTGTCTGTCCGTCCGTCTGTCTGTCTGTTGAAATCAGGTTTACGGGAAAACCAAGAGAGCTAATGGAATGAAACTTTCACACACAGGTCACATCTTCTTGCAGGCATCTTGCTATTGAAAATGGGCGAAATTGGTTATCTGACACGCCTACCGCCCATACCCTATGTATATATACCCAGGTCAATTTTGAAAAAAGTTGCAGCGATTTTGATGAAAATTGATGATTTGATGCACATGTGAACAAGATTAGGATTAGGTTAGGTTTCAAGTTTTCAAAGCTTCCTACAGGGGCGTGGCACAGCCCTAAATTTTAACCTTTATACCACCATATCTCGTAAGCCGTGCAAGATATTGTTATGAAATTTGGTAAACGGATACATATCAAATATATCTTGAGTTAAAATAAAAGTAGGCAGAATTGAAAAAGTGGGCGTGGCACTTTTCAACTGCTAAAAATTTTGATTCTATATATCTCAAAATTGGCACAAACGATTTTCATAAAAATCTTGGAGATGATGCCGCTAAAAGCTGTCATCAACACAGCTCAGCCTCTTCATTGAAAAAACTCGTTGAAGGGCGTGGCACCGCCCACAATATTTATTAACGTTATATTAAGAGAACGAACAACGTAATCAAGATGAAATTTAATGAGGTAGATATACTTGCTGTAAGGTCTTTTATTACAAATATTTGGTACAATAGTACCTGGGGGCGTGGCACCTCACATATAAGCAAAAACTGTTTATTGTTATAAATAGTGTACTAAGAGCGTAATCTTCATAAAATTTGGTGTTTAGATGTCAGTTACTATAGGCTTTAAAAATAAATTAGTTTTGACAGAATTGCATCAGTGAGCGTGGCACCTCCCATATTACCATAAATTTGTAAGCGCTGTTTTAAGTAAACTATTGCAGCAATTGCTATGAAATTTAATGAAAGTGGTTCAGTTGCTACAGAGTATATCTGAATCAAAAGTGGCTGAAATAGCACCAGTAGGCGTGGCACCTCCCATACAAATAAAATACGGTAACTGGCATATGTATCGAAATAAGTGAGCAATCATACTAAAATTTGGTGTTAGGGGTTTGCTTATGAAAAGCTATTTCTGGATCAAAACCGGGCTGGATTGTGCCAGTGGGTGTGTCACCGCCCTAAATTTTAAATTAAACTGCAGCATATATCGCAAACTATACAAGGTATTGTGCTGAAATTTAATATGAGGATGTCGATCACAAATATAATTTGCTGAACCAAAAGTGGGCGGAATTGGAGAAGTGGGCGTGGCATATTTCAAAATTTTTCATTTTTATTCGATTTTTTAAACATTTTCCATATTCTTTCGACTTTTTCAACCCTTTAACTTTTTCCAATATATTCTATATGTATTTGTTCGACTTTTTCAACCTCTTTCAACTTTCTTCATAAGTTTCTTTACTTTTTCGACTTTTTCATCAATTTTGAATAGTTTCAAATTTTTTCAACCTCTTTCATTTTTTTTAGAGTTTTTCAACCTCTCTCAACTTTTTTCAACATTTTGCACATATTTACGACTTTTCAACATTTTTCAACCTTTCTAACATTTCACATTTTTTTCGACTTATTCAACCTCTTTCAGTGCAGTGTAGGGTATGTGAGTTTCGGCCTGGCCGAAAATAACACCTTAACTTGTTAAGCTTGTAATTTTTATTACGTAAGCCTGTCAAATATGCCCTAACCCCCTTAACGTCACAGAGTTATATTCGCATTTAAGCCTGAAAATTTAATATGTCAAATATGGGAATTTCCGGCAATAACTCAATACAAATATAAAATTATAATTTCTAAATGATATTAAGTTAGTAATATTCAATCTAAAAAACCTGAAATATGGCTCAGTTGTTTAACCACAGCAAAATATGCTAGAAACATGGACAAAGATTTGGATTCATTGTAATTTCAACGAAGTTTAAATACATGGCACGTAAATTTTAGTTAAATTGTATTAATATTAGATTCATTGGGATATCGGTCAATACATCCACAATATCATCCAATTTTTACTGGGTGTTAAGTATTACTTTCTTAAAATGTACCTTGTTCAATTAGATATTGATAGTAAACTGTGGTGAATTTTTGTGAATTGGTGGCCTTTGCGGCCTATTATTTATAAATAAAGATGGTTTAATAACAGCTGTTAAGGTAAAAGAGTATATATTTTTCACCTCAGCTATGGAAAACACAGAAACAAAAGAAAAAGGGCACAGCGAGAAACACCGTTAAGTAACGCTTTTGAAAGACACCTCCCTTCTCCTGTCATTTCCCGATCCCCAATAACAAATAAACATTTTTCGTATAGCAAGCAGGAAGCCGCTCTTTGACGTTTCTCTACCCATGGGTGTATCCATTTCGCCGTCAGGTAACCACTGATAAAGATTACGACAATTGCGTTTTTTGCTGGTGCACGGAACTTGTGGCTTTAAAAAACGTATTGTTATTTTGTTTTTAAATTTTGGAAATATATGTACTACTTTTCTTCAGAATCCGAAGATCTGAACATTTCAGCATCATTACAAACCGTTTTCTTTTATGAATTTACATTTTATTAAACATTTATAGTAGCCGAGTGTCTGTAAGGTTTATAAAAAAACTATATTGTCCATTTTTTTAAATTTTTGTTTTACTTCAGTTGACTTAGTTTTATTTTCCTCTATTTTTTCAAATCAAAATTTATATCTGCTGCTGCCGCCAGTTAAAATTGTATGAATCAGAGTGAGATGTCAAACAGCAAGAGTGCACCAAAGCTAACATTTAGGTGAAAAAATTAGCATGTGCACTTAGGCTGCATTGGTACTCATCCAACCTGCTGGATAAGAAAAATTTTCTTAACAAAACAATATTGAGCCATGATAACAAGTTCCCACAATAAATGTTTGCAATATATTTTGTGGGTAAAAAAGTATCCAAATTTGCACAAAGGCAAAATAAAAAGTGTCCATCAAAATTTAAGAGAATAAAGTATCCAAATTGATCCGAATGGATCCATTCGGCAACATTGATTATCGTATTGAAAATTTTCTTCTTTTAAGTTATAAGCAAAAATTTTGCAATTTAAAACTTAAAATCGAAAATTTTAGAGAAACAACTAAATTCTAGCAATCATTTTGCAATTTATTTCAATTTGGGACGAGTACTGGCTCTCTAGATATGAATTTTTCTGTGTCAGAAATAACAATTTTTTATTGAATTTAAATAACTTTGACATTTTTTGCTCGATTTGAGCAGATAGACATTATGAACATTTGTTAAAAAATGTGCTTCCGTTCTATGTCATAAAAATATGAAAAAAAAAAGGTTTTTGGATTTAAACGGAGCAATTGAAACTTAGCGACTTTTAAAAATGAGCAAAAAAATCACTTTTTTCGGACATTGATCACTTGTAACTCTATCAAATCTTATTCGATTCTCATTACCTCCAAACTTTTAGTAAGAAAAAATAATACCTTTTAAATTGTGTGCAACTGATTAAGTTCGAAAAAAAATTGATGGAAATATGGCCAAACATATGAAAAAAAAAAACGGTTTTTGGGGAATAACTCGAAAACGATTCTTAAGAGAAAAAAATGGTTGAGATTTTTGGAATTTACGACTCAAAATACATAAAAAAAGTATGTGTGAGACCAGATTTTTTTTTGTTTAAACTAGTAGATAATTCAATCATAAAAAACAAATATAAAATTTTCAAAATTCGAAAAAAAATGAAAAAAATTGTCAGCACATCTTAACAGTTGCATAATATAGAGTAAAATTTAGAGAAAATTTTTAAGAAAAATCAAAGGCGTCGCACTTTTCGAAAATGCCGATTTTAATCTTTAAACGTTAATAACTAACCGATTATTACTTCGAATAATTTTTTTTTTATTTTTTTTTCAGAAACTACATTCAAATACAAAAAAAAGATACCCTACTTTTAATTGATATCAATATTTATTACTAGTCTACCGTTAATTAAAAATTTGTTGCCTTAAAATTTAAAAAACCGATTACTCAATAACGGTTTCGAATACAAGACTGGAAGTTGGTTTGCTTGTTGCTTTTAATTCGCACTAAAACATATCAAAAAATTAGCGAAATCGAAGAGGGTCAGGCCAAAACGTCGGTGATTTGGCATGGAATGCCCCATATGTTCTTTTTTCGGTACATTTGAGTCGTCAGTTTTCATTACATTCGGCGCATTTTTAGTACATTCGGCATATGTTCATTACATTTTCGGTACATTTTCAGTACACTTAAGCTATTTCTAAAAAATACATTTTTTTAAGTAAATTAAGGTGAAATATGGGTACAAACCTACCGTAATGGTTTGCTGACCTTTTTTTTTCTTTAAGTAAAAAATTGTTAAAATTTTCGGCGTTTTATGTAAGTAACTTTTTTATCTCTATGACGCAAAAGTACATTCGGTAACTAAAAAGTACATTTGAAGTTTCGATTCCGTATATGCCACCACTGGTGTTACATTTGCGTGCCATATTTGCTTCAACCCCTATGTGAATTTCCTTAAATTCTCCGCTGATCAATATACGACCATACAAAAATACAGTGAACTCGCGATAATATTAACATCCCAACATATGAATATCCCAAAAAGTGAACACTTTTTCCCTACCATTGACTACTCTAAAATATGAACTTTGTGCAAAAGATCTAAGATATGAAAATCATTGTTTTGAAAAAATTGTAATGAATTTCAAGCGCTTGGTAATTTGGGAAATCCCCTAGTTACATATTTGCATATAAAATGTATAGACGTGTCGCTCGAAAATGCTTACATGTCAATACATACTATATACACGTTTTGCTATCCTTAGAGAATAATTAAATGTTCATAATTTTTAACTATGCATACAAAAAAAGCACAAGTTTTTGACTTCAAGAGAAAAATCAGATATTTTGGAATACTTATGAAAAGGTGCAAGTGTTACTAATTTAGCAAATAAATATGGAGTGACAATGTCCACAATATGTGAAACAAGAAAAAATAAAAATGTTTCAATAATACATTTATTGGTCCTGGAAAAAGCAAAAATATGCGCCCTTCACAGTATCCAAAAATGGAAAAATTGTTATATTGATGAAACTAATGAAACTCGTTTTTTTATACTTGCGTCTTTCGTAAACATGAACAATCTCGCAACAATTAACAGGCTTGGTTTTAATTAGTTTATGTTATCGCTACCACACTGTATATGCAATAAAATAGTTTTCGTCCTTTTTACACTCATACCAACATACAAAAATATTGCGTTCGCTAGTAAAAAAATAAAAACAAACACGTTTTTCTTTTGATTATTGTTTTCTTACTGTACCAATTCTTTCAGTATTCCTTCCGTTAGCCACTACTAAATTCATGAATATATGTACATATACATGAGTTTACATATATTCTGATTGTTTGTTTTGTCAATTCTTAAGTTTTTATTGGTGCGTGTTATTCTACTTCTAATTGTATTTGATAATTTCTCTCATAAAAAAAAACCATAAATTTACATACAAAAAATATATTTTTATGTAAAAATAAGCAACAACAAAGGTGTCTTGTAAAATTTGTTTTGTTAAAAAAAATTCACACAAAATCACTTAAAACAAAAATATAAAGCTTTAATTTTCATTCCGTCTTTTCCATGCTCTCTTCCTCGTACACTCTAACTATCCCCAAACACAAATGAACACATCTGCTACTCGTACTCTATGCCTTTACGATATATACATACATATATACACGCGTTGTTTCTGTGTGTGTAGTTTCTACACAAAGTAGGCAACATGAAATTATTGCGCGTTAGTCAGCTTTATGTCGTCTTGAGTTTGTGCTTCTGCTATGGGCTAACATCATCATCATCATCCTCCCTTGGCACGACGTTGACGTCAACCTCGTATAAATATCAACAGCAGCAGCATAGTGCATCATCGAGTGAAAATGATGACGATTACTTATCTCAAAAAGGTAAGTTGATATTCCCTGTCCATACTCATGAAATTCTAGTCTAAATTTAAAAAAAAAAATTCATTTATACATGGTTGATGCGGTTTATGTTGCGCTTAGGACCTCCACCGGTTGTCATTGGAATTGATAGTGTGCCAAACGGAACCATTTCGAATTCGAAACGGAGTCGCTTCTTCGTATATTTTATCCGTAACGGATTCTGTTTCGGGTCCATCTCGAACTCGATTTTGTATGAAATTCCTCTCGAAAAAGCAGAAGGATCGTCCGCTTTGTCGGATCCGTTTCGAACCCGGAACAGACTTCATATACAGATCCGTTCCGGATTTATTTTTTCGTAAATAAAACGGATCCGTCTTGAACTCGTTTTCGTATGAAATTCCTCTCGAAAAAGCGGAAGAGTCGTCCACATTTCCGGATCCGTCTCGAACTCGTTTTGCGTTCGTTTCTTAGCGGTACGTGTCATTCAAATTGCTACCGTATTTTTTTTTTGCTATAATTAAAAATGGAAATGGCACAGGTCAAATGAAGGAATTGATAGGAAAGTCCTTATTCAAACGAATCTTTGAATAATAAAGCTACCTATTAAGAGAAACATTTTAAGCGGCATTTCCTCTATATGCTATATGTAAATCTAAAGTAAATGTGTTAGTAAAAAACTTTTAAACGAAATATATTAGCAGTACCCGTACTAAGTTTCATTTTGCAACGTTTAGGTATGTACTTCCTAACCCTTACTGTATTCTGCTGAAGTTAAACTAACTTTGAACTTTAACCGCGCAAACACATGAATCAAACTCTTATAGAGCAAAAACCGACGGTGTCACCATCAATAGCCTTAAGGAGGAGGTAGGGTTTTGGCGCTACATTTTAGGCATAAGTTTAAAAATGTTTTTTTAGTGATATGGTAATAGTAAATTTATTTATTTAAAGAGCATATAAAAGTACAATATTTAAAGAGTACTTACTTACTTGGGTGGCCATAACAACCCGTTATCGGGTTTCGGCCGGGTTCGCGCTTGGTCTTTCCATCGGAGGCATGGTCTTCCTCTTTGTCGTCGCCCAGCGGCTTCTGCATCAAACACCTTTTTCGCCGGAGCTTCTTCGTCCATACGCACAACATGTCCCAGCCAGCGCAGACGTTGGATAGTGATGCCCTTGACTATGTCAATGTCAGCGTAGAGCTCGTACAGTTCGTGGTTTATTTGAATACGGTAGTCGTCGCCAACGTGAACAGGACCGAAGATTTTGCGAAGAATTTTTCTCTCAAGCACCCCAAGCGTGGCTGTATCAGTCTGCGACACAACCCATGCTTCTGCGCCGTAAAGTAGCACGGGTAAGATGAGCGTCTTGTAGAGTGTCAGTTTTGTCGTGCGAGAGAGGTCTCTACTACTCAATTGCTTACTGAGATCATAGTAACACCTATTAGCAAGAGTTAGTCTTCGCTTTATCTTCAGGATGACATCGTTTTGAGCGTTCACGGCGGTGCCAAGATAGGTGAATTCCTTGACAACTTCGAAAGTATAGTTGTTCGCAGTATCATGGGATCCAATACGCCGCGTCTCCCTGTTTGTGGACAGCATATACTTTGTTTTGACCTCGTTCACCGTCAAACCCACCTTCGCTGACTCTTTTTCGATGGCAGAGAACGCAGCAGTAACATCTCGCTTACAACGTCCAATGATATCAATATCATCGGCATATACAAGGAGCTGGACACTTTTGTAGAAAATAGTGCCATTACGATGTACACTGGCTCTTCGCAACACCCCTTCCATCACAAAGTTGAAGAGGTTGCAGGATAGTGGATCGCCCTGTCTGAAACCTCGTTCGGTATCAAATGGTTCGGAGAGGTCCCTTCCTACTCTAACGGAGCTGGCTGTGTTGCTCAACGTCATTCTGCAAAGCCGCACCAGCTTCGCAGGTATACCGAACTCAGACATGGTGGCATACAGGCAATCCCGTATCGGGCTATCGAAAGCAGCTTTAAAATCGATAAAGAGATGATGGGTATCGATCTGTTTTTCGTGGGTTTTTTCCAGGATTTGACGTAGTGTGAAGATCTGGTCTATGGTGGACTTACCAGGTCTAAAGCCGCACTAATAAGGCCCAATCAGTGTGTTGGCAAACGGCTTAAGTCTTTCACACAGTACAGTCGACAGGACCTTGTAAGAGATGGCAAGAAGACTGATTCCCCGGTAGTTAGCGCAGATTGTCGGGTCAGCTTTCTTCAGTACAGGACAAAGGACACTGAGATTCCAATCGTTGGGCATGCTTTCTACTAGCCATATTTTGCAAATGACTTGATGCATATACCCTATCAGCTCATCGCCGCCAGTCTTGAACAATTCAGCAGGCAGGCCATCGGCACCAGCCGCTTTGTTGTTCTTAAGTCGTTGGATCACAACTCGTACCGCGTCATGGCTAGGTGGTGGTACGTCCACACCATCGTCGTTGATTGGTGGCATCGGGTTAATTTCTCCAAAGGCGGGATTGTTGGAGTCATCACCAACAAGCAGCTTGGAAAAAAGTTCCCTCCATAATCTCAGTGTACATTGCGTATCCGTAACCAGACTTCCATGTTTATCTTTACAGGTAGATGCTCCGGGCTTGAAACCTTGGGTCAGACGCTCGACTTGTTGGTTAAGTTTTCGAGCATAATTCCTGCCTCGTAACACTTCGAGTTTCTCACGCTCGTGCCTTTCCTGCTCTCGTTTCTTGCGTCTGAAAAGGCGCCTCTCTTCCTTTCTCTTTTCTCGGTAGTTTTCGTGCACAGCTCGCGTTGCGGCTGATTGCAGGGTTCTTTTGCTGGCGGCGTTTTTCACTGCAGTAGCTTCGCAACACTCCTGGTCATACCATTGATTTCGCGGAAGTGGGCGTCGGAAACCAATGACTTCCTCAGCGGCAGAGCGCATGGAGCGGGATATATGCGCCCAAAGTCCACCGGCATCTTCGGGTAGAGAGTCAGGTTGAAGGAGCAGTTCTGAGAGGCGAGCGGAATAGGTTTCGGCCGTTCGATGTGATTGCAGCTTAGCGACGTCCAGCTTTCGTTGCGTACCAGAGCGTACATCCTTTGCATTGCACAGCCGCATGCGTATCTTGGCTGTAACAAGATAATGATTGGAGTCAATATTGACTCCCCGAAGCGTACGAACATCTAGCACGCTGGAAGCATGCCTTCCGTCGATCACAACATCACGTTATCATCTGAAATCAAAAAACAAAAAAATTTGGTTAGCTTATAAGTTTTTCAAGGTATTGACGAAGGCTTTTTTTTGACGATTTTTAAGATTTTGGCATAATTATTATGCCAAAAAACGAGTTTTTTTTTAAAAAAAGGCAAAAATCAGTATATTTATTATTGCAGAACTAGTTATAATGCAAAAAAAAAAACCCTTCGTCATTACCTAGTTCTATATGTATTAAAAGAGTGTGTAAAATTTAAAGAAAATCGGTCTAGTAGTTTTTGAATAAAAGTGTCCACCGACTTTAAAAAGTTAGTTTCGAGAAAAACACGTTTAAAGTTTTAGCACTGTTTTTTTATATATACTTACTCAAAAGGAGGGAGACTCAAGACACTGTATCTTCGTCAGTTTTACTCCAATCGACCTCAAATTTCAACGGAATTCTTTTGAAGAGTCATAGAGTAATTTCGGGCACTGTGATATGGTAATTTTTGTATTTTAAATTACACGTAACTTTTATAGCATAGCTTCTACTTCTTTATGTATTATGGTTTGTTGATGCATTGTGCAGTATATTACCACTTCGGAGCTCTATAGTGTAAGGCAATCTGAAGCTATTTCAACAAAATGGAATAAAGCCAAGTGACACCCCTTAATGAAATCGGCGGGTAATGTGATATGTAGCGTTCGGATAATGTTATATATGTACTATCATGAAAATTATAACAAGTATAAAACAGTAGGAACTAAAAATACAATAACATTACATCTTTCAATAGAATTTCCATAAAAAAGGAAACTAGATTTAAACTAAATCAGTAAGCGAAAAACAGAACATATTAAAGCCAGATAGATGACTCACATATAATAATTGCTTGCCGTCTTGGAAGACAATCATTGTCAGCCCAAATCAAATCGCATTGCAGGCATTAAACTCAGGTCTGTATCTTTGTATCTCTCTGGAAGGATTTGTTGCAAAAAGCACAGTTAATGTCATTGCAGGGTGGAGTAAATCGGACTATATCACATTACCCGAATTTCAGTTTTAATACACTCAGGTTACTTTTATGAAACACATTTCAGCAAATAAAGAACTCACATTATTTATGACAAAGTATATTCACACACTAACAAATTTTAGTACTTCAGCTCTAATACTTACTTTATTTTGGGCACAATTCACACATGAAATGCACACAAATAAAATCTCGACTTGTGGCTAAATCAATTTCACCACACTGAGACCAAAAACAGTGAATGCTAACGCACAAAACCTTGCAGCACGTATCTTTTTCCGTAACTGCCATGTTGACAAAAAAATTTTTTTCGAGAGTTGCTTATTTAAGGAAATATGATGGCATATCACATTACAAGGCCATATCACAATATCCGAAGTTACTCTACTATCAAATAAAACAAATGGAAAAACAAAATTTGGCAAAACCATACCCCCCCTTAAAATTTTTCTACCGCTGTGTCCTTTGGGCTAAATATTATAAAAATATCATATACAGTCTGTCAAGTAATTGTTTGCAAAATAAATTATGAAACACAATTTTCATATTCATATTGAATAAAAATAAGAAATGCAGATATTTTTTGGATTTTTTTTATACTGAATTCTCTTACGCATTTCTCATTAGAAAACAACAAAAAAAAAAATGTTTGATATAATCAAAAACAAAAGTTTATGAAACAAAAATAAAAACACTAGGCATTTCATGCCGTCAAATGATTCTTTGCAAAATGCAAGGAACACATGAAGAAACTAAGAAACTTATAAGAAAAACTTCAATACTTGATGTGTTTACTACGAATATCAATCGCGGCTTGTATCCTTTTTGGAATAGATGCAATAAGTTTTTGTAAATCATATTCATCCAGTGAAGGGAGCGATCGCAACAACAATTACGTACATTTCATTTCGATACAGAAGTATGAAGTCATTTTTCGTTGCGATCGTCGAGCCGCGGCACTAGTTCGTATTTTTCCGTATTGTTGTTATTACTTTTTATTTTGAAAAATAAAAAATTACAAAAACAAAATCATATGGAAAAACAATTGAACTAATAATGATCAACTGAATAGTGACAAGGAATGTTGACAAAAAAAAACACACAAGTAACGGTATATGTAACAATATTTAAATTTTATTGTTGTTTGCCTGTGTTTGGTATTTTTACCTTTTGTAGAATCTACAAATGACATTTTTCATCAAATTTATATTAGCTCATCATATTTGGGAATGAGCAGGAATAATTAAATTTTATTCGACCTGGCCATCCCTGCTCTAAAACGTGAATAGAAAGTTATTCAAAAAAATGCACTTCGAGAAATCCCATAATAATGGCAATGCTTAATATTTGGCATTTTAATGATACGAGTGCATGTACGTATTATCACATTCCTTATTTAGTTGCTGTTTTTCTCTTGGTCTGATCATCTTTTGTTTAAAAATGTGTTCAAAGAAACCAAAGGTTTTAACATCAAACGAAAAAGCAGAAAAATTTTTGGAAAACTTAAAAAAAGGAGTAAGGTGACAAACTTATCAAAGAAATATGGTGTCGCTAAGTCAACAATATGTGCAGTATTAACAAGAAGAAAGATTTAACTTTAAAGTGTGTTAGTAATACGTACGCTGGACTGGGAAGCTGCCAAATATGGAAAAATGTCATTACCGTTGATTCATACGAATGCGAAGTAAAAATGAAGGTGGTTTTTTTGGCAACTGATGGATGGTATTAAAAACAATATGGCATTCGAACCTCTACTATTACAAGTACAAACTTTGGAAAAAAAAGTGAAAAATTGAGAATATGTTTTTTCTTTAAAGAACAGTAGTAAGACAATATGGTAACGGATCCGTTTTGTTTACAAAAACCGAATTCGGAACAGGTCCGTTTTACTTACAAAAAATGAATTCGGAACGGATCTGTCGAAGCATAAAAAAATAACCAGATAATGGTGAGGTCTTGGAGTTTAAAACGGATCCGAAACAGAATCCGGAATGGATTCGTTTTATTTCCGTATATTAAGTCCGTTCCGAGTTCGAGACGGATCCGACAAGGCGGATGATCCTTCTGTTTTTTTGAGAGGAATTTCATACGAAAATGTGTTTGAAACGGATCCGAAACGGAATCCGTTTGAATTC
Organism: Tricholauxania praeusta; assembly: GCA_949775025.1. NCBI lineage: Eukaryota > Metazoa > Arthropoda > Insecta > Diptera > Lauxaniidae > Tricholauxania > Tricholauxania praeusta. The sequence goes on along the minus strand of OX459032.1, from coordinate 9,897,671 downwards.
AGCTGTCTTGATATGTAAATAAAACTTTAACTGTTAAAAATAACTGTTATTTAGAAAAGCAATCGGCGAAAATTTCTGCATATTTGTAATATCTCGAATACTATGAGATAGATTTCAAAATGGTAATATTGTAGCTTAATAAATTAGCTATCCATATATAGAAAATCAATACAGTGTTCCCAAGTTAAAGCGATTTTTTTGAAAAAATATCTTCAGGACGTCCGATGCATATGTCACTGAAACTAGATCCAACCGACGCTTTTTGATTGCATATTTGAGGCATCCAGTTGCAATCCGTAGACTGAAAATAAATAAATAAAACCAGCTATGTCTCTTTTTCATACTTCTGGAAAAACAACGAAAAACGTTTATGTCCATTGAAAAATTAAAACGTATTTCTCACATAATAGCTTTTAAAATTTCTTACTCAAAAAACGTCAGATCAGACTTTTCGAGTTTCATTTGCCTATGTTTTTGGGAAAATATTTTTGGATTTGGCGGGTTATGATTCATTAAAAATGGACTTGGCTGGTTTTGACATTGTAATAAACAAAAAGCAGTTCGAGGGCGAATATGCTATATATTATATGTACTCATGTTAATGCCTCTACTATTTTTCGTAACGAAAAAACATATTCTTAAACGACCGGTGATAGTGTGGTGGTCAATGTGATTTTCACAGCTACCAGCTGACTTAATGGCAAGGTTTGTGCTATTATTAGCTTAAGCCCTTCCCCTGTATAGTTTCGCGACTCGACATCAAGTAATTGTAGAAACTATGCAAGTATCGGTCATTCTTTCAGAAACTGTACACGCTTTTGACTATATTCTCCGATATTTTTGATGCGCCCTTTAAGACTTTTAAGTGGAAATAACATTTATCTAATTTTTTTTAGAGCACGTACTCGAAAAATCATATCATGGTTTAATACGCGAAAATGAAACCCTTGTGGAAATAACTCCACTTATCAAAGTGGATGAGGAAAAAATCTGTGATTTTCGCATTTTAAAGAAGCCATATCATGAAATACCATTCCAGGTAAGATCATACGAATGACAATTTTTCATATTCTTCCAAAGTTAATTAAATAAATATTATTAATTTCAGATCGAACTGGTCAATAATTTAGGGATATTAAAGGCACGTCGAACGCTCAATTGTGAGAAACGTAAGAGCTATCACTTTGAGATTGTTGGAATTTTTTGCGATGGTACACATTCGGCTACAGCAAATGTGCATATAACAGTTGTCGATATTAACGAATATGCGCCGACATTCCTGCAGCCATCCTATGTTACGGAAGTTGATGAGGGACGCCTTTACAAAGAGATTATACGTGTTGAAGCTGCTGACAAGGATTGTACGCCATTGTTTGGTGATGTGTGCAAATATGAGATACTTAATAATGATCAGCCATTCACTATTGATAACGAGGGTTCCATAAAAAATATAGAACCACTTTCGCATAAGGTGTCACATAATCATATCCTCTCAGTAGTGGCTTATGATTGCGCAATGAAGGAATCTGTGCCGATTATGGTCAGCATTAAAGTCAGACGCGTGTGCGAGGCTAGACTTTTGGGTATACCTGAACGTATTGATTATACGGTAGGTTATTTAGTAGTCTCAAATTCGATGGGTATATGAAAAATCACAATTTTTCATAAAATTCTATAAAAATTTCTTTCTGTCTTCATATCGATAAATAATGCCCAAAACTCTCATTAATTCTTTTATTTGTGGCAGTTTTCATATAATTTGTGAACGGAACAGAAATACACGATTCGCTTCAAGCCAGATCAAGATGTATAAGAATTTCCACCCAAATCGGACAATGCAGAATTATTATTTAGTGCCCGGAGGATAAAAAAAAAAAAATTAGCTGTAAACTCATAGCTGATCATATACTTATTTTATGGCCATTTTAAAGCACCATTTTTGACGCTGATTTGAATGTAACTATGTCTTTTTCTTAGAAATAGACAAACATGTATGGGACTTTAATGGTATTAAGAGACCATGTTTGTCTATTTCTTAGAAACCTATAAACGTCAATAATAAGCTACGATTTTGAGGTTAATTTTGATGGATTTTCTGGACACTAAATAATACTTCTGCATTGTCTGATTTGGTTGACAGTTTTTTCAATCTTAATCAGGCTTAAAGCGAACCGTGAATATAGATCGTTGCTAACCGGTTGAAAATTTATTGTTTTCATTTCATTTGTAAATTAAAACTACCACAAATAAAATTCTAAATTATGGTGAATATGCCAAAACATCAAAATCTTGTGATTACTACGGTCACAGAGACCAAAAGCGGAAATTAAACCAAAAAAATTAAATAATCAATTAAGAATTTTTTCATATAAAGTGAGGCCCAAAATACACCGCACAGTTTGTTCGAAAAAAATTCTTCGGTGAAATTTAATGAAACTTGATAGGGATTTCGTTATGCTAAAGAAGAAATATGTTTGAGCACTCTGAAATCGTATGATAAGTTTTGGATCAGTGATGGATTTAAGAGATTAGAATGAAAAATTTTGTGCCATAGCTTTGTGAATTTGTTTTCGTTGAAGTGAGCGCCCTCACAAGCTTTAAAACTCCTTGCAAACTTTTTACTTTTCTTTTTAAGGCAAGCCCTATCAGACGATAGCTTTGAGAAGCTATAGAAAACTTAATATTTTTTCTTGAGGTTCCTGTCACACGAGAACCTTGAAAAACTTTAAAGAATCAAATACTTTTCTTAAGAAGGCCCTTAAAAACTAGAAAACTAAAAATCATTTGCTAAGAAGGGCGCATGCGCCAGTTGCTCATTGGATTGATTATCAAAGTTTAAATAGAAGAAGAAAATTCTCCCAAAATTTCAGCTTCCTAGACCAAACCCGCGAACCGCGCATTTACTTTGTTTTTTAGTGCAATTCGTATAAAAAACGAAAAACAAATTTTTTTTTTGCGTTTTAGTAAATTTTCTGATTTTCGTTGTTTTGCTTTTTCGTTTTTCATACGAATTGTACTAAAAAACAAAGTAAATGCGCGGTTCGCTGGTTTGATCTAGGAAGCTGAAATTTTTGCAGAATTTTCTGCAAGCCCGATTCTATTATATAGGCACACAGCACCACAAATTTAAAAAAAAATAATAAAAATACCTCCTTCGGGTGTACTTTTTCCGCATTTTTAGTCACACGAAAAATGTGGGCGTGGTCTTACAACAGTGGGTGGCAACCCCCATTCAACTAAAAAACCCAAAACGCTATATCTTGGCACCTAAAGTAGACTTTTTCTACGTTTTAGTAAGTCGGTTTTTCGTTAAATTTCAACGGAATTGGACATAAACTCTGTCCGCGCAATTTTCAGGTTTGAGCTAGGAAGCTCAAATGTTGGGACAATTATTTTTATTCCTCAAGCTATAATATAGGAAAAAATCAACAAAATCCCTGTCCTAAAGTTTGAAAAAAACACCCTAATATATATACTATATGTTACCCTCCTTTCTCCTTAAAATTCTCATGACTGGGCGTGTACCCGCAGAAGCCTTGTTGAAGGATGCTGGTAAGCTCCAACTCGGCTAGTTCCTCAAGGCCAACAAAGAACGCAGAACCAAAATATTTGGTTCTTTTGCTCATTAGCCCTGTGAATTCGCAGAGGAGATGCCCAACCGTCTCATCCTCTCCTTAGTCGCCACAACTCCTGCATAAATCTCTGAAAGGGGCACCATATTTGCCGGCCATAGGGCCAATACCATAGTGCCCCGTTAGCACTCCTACAACAGATCTTAACTCTACTCTGCCGAACCTTAAGAGAGTTTTTGTCCTTCGTAGATTCAGTTTAGGCCACGTGTTTCGAAACGTTCTGCATCCGGCGGTATGGTTCCACCTTCTGTTCGTTTGTTTCTAGGCTATGTCCTCTACCCGATTGTGTAGTTCCGCCAGCGGTATCCTAAGATCTATCACTTGTTGATTCTCCGATTGTTCTGATCCTATTTGGACACATTCATCAGCTTTCTCATTTCCGGAAATACCCTCATGACCGGGCAGCCAGCAGAGCTCTATAGTATGCTGTCGAATTGAACGTGGTGACTCTCTGCAGTGTTCTACACACCTAGATTTCACGATTTTGGCGTTCAGTGCTTTGATCGTTGCCTGACTGTCCACATATTTGGTAATGATGGAGGGAGTAAGCTCCCTGTTCCGTATTACCTGTGCGGCTTGATCTATAGCATTAATTTCATCTTGAAAAACGCTTCAGTAATTGGGTAGTCTGAAAGACAACTCCATGTCCATATTATCCGAGTAAGGACCCACTCCTAAGCCATATTCCATATAGGATCCATCCGTTAAGATGGTTAGCTCCTTCTTTTTAGAATGGTGCCAGAGTTCCACTCTTCTCTTGTTGGAAAGTTGATGTAGCCAATGTCGATTTCAATACATTTTCACTTCAAATTCTCATAATATGCATAATTAATTTTACTTTCGGTAACACTCCTATTTCTCTAATTCTGACCATATTTTGTGCAGTTTGTTGTTAAGTGCCCGGTTCTATCATATTACCCAAGCAACTTCTTCGAAAATACTGTACGGAGTCTCTTGTTTGAACAATTTATTGCGATTTTTTGAGTTATATTTTCTTTAATTGTTTGCGAAATTTCCATTATGATTTTGACTAAAATAATATTTAAAACATTTTCAAATACCAACATTTTATCGTCTGCAGATCGCCAATACAGAAAGTTTGTCTTTATTTCCCAATGCACGGCTTGAACTTTGTGACATGTATTGTGATAGTAAAGGTCTTAACATACATACCTCTATTGCGCTAAAGGTAATTACATTTCAATATATTTTTTAGAACATTTTAATAAATAATGCTTTATTATGCTTAGACAAAGCATATATCTTTCGGTTGTGATCGCGATGTTCTAAACTGCACCACCGGACACTCACTTATTGATCTGTTGCCACGTGGTGCTGATTGGACAAAAGGTCTCAACTATGATGAAGGTTTTGAGCCTGTATTCCATTTTGATGGATCATCCGGTGTTGTTGTACCAGACAGCGTTATTGCACATTACGACTTTTCAACACGGCCATTTAGTATTGTGACGATTTTACGGCACTTAAGCATTCCTTCAGCTGATAAACATTCCAAGGAACACATTATATGCAGTGCCGATGATCACAGTAAGTAGACAAGTTAATTGTGCACAGTACAGTGTATTTCATCGGAACTCTTTCGATGTCAATGAATTAGAAAAAAAGGCTTATGAGTAATAGTTCTCATGTTCGCCTCTTTTTTGTCACTCTTTGTGCTCTTTGCTCCAAAAAAATGAGTTTTTGAGATCGATATCAAGAAAATTTTCTATTTTGGAACAACTTGACCGATCGGCCAATTTAGTTTTTAGGAAAAACTAGCTAAGGGGGCGTTCAAGTATTACGTAACGCAATTAGGGGGAGGGGGGTCTTGTAAAACGTTACGATGCGTTACAGGGGGGAGGAGGGTCAAACAACGCGTTTTTGAAGTGAAACTTCTTTAGCGGGAGATGATTTGAAATTAGGTGTGTATAATGACACACTTTCTTTATATGTTTATTGAATAACTACAGCGACTATGTTTTATTTAAATATTAAAAGTTGACGGGATCTAGATTAGATACAACAATAAATGATATGGCTAAAAATTTCATGAAACGGAGCACCTATTACCCGATTACTTGATATTTTCAAAACAGGTGTTATTTTAATACTGTAGTAACACTACAGATAATCTATATATATATTAAAATGAATTGCCAATTTGTGTGTGTTCCCGCATCACTTGAGATTTGGCTGATTTCTTTTTCGTTGTATGTATTTGTAATTTTTAGGACAAGGTTTGTAAGAAAGAAAATTTTGTTTAAGATTCATATTTAGGATGGTCCTCATACAAAAATATGTTTAAAATCGCATTTTCTTAAGGATCGCTTCATCGATTCACATGGAATTAACACCACGTGGTCTTTATACTCAGAGACTATTATTAAGATCTATAAATTTTATTTAGGGTGGTCTTCATACAAAAATATTTTTAAAATAGCATTTTCTTAAGGATCGCTTCATCAATTCACATGGAATTAACACCACGTAGTCTTTATACTCAGAGACCATTATTAAGTTCTATAAATTTTATTTAGGGTGGTCCTCATACATATATATTTTTAAAATCGCATTTGCTTGAACATCTCTTTGTCGAATATTTTTAAAATCGCATTTTCTTAAGGATAGCTTCATCGATTCACATGGAATTAACACCACGTGATGCCCTAGCCATTATTAAGCTTTATAATATTTTTAAAATCGCATTTTATTAAGGATCGCTTCATCACTTCACATGGAATTAACACCACGTAGTCTCTATACTCAGAGACCATTATTAAGTTCTATAAATTTTATTTAGGGTGGTCCTCATACATATATATTTTTAAAATCGCATTTGCTTGAAGATCTCTTTGTCGATAAACATGGAATTAACACCACGTAGGACATAAAATATTGTTATCACCAAGCGTTGCGATGAAAGCGTTAAATATTTTTAGTATAAGATTTAAATATAAGTATCGTATACACACTGTAAGAATAAAAACGGATTTTTTGACATGATTTCTTTTTCCACAATAATTTAAGTCTTTTTATTTCCACTGAGCTAAAGAGGGTTCTAAACAATATTCTATCTGTTATATCAATAACAAATTTTTGTAATAGATGACAGAACAACGACTGTCGGGTCAGCTAGTAAGTAAATAAATCCCAGAAAACTTTTTACAAACAACAATTATTATGATTGTTGTAAGCAATTTAAGTTTCAGATGAACTATTTTTTGGTAAATCATGTCTCTCAAAAAAATTGCTTCGACAATTTTGTATGACACAATAATTGTTAAGAACATTATGAATTTTTAGAAAAAAAATATTACACCTTGAAACAATTTTTTTTTGAAGCAGTGAGTCCACTTTGTTATCGACAAATTCGACTTTTTTCAAGTCCTCAACGTCTTTTTGACGTAAGATTGATATCATAAGAGCGCAGATGTATTCTGCGTAGGATGAAAAAAAATTAACTGTTAAAACTTCTTAAAGCGCCATCCGGTGGATTTCAGAATTTTTTAGTCTTCCACTCTCTTCTTCAACTCATTTACAATAAAATGACGTTTTCTTCATTCAAATCGGCTATTAGTTTCGGAGTTATTCAAGTTTTAACAAAACTGTTGAAAACTCATTTCTGCTCTTGTTTCTGTTTGCGAACTAGGCAAACAAGTCCGTCAACTTTTATGATGTTGATAAAACATTTGGCTGTGGCAGGCAAACCCATGGACAGAGGAGCAGTAACTCCAATTGAATTATTTTTTTACGTACCTTTTTATTTGAATTATGGCTGATTTTATTTTGAATTTTTTGTTAAGAATACGATTTTATTTTGACAAAAATGTTTTATTTCAGTTAAAAGGTTAAAATAAATTAGTCTAGTCAAATTAGTCATTATAAATGAAAAATGACGGAACCCAGCTATAGTGAATGGATTTGAAATATTTTTTTTGGTTTGGATTTCTGAAGCCATAAAATAAAAAGTTTACCATTTTTAAATAACCGCCGTTTCGTAAATCCGAAAACACGCCTACCGCCCATTGAAATTATATAAAAACCGCTATAATTCGTGAAGTATTTAAGGTAATGCAACCAAATTTCGTACAAATACTTGATATGGCTTACAGACGCTCTAGACTAAATATGTTATAGACAAAGTCCATCTCAAACCTTGCACGCGGATTATTTTATATTACGGAATTGGTTGCCGATTAAATATGTTGTTTTTCAAAGGATATAAGGAGACCCATATTTCTCCGATTTAATTAAAATAAATTTTTTACGAAGCTATGCCTATTTTAAGTTATGCCCATTTTAGGCTGAAAATTGTTTCAAAAAAGCGGCATTTCCATCCAAATCAGAATAATTAACTTCTGTCTTTTGACTCTTATAGAACTTCTTATTCTTTGTTAGAATCTTTACGAAAATTATTGAAAATTAGCAGAGTTATAGCGCTTTTTATGAGAAAAAACTAAGCTAATTTTCTGAAAAACCCCACCTTTTTTTTCGCACATTTTACAAACAATTTGAGGTATTCACGGCTTGTATTCATCCACAATTTTCGACTTAAAGTAAGCATAATGAGCACTTTTTATAAAATCTGTTATAGGTTTTCTGAAATTTTTCACCTTGCATTCACCACAGCGGTAACAAAACACATTTGGATCAATGAGACAACTTCTTTGCGATGAAGACATGATATAAAAATCAATTTATTTTTAGAAATTTATCGATGAAATAGCAAATCATGCACACGGAAGTACTTATTACAGCGAATATTCAAAAGTGACCGTTTATCAAAAATGGCACGTAGGAAAAAAAAGTTCAAAATATTTTATAGTATTTAATATATTTAAATATTTTTAATGTTGCCAGTACATACTTAATACAAAACCACTAACTATATCTCGGCACCAAATTTTTTTTTCGATTTTTTGATTGCACATTCTCCCGCGCGTTGACCGGTAGTTTGGTCAGCAGTGCTCTCATGTTTCCGTAATATTATATTGTGTTTGCTGTTGACGAGGTTGTGGAACAGGAGTACAATTTTGCCTTGGTTGGTATGACGTCATTCGTATCGTAGCCGCCAAACAATTATAACTTCTAAGATAAAAGATAAGAGCAAAGCCAAGTAGCTGACGACATGATGATGAATGCTGTTTGCAAGAACCGTAGTAGGTAGTGTTGTGAGTCCTTGTCCTTGGAGTGCCAAAAGTTGAGCTTGAAGATTTCTTAGTGTGTCTAGATGTGTGTTGTTAAAAGCTGATATCGATGCCAATGTTGTTTCATCAGAACTGTTCATTATAGAAATGTTTCCAAATCTGGTGTACGAAGATCTCAGTGAACTGGTAGTGAATTGAGTTCCTTGAATGGTGACTAAATTGTTTCTTATTACACAATTTTTGTCAATTGATATGAGTCCAGATTCAGTAAGTTCAACTTGGAGTGTTTCTTCTTTGCATATGGCAGTCATTTGAATAGTTTGTAGAGACCCAAATATCCAGTGATTTTTACTACGCAATTGTGTAAAAATAAGGTTGTTACTTATTTTCACTGAGTTGCAAGCTGGTATTGTAACGTTGTTAAACAGATTGAATTCACAACAATAAGCTTGAGATCCGGAATGGTACTTTGACTTTGTGTTGGAGCAAATATAACGCATATCAATGACTTCTTTACAATCTTTCAGTTCTGCTGTTTCAACTGGAAAGTACTGGTCCCTGTGTCTATTTATGGCAATTATCTCAATTAATGTGTCAATGATGATGAGAGTGTCATTTATGATTGCAGGAAAAGGTATTATGCGAAACAGATCAAACGATTCTTGTTGTATTAGCGGAAATTTGATCACAAATATTAGGTGATCATCAATAGCTCCTCCTTTGGTTGTTAGAATTTTGTAAAAATTAAGCATATCTTCCTGTTCCGATGGTAATCTTTGTGACGATGGTAACTGGTTGGTTGAACTGATGGTCCCGTTATGTGCATCGGTTAATGTATTTAGTATAGTTTGTTTAATTTGGTGAAACTTTGATGCCATGAGTGATAGTTGCATCGTCAGTGAAGTAAAAATTTAAAATATCCTGGCCTTTTCGGCCTCTTCTCCAATACGGGAGATGATTTTATTGGCTTGTGTTCGGAGAGTGGCTCCCTTACCTTGAGTTCATCGTATTTGATTATATTTATTGTAGAATCTATGATGGAGGTTTGATTTCTTAACATGGTCAATAAATGTGCCCCATTGTTATAGACCTTATCAATTGTCATGGATATTTCTTCTGCATAATCAGAATCCAATAGTCCAAACAGTGAATGTGCCACATTACCAATTATGTTGATTGCTCCCCGTGGAACTCGACGCCTTGAAATAAAGTTGGTATTTGTTTGTAGTTCATCGTAGGTGTTAATGCATTACATGATGTCTTGTATTGTAACTGATTGCATAGATGTTGAAGTGCGATTGTGCCATTTGCAAAAGTTTCTAGTTCTAACCGAATCGGCTTCAAGTCATAATATAGGTAAGGTTAGGTAGGAGTGGCAGTCAGTTGCGAACTGACTCACTTAGACCAAAAATGATCCATTGTGATACCACAGGGTGTCTCACTGTACCCTCTCGTTGAACCAACCAGATCTCTTAATAAAACTTGATAGCTGACCTATACCAACATGCTTCAGGTCATCCAGGTCATCAAATAGAAACGAACCGAGTGTTTTGTGGCGTTTCCTAGCAAGTGCGGGGCAGGAACAGAGAAAATGTTTTATGTTTTCTTCCTACTCCACATCTCCGCAACTTCTGCAAAAGTCAAAAGACCTAACACCTAATCTCTCCGCATGTTTGCCAATGAGGCAATGTCCAGTTATGACTACAACAACTGTCGAGACACTATGTCTAGTGGGAGAAATCAGTTCTGACGAACGCTTAGCATCCCATTTCGGCCAAATCTGCCTAGTTATATTACAAGTTGGCCCTTGAGTCCACCTTTTGTTAGCATTTTTACCATTTCTTCTTTAAGCAATAACTTGCAGGTAGCAAGTGGCATGCCAACACCTTCCTTATCTTGAGGAATTTGTGCAGTAGTCCCTTGCCTAGCAAGTTCATCAGCTTTGCAGTTGCCATCAATGTTCATATGCGCTGGCACCCAGATGAGGTGAATATTAAAATGCTGGGCCATCTCATTTAGAGATGAGCGACATTGTTGGGCCACTAGTGAATTGAGGAAGACTGATTCTAGAGATTTTATAGCAGCCTGACTATCTGAATAAATGGTTATATCCTATCTGGATACGACATTCATCCTCAGCCAGGATGCTACTTCTTCTATCGCTATAACCTCTACCTGAAAAACGCTACAGTGGTCTGGTAACCTCGCAGCAATACTAATTTTCAGTTCCTTAGAGTAAATACCATAACCCACCTGGTTATTTAGCTTGGTACCATCTGTGTAGAAATAATATGGCCCCTTCTCCCCGGGATTCCTCCCTTCCGTCATCCCTAGATGGAATGTGAGGTACGTAATCCTTATTGAATGAGATTACTGGAACAATATAGTCCAAATTAGAGGGTACAGACCGCAAGCTATTAAGGATAGTTGAGTGGCCTGTTCTACCCTCGGACCAGCAGATAGTTTCCCTTAGTCTGATGGCAGCACAGGCTGCCATCCGTTTACCTAGCAGATCAAGAAGAACGAGATTAAAGAGGACCTCCAAAGCGTCAGTCGGTGTAGTCCTCAGTGCACCACTGATGCACATGGAAGCTGCTCTTTGAACTCTTTGCAATTTTTTGTAATAGGTAGCCTTGTCTAAGACAGGCCAACATACCACAATGCCGTATAAAAGAATCGGTCGAATGACCGCTGTGTAAAGCCAGTGAACAATACGAGGTGATAGCTCCGATCTTCCACCTACCGCTTTTAACAAGAGTATGGCGCTACAGTTGCTTTCCTAACTCTTTCTTCAATGTTAATTTTCCAACTTAATTTCCTATCCAATACCAGACCAAGATACCTTGCACTATAATTAAACGTTAATCTAGTGCCATTTAGCGAAGGTGGTTCAAAAATTGGAAGTTTGGTATTCCTAGTGAAGAGTACTAGTTCAGTTTTGTTCGGGTTTATACCTAAGCCAGCCTCATCTGCCCATGAGACGAGTATATTTAAGGCATCCTGAAGAATTTCACACAGTGTGTTTGGATATTTGCCACATGTAATTAATGCTACATCATCTGCATAGGCAACAGCCTTACAGCCGTGCCCTTTTAGTGACATGAGCATCTTATTTACTGCCAGATTCCACAGTAGAGGAGATAGTACACCCCCCTGCGACGTTCCTCTGCAAACGAACCTATTTGTCTTAGATTTGCCATGATTTGATGTAAAACTTCTGTTTGTCAGTAGCTTTTTAATCATATCAACTAGTGAACTGTTAATGCCCAGTTTCTGAAGCTCTGATATGATCATATTTGGGTTAACATTATTAAATGCTCCTTCAATGTCTAAGAACGCCGTCAGGGCGAATACCTTATATTCAAAGGATTTCTCAATACTAGCTACTATAGTGTGGAGTGCAGTTTCTATAGATCTGCCTTTCGTATAGGCATGCTGAGAATTAGACAGTAGATCAGGTTTGATACTACTTCGAATATAGATTTCTATGAGCCTTTCCAAAGTTTTTAGAAGAAAGGAGGAAAGACTTATTGGCCTAAAATCCTTTGGATTTATGTAAGAGCTCTTCCCGGCCTTTGGAATGAAGATGACTTTGGTCATCTTCCAAGCTAGAGAAATGTAGGAAATGTTAAGGCCGCCTTTAAAAATAGCTACCAACCATGGTATAATTAAACGAACAGATCGTTGCAGTTCAACTGGTGTTACACCATCAGGTCCTGGTGATTTTTAGGGTTTGAAGCTACTTATCGCCCATCGAACTTTGGTTTCCGAAATAATGTCCCCAAGAATATTTGAAGATATCTGATTTTGAACACTTAAATCCACTGGTTGCTGCAAAGAGTTACCAGGGAAGTGTGAGTCTAGTAAGAGGTCTAAGGTCTCTTTGCTAGAAGTTGTCCAGCAGACATCAGGCTTTTTTAAGAAACCTAGCGTAGTGGGTGAGGTAGATAGAATCTTCCTCAATCTAGATGCTCCTAAAGTCTCTTCTATGTTCTCACAGAAGTTCCGCCACGAGTTGCGTTTAGTTTTCCTCAACGAACTCTTGTATAATTTAAGACTAGATTTATATTCGTTCCAGTCATTTTCTAAACCTGATTTTTTGGCTTTATTAAATAAGGTTCTACTACTACGTCTAAGGACTTGAATATCTGTTGACCACCATGGTGGTTTTTTCTTTCCCCTGGGCTTGCCTATTGGGCAAGATATCTCCAAAGATTTATTTAATCCTCCTGTTAATTGTTGAACCAATTTGTCAATCTCGTGGACAGTTGGTGGCACTACGGAGGTTGAAATAGGCAGATGTGCTGCAAGATTCCTGTTATATAAACCCCAGTTTGTCCTTTTAACGTTCCGCTGAGCAATAGGAACTGGGGAGTTAACAGTAAGAGTAAATTCTATGTAACGATCATCTGAGAAAGAGTGCTCGGCTGAGACTCTCCAGTAAACAATGAAATCGAAAGCGAAGTCCGAGACAAGTGTTATGTCCAGGACTTCTTCTCTATTCTTTATTATAAAGGTTGGTTCGCAGCCTTTGTTGCAGATAAGGAGGTTAGTATTCAAAATATAATCAAAAAGTAACTCACCTCGTTCATTTTCATCTGTGCTACCCCAGACAGTGTGGTGTGCATTTGCGTCACTGCCTATGACTAACCTAGTTTTGTTGAAAAAGGCCTGCTCTATAGCAGCCTCAAGTACAGTCGGTGGTAGGCCACCTGTCATGTCGTGAGCCATGTAGGACGAAGCTAGCCAGAAGCATCCAGCTTCAAACTCAAGGCTGGCAACGGCCGTATCTCGGTCACTATAATTAGAACGCAAAAACAAGTTAAGGTTGGTTTTTGCCAAAATACACGCCCTGGGTTTACCTTCATCATTTGCCGCCAGTAGTTTTTGCCTAACATCCTCAGCCCACACACTCTCCCAGCATGAACCCAGGGTTCCTGTATGAGGACTACATCATCTCCGCTTTTACTTAAGCGGATCAGTAAGCCCGCGGACGCCGCTTTAGAGTGGTGGAGGTTAATTTGGAGTACCTTCGTCGGATTCGAAATCACCCCCCTCCACCACGGTTATGTCCGCTTCATCATCTTCAACCTCCTCGAGTAGCAGAGCTTCTTCAAGGAGATTTCCTACCTCTGATAACCCATCAGAGTCCGTGGAGTTTTCCACAAGAGACGCCTCAGTTTGACCGCCTAGAGAGCAGCTCCTCCCCCTCCCCAAGATCCATATCCCCTGGCACTGGTTGTGCAGTGACTACGGCTTTTGTGGAGGCAGAGACAGTCCCTTTGGAGGCAAGCTCCTCGTCTTTGCGGTAAACCCTAAGCGTCATCTTATTGAAACCGTACTTTATGATCCCTTTGGATTCCGCTAAAGCTTCCACGGACTCTTTATTAAGTAGGACCATAGCCTGCATGGATGGTCCGACAGGAGTTTCTAGCTTTCCAATCTTCCAATTGTGAGTTGGAAGATTGGGATTGCAAAGTCGGAGCATCCGCAGTACTGCGTCCTCTCCCGACGGGGTACTAGGTAACCAGACGCGAGCCCGGGGCCTGGAAGGAATTTCTTCCTTTTCAACAGCTTCCAGTCTCGCGCCCGGATATACCTCCCTTAACCTACTCACGGCTACCTTGTAGAGCATAGCAGACCGCTCATCCTCGCAGGAGATCAATTTATAAAGGCCCTGATGCCAGCCTGCCTCTTCACAGGACGGCACAGAACCAGGAAACTCCTCCAATATCTGGAAAAGAGTGTTTGCCAAGGCAGCATCCACCCATTTCTATTTATCACGAGGAATTGCACCGTCCTCCGCCGCCCTGTCAAGGACTGCCAAAATTCTCCCCTTGCTTCCTTTAACAACCTCACTAAAAGACAGAGGTTTTCCGGTTGTCTTTTGCCGCTTGGCATCAGACGTCTCGTCTTGTGACCTCTGTCTCTTAGGCAGCTTTTTTATTACGACCTTTTGTGAATGGCCTTCAGTCCCTAGATCGACCCTCTTCGCCCAATTAAGGGAGTCCCTATCCTCCCTGGACATGGCGCTGGGATCGGCAGCTCCCAAGCATCGGCGAATTCTAATCGCCGCCTGCTTGACCATATATTTCCTCTTAGAGGGCCGATAGAGCTAAGTTTGCTCCCCGACAGAGTGCTGCTCCTGCCTGGACTCCCCAGCCGACTTTGACTGACCCTGCCCTGAGGCTATGGTCGATGCCGAACTGGTTTGTCCAAGACCGGACAACAAAATTCCCCCATTTGAGTCCTGCCCAACCCCTGATCACCCAGCCGACTTAGACTGATCTGGCTGTGAGGCCGTGATCGTTGCCGAAATAGTTGTCTCTGGGGTGGGCAGTGAAGGTTCCCCAGATTTTTTATTTGTAGGGTTGGACGTGAAGTCCAGAGCCCTCTTTTTCCCTCCCACCATCAGTGCAGGTCCAGCCACCCGAAGGCCAGCGCTGGTCTCACCTGATGAGGTGCTGGCGTTGTAGCCATTTTTCGGATTTTTGCGAGCTCCGGACTCGTTTGTTGTTTGTTTTTGAAGTTGAAAGATCCATATGATTCCCACGAGTACAGGACGCATATGTCCACCCACTCAGAGGTCCAGGTGCGTGGGTAAGGCTGGTTAATACCGGAGGGCGCCAGGTATCCGGTATGCTCCGTTAGCGATTGGGCTATTTTTTGAAACTGAGCTCCTAACCCGAATGATCCTCAGCACGGATCGCATAACACCTTGATCCAGCCCAAGCAAGGGAAAAAGGAGTCCAGGGGAATTTCAACCTGATATACCTTAAGGACATACACCCATCGGCACCAGACACTCATGATTTAGCGGTGAGTACCGATATGTGCTGTCCCGAAGATTCCTCACTACCACACACACACAACCGACCCCTAGCCTAGCTATGCTAGCCAGCCCTACAGTCAAGACTTAACTTCCTGGAGAGCTGTTTCCAGTGGCCACCAGCTTGGAGGTCATAGCTACACTACCGACTGTCACTAATTACGGCACGACAAGCATGTACTAACTGTTAATCATGTATATCGCTTTGTTCCGCTAATCAGTGCAGTCGGCTGACCATAAGTCATAATATACTATGATTTCCATTCGTTTGTAATTAGGTGTGAAGATCCGAGATGTTCAAAATAGATGCCTGGATTGTTGCTAAATTGCGTAATATTTATTGGAGATGCAGCTGCACAAATAAGTGGTAGCATAAGTAGTGTTAACATAACGGTAGTCATCAATGAGCTATATAATGCCCTCCTACGTTTTATTTGAGGTTGTTGAAGTGTCTCTGCTGAATTGCTGTGATTTGACAGGGGTGTTTTACTCGTAAGGTCAAGTTGTAATGGTAGTGATAACTCTTTTCTAGCATCAGTCTCGATAGGTAAAGGTGCTAGACTTCGAACTGGTCGTTTCCAAACTCCTTTTGATGTTCTGACATCGGCTACGCGGAAAAATCCATCATTTCCTGTATATATTTTAATGATTCTTCCGAGTGGCCATTTAAGAGCTGGCGTGTAATCTTCTTTGATAATGACCATGTCTCCGTTTTTTATGTTGTTGCATTGAGTTTTCCACTTGTGTCTACATTGAAGCAGATTTAAATATTATATAGACCATCGTGTCTAAAATTTTTGTTTTAAGTGAGAGACTAGCTGCCATCTTGACAACAGTGTTGATTTTGTAGGTGACAAAGCTGCATCCCTTTGTGCTGTAAGTGGCTCTCCAATGAGGAAGTGGCTTGGTGTTAATGCCGTGAGATCGTTTGGATTGGAAGACATTGGAGTAATTGGACGTGAATTGAGTATTGCTTCAATCTCAATTATAACTGTTTCCAGTTCTTCGTATGTGAGTGATGTCGTTGAAACACTTCTGAGTAGCAAATGTTTTGCTGATTTTACGGCAGCTTCCCATAAGCCGCCAAACTTTGGTGATCTTGGTGGAATAAACTTGAAATTAATTCCTTTGTCGCTACTGATCTTGATTATCTTCTCTCGAGCTGAATCGGAATGGATCACATCACTGAAGTCTTGTAGTTCTCTTTTGGCACCGATAAAATTTGTGGCGTTGTCGCAGAATATGTTTTCGCATCGACCTCGCCAACTGATGAACCTTTTCAATGCTCCGATGAAGGCTTCTGTGGTTAGATCACTGACTAATTCTAAGTGCACTGCTTTGGTGGCAAAATAGCAAAACACTACAAGATATGCTTTGAGTGGCCTTTTTTCTCGAATCTTATAGTGAACCCAGAAGGGGCCCCAATAATCAACACCAGAGTTAAGAAATGGCCACGCTGATGTAACTCTTTCGGCTGGAAGATTGCCCATTATATGATTGATTAACGCTGGGTTGGCTTTGGCGCAACGCACACAATTGTTTACGATGTTTCGTGCACAAGTTTTTCCCTCTATCGGCCAAAATCATTGTCTCATGATTGCATGTAAAGATTGTGGTCCACAATGTTTGATATCATCGTGTTCCATTTTGAATAAGAGTTTCACCAATGGATCATTATATGGTAACAGCATAGGATGTTTTGCGTCATACGCAAGCTCGGTAGATTGAAGACGACCACCTACGCGTAATATGCCATCTTTATCCGGTAAAGGTGTCAGGGTGGTGAGTGAGCTGGACTTGCAGATGTCTTTGTGATTTTTTAGTTGTTTTATCTCTTCCATGAATTCTGATTGTTGTGTTGTTTTAACAATGACCTTCAGAGCGGCGTTTAGTTCTTCTGGCGTTAGTGGCTCTTGTTTAGAGGATGATCCAGAAGTACACTTAATCGCATTGATGAAACGTAGTATGTAACTCTCGAAAGAAATCGAAAAGAATTACGATGATTCAGATTATATACAATATGTTGTAGACCATTACCCTCTGCTGCAATCGCTGTCGTTTGGTGAATTTTTTTCTTTTCTAAATCTGAAGATATTGAAACTGACCATGGTTTTGGCCATACTGAATCTTTTTCGTGGAGATATAATGGTCCATAAAACCATATTGAACATTTCATAAGTTTTCTTGGAGATACTTATTCCCCTAGATAAAACTTCTGCTGGGTTGTCCTTTGATCTAACATGCCGCCATTGATCCTTTTTCGATAGTTCTTGATATGCTCTGTCCATTCGGGCCTGCAATGGTACTGTCCATCTTGCAGACGCCTTTCCCCGTCGGTCTTTTACGAAAAAATTAAGCAATTTGGGGAAAATTTTAACAATCTGAATAATAATTTCAGAGATATTCTTAACTATTATCCCCTAATTGAAAAAAGCCTTAATGTGGCTACTTCACTGGATGTTAGTTTGCAAAATAAAACTATTACCGAGGCTGCTATGGTTTTTGCTTCCACTCCTTCGATCACCACTTTACCTAAACAAGCTATTTCCTTAAAAAAGAAAAGAAAGTCTAAAAAGAAATTAAATGAGAAATTAAATAAAAATCTGGGTAATGTGGGGATTGTGGGCGGTGCGGCCGTTAGTCGTGACAAAACTCCCGTGGATTGCTCTCTAAATACCTCTTCACCCACTCCCAATTTTCCCGCTATAATCTCTAGTAACAATCTTCCATCTCCTTCCTCCACTATAAATAATCCTGTCAATTTCGGTTATTGCCAATCCGCGGGTGGATGTTGTGATTGATTGCTCTGTGCCTCCGGTTTCCCTGCAGGCATTACCAAGGTTAAAATCGATTTTCATTTCACGACTTCATTCCAACACTACCTCTGACAGCGTTAAAAATTTTATCAGACAAAATCAAATTATTTCTGCCGACGCCTTCGCTTCTTGCAGGAAACTCGGTAATAAACCAACTCATGCGTCTTTTAAAATAACTGTGGCATCTTCCCATGTTTCTGCCATTCTTAAATCTAAAGCATGGGTGGATATTATCTATATTTCAGAATTTAAATCGAAAAAAAATGATAAAACTGCACGTTCCAATTCAAAAAACTGAAACGGTTATCCCTTTACTATCAAAATGTAAGGGGTTTGCATTCCAAGACGCAAGATATCTTTTTATCAACTCAGAATTTCTCTGAGGATATTATTGTGTTTACCGAAACTTGTTTCTCAATATGGAACTTTTTGATAATAGTTTCCATGTTTTTAGAAGAGACAGACACTTGGAAGATCTTTCTTCTGTTGGTGGAGGCGCCTTAATAGCTATAAAAAATCATTTAACCAGTTCATTAATTGAAATTGCCTGTGCATCTAATATTGAACCGTTATGTGTTAAAGTTACACATTGTAACTTTAATTTATACATTCTTAACACTTATGTTCTTCCAAATAGTAGGGCAGATGTCTACGACTGTCCTTCGATGGCCGTAGAATATATTATTAATGAACTAGACACTAATGACGACATTTTGTTGTTAGGCGACTTTAATCTGCCTGACCTAAAATGGACTCCTTCGGACGATGGTACACATTATTATGCATCTTGTCCAAAAACTCGACAACAACAAATTTTTGTTGACGAAATACTTTCAAATTTATAACAAGTAAGTTGTATACTAATTGCCACGGACGACAACTTGACTTAGTCTTGGCTACAAATAGTAGCAATGTTGTAAGAAATGCTATCCATGCTCTGTCTACGGTAGATTCCTATCATCCACCTGACAATGAAATGCACCAATCTGACAATGAAAATTTGACTAATGCATGTTCATCCATTAATATTTACGAATTCAATTTTAAGAAAGCTGACTTTTTAAAATTGAATAAAAATTTAAGAAATAAATTAGACGACTTACTCACTTTTTTTAATAGCAATACATTTGATGATTGCATTAAATTTTTCTATGGTGAACTTTTTTCTGCCATAGCATTGTCGGTTCCATATACAAGGAAGTATGTTAATAATTCATCGTACCCCTGGTATACAAAGGATTTGAAAAAAGTTCGCAATGGCCGTAATAGAGCATGGAATAAATACGTTTGCTAGGACTGTAATGACCTTATTGCCTATTAGCGACTGTTTCTTGAATTTAAAGATATGTCAGCTTTGATTTATTCTGAATATTTGAATAAAATTAGGCTGAATATTCTTCATGACCCCAAGAATTTTTGGGGTTTTATTAATTTTAAAAAAAGATCTGACGGGTTTCCATCTGAGTTTAAAACAGTTGATGGGCTCACTAGCGACCCACAAGTTATAGCCGGGTTGTTTGCTAATTTGTCTAATGAATCGTTTTCTACGGATTTATTTAGCCCTGAAATCAACTATTTTGAATATATGGATAACGACCCTTTGGTTTCGGTTAATGAGATATCTTTCTCTCCTGACCTCATAGCGAAATATATTTCATCTGTTGATGATGACTTCAACTCCGGGCCGGATGGTATTCCTGCGACACATTTAGTAAACTGCAGCTCTGTGCTGAGTCAGCCCCTCAGTATTTTATTTAATAGATCAATTCAAGAAAGCTATTTTCCTAAATTTTGGAAAAATACATACATTAGCCCCATTTTCAAGAAAGGGTGTAAAAATTATTTTTCAAACTATAGGCCCATGGCTAAGTTATCATCAATACCGAAAATTTTTGATCATATTATATACGATCAGGTTAAGGTGTGCTGTAGTGAAGTCATAACAACTCGTCAGCATGGTTTTGTTAATGGCAGATCTACAGTTTCAAACCTCCTTGATTTCACTTCTTTTGCATTAAGCTCTTTATAGGCTGAGAGCCGGCTGTAGAAAAGTCGAGTGTATAAGATTACAGGATGAGATGTATGCCAAATGATAGAGCTCAATGAGCCTAAATAGAATATTTAGGGTTGCCTTGCCAAAGCCTGTCCGGATGGCCGAAAATGCCCGAATTTTAGCCAATTTTGTTGTTCTAATTAAAACTGTAGTTTATAACAGCTTGAAATGTATGCCAAATGATAGAACTCGAAGAGGCCTAAATATAGTACCTGGGATTGTATTGTTAAATCCTGTCCCAAACATGGGTTTTCACCGGTTTTTTGTGTCAATTTTCATTAATGAAGATAGCAGCTTTAAATTCGTGCCAAATGATAGATATCGAAGAGCCTAAATAGAATATATAGGGTTGCCTTGTCGAATCATGTCCTAAACATTGTTTGACACCCGTTTTTGAGGTCAACTTTTCTTAAATGAGTGGCAACTCATGTTTGGGACAGAATTCTACAAGACAGCCCTATATATTCTATTAAGGCTCTTCGATATCTATCATTTGGCACAAATTTCAAGCTGCTATCTTCATTAATGAAAAATGACCCAAAAAACCGGTGAAAACCCATGTTTGGGACAGGATTTAACAATACAATCCCAGGTACTATATTTAGGCCTCTTCGAGTTCTATCATTTGGCATACATTTCAAGCTGTTATGTACTACAGTTTTAATTAGAACAACAAAATTGGCTAAAATTCGGGCATTTCCGGCAATCGGGACAGGCTTTGGCAAGGCAACCCTAGATATTCCATTTAGGCTCATTGAGCTCTATCATTTGGCTTACATCCCATCCTGTAATCTTATACACTCGACTTTTCTACAGCCGGCTCTTGGACTATTAGACTCTGGTGGGCAAGTTGACTGCATCTACACTGACTTCAGTAAAGCATTTGACAAATTACCACATAATTTGATTTTGTTTAAGTTAAAGAAGCTTGGATTCCCTTTAAGTTTTGTCAGCTGGATTGAATCTTATTTATCTGATCGCACGTATCAAATAAAATTTAGGAGAGTGTTTTCCTCCCTATTTAGCGCGACATCAGGTGTTCCACAAGGAAGCCACCTGGGGCCGCTCCTGTTCATTTTAGCAATTAATGACGTTACACATGTTATTAAAAACTGCCATCTGTTAGTATATGCAGATGACATGAAAATTTACAGGAACGTAAAAGGGGTTGGTGACATTTCTCCACTTCAGTCTGACTTGAAATCCTTTGAAGTTTGGTGTTCTAAGAATAACTTACATCTTAATCCTGATAAATGCCAAGCTATGATTTTTACCAGAAAGAAAACTATTGTGGAATTTGATTATAAATTAAAAGGTAAAAATATTTGTCGTGTCGATGTAGTCAAAGACCTAGGTATACATTTTGATACTAAGTTGCATTTTAATGAGCATATTTATCAAATTTGTAAAAAATCCTCATCTCTGCTTGGCTTTATTAAGAGGTGGGCAAAAGAATTTAATAGCCCCTCAGTAACGGTGACTTTATATAATACAATAGTGCGCCCTCACTTAGAGTACGCCAGCCAAGTATGGTCACCATTTTATAATATTCATATAAATAGAATTGAAAGAATTCAAAAAAATTTTATTCGTTTTGCTCTCAATGGCTTAAATTGGATTGACCCTTTAAACCTTCCTCTTTATGAGGATCGTTTAAAGTTATTACATATGCAGTCTTTGAGCTCGCGTAGAAATATTGCGGATATACTTTATCTGCATCAACTTGAAACTGGGTCTCTTGCTGCACCAGAGCTTCTTAGCTATATACATTTTAATAGTAATCCGAGGAGTACTCGTAACTCTTATCAATTATTTTACCAACCGGTTAAAAGAACTAATTATATGGCTACAGCTCCTTTTAATCGCATGACAACACTTATTAATAATTGCGAAGTTTATAACATTAGCTTGTCAAAATGTCAACTCAAGCTTAGACTGAAAACTAACTGTAGCTAAATTTGTAGCTTAATGGTGGTGTGTATTTTTTTGTTTGTGTTGTCCGAGCCCCACAGCATGCTAGTTAAATTTTTTTTAACATTTATGCCTTGGACCACGTAAACTTAGACATATAACTATTTTAATATCTATATGTCATGGTGTGAGTGGGTATGTTAAGAAAGTGCGATAAAGCTAAGAAAAAATTATAAAATAAATAACAAATTAATGTGCATGCTAGTTTTTTCTATTCCATTATTTATTGAATAAGCTTTTTACTTGGTATAAAGCTTCAATGCTAAATATCTAAGAAGGCAATAATAGCTGTAGTAGCTAAACTCTATTATTATTATTCTTGTATTTTGGCCACTCTGTTCGCCACAAAGGTGTGAAATGTTGATGCTGAAAAACTTATCCATGATAGCACAATTTCAGAGTCCGTCCAGAGGATGGCAACAGTATCATTTAAGTTCAAATCTTTCAGAATTTTTGTAGTCAGTTCTGCTCCCCGAAGTGCTGCACATAGCTCAAGTCGTGGCAAAGTTTGCTTTTTGATGGCCACCGATGACCACCCACCCAAAAACCGTGTTTTGTAGAGTTGGTAGGTGCTCATCTAATTGAATTTGTCCATGTAGGAGCAGTTTGTGATAAAACTCCGCTCCTAGAAGAACATCAATTTTTTCAGACTTGTAGAACTCTGGGTCTGCTAATGGAATATTATTTGGAAGCGGCCAAGTTGCTACATCGAAGTTTTGCGTAGGTTGAGCGGCTACTATTTGCGGTAGCACAAACGCTTCAAGTCTCGAGGAGAATTTCCCTATTTTGGATTGTATGATGACGTTTACACGGCGTGTAGAATTTTGCGCTCTGCGACCTATCCCTTCAATGCAAATTGATGTATTTGTGGTAGAAATTGCTAAACGTTTAACAAGTTGTTTTGAGATGACGTTGATTTGTGAGCCAGAGTCTAAGATGGCTCTTATTTCGTCACTTTGTCCATTATTTGCTTTTATTATTATTTTTGCTGTGGCGAGAAATACATATTTCTGGTAGTTATGTTCATGGTTTGATGCTGCTAGTGTTGCTGATGATTTTGGTTCATCCGTGTTAACTTGTGATTTGTTTGTAGAAGATGCCTTTCCCCTAGTTCCTTCTAAATGGAGAAGAGTGTTGTTTGATTGCATTTGCTGCAGCTACGTGAAGAACACGTTTTTGAGCTATGTCCTGACTTGAGGCAATTGACACTTAGCTTCTGTTTTTGGATCCATTTCAGACGCTCCGCTGCGGAAAGCTTGAGGAATTTTTCGCAATAAAACAAGGGGTGATTTCCCTGTCTGCAGAATACACAATTATGTTCTTATTGATATGATAGCATTGATGACATTTTTACGGTATTCGATTTGTCCTTTTGTCCTATTGCTTCCAAAGTTTGAAAGCGTTTTTCCAAAAAACCCTGAAACTCCTCCATTGTTTGTAGTCCTCTTGGATCCTTTATTGATTGTTCATAGATCATATGGGTATGACGATCAAGTTTCTTTACCAGAATATGTACTAGTAATGGTCCCCAGGAACTTGTGTTTATGTCCATAATATTAAGGGCCAGCAAACTTTCATGAATACAATCATGAAAGCCTTTTATCGATCTGGCGTCGGGAGTTATGCTTGATTGATCAGTTAACCTTTGCAATAGTACGTGTGCAGGAACTCTCTTATTATTAAATCGATCTTGCATTAATTTCCAAGCTGTTGTGTAGTTTTTTGCACTCAAGCTCAGGTGTCTAATAAGCCGTTCTGCCTCGCCATTAATATTAGCCTTCAGATACTACATTTTTTGAATTTCAGGTAATGCTTGTTCAAGAATCATTTTTTGAAAAATATCAAAAAATTGCTGCCATTTTAAATAGTTTCCGTCAAATGAAGGAATAGTTATTTTTGGCAGATGAAGCGCTAATGGTTCCCTTACGTTAGGCCTTTGAATAAATGTATCGCTATTTCTTGCTAGAGTAATACGTTGTTCAAAGACTTCTGATTCCAATTTTATTTATGTGTTTATATTGTATCCTTTTGCTTCAGAGTTGTCGCAGTTTTCCCAAATGCTGTAGTGCAATTTCTCGATTTGTTGCCAGAGCTCGTTGATACTTTTTAAACTGTGATCTTGTGCAATATCAGGATTGTTGGTGAACATAGCTAATACCCGTTTCAATGAGTTCATGACAGCTGCTTGTCTTCTGATCTTGGCAATAACTTTGTCGCCTGGTTGTTCCAGACTTTTGACCCCCATCTGTGTTGTTCGTTGATGGGGCGCTGACAGGAGCCATGACAGCGCCTTGTGCGTCAAAGTTTGCCTGCTGTATTCTTTCGATGTTTTCGTCGAAAATTTTCTCGTAACGGTCGCAAAGTTCAGCTATGCGATCGTAGTACTGCTCAGTAAAATATTCATGACCCCCGGGTACATCCCTTAGCATTCGAATTTGATGATCTGTTTCTTCAAATTGTTGGCGAGCCTCAGCAAGGCGTTGCTTTCGTTCTTGAAAGTACAAAACTCTTTGCTTACGATCATGGGAATCTTTCTTGAAATTCGCTATAATTTGTTGGATCTGTGCGCCAACCTCTAGCTGACTTGCGTTTAAATTCTCCATGATGTTTTAATAACGATAAGTCTTTGCGTTGTCTCTGCAGCTTTGATTATACCAAATGATGAGTTGTGTGATAATGTGCCCTTATTACACCGAACAGAAGAAGTGTAGGCTTGTAATGATTTTCTTGAAAATATTCACCAAATGTAGTGAATATACTCTAAGTCGTCGCTGGAATGTCCTTTAAAATTGAATCCTCTGCCTGGAACGTCGGCGTGGTTACCAAATATTAATGAATGTTGGCTGTGCTGTATTTGACTAATGTCTGCTTGGGCCTTGATGATGTTCACCAAATGTTGATGAAAATACTGCCTGTGCTGTAGTTGACCAATGTGTGCTTGGTCCTTGATGATATTCATCAACTGCAATGAATTGACTATGTATCCGGGCTGGAATGTCCTGATGGACTGTATCCTCTGCCTGGACCGTCAAGGTCACCAAATGTTGATTTGTATGTTTGAAATGTTCCTTCTAGTACATAAACTAGAAGGTTTTTGCAGATTATGGTTACAGTACTTGGAACTGTTACCACATAAAATATTAATCGATTCAAAAGCTTAGATTTCTGAAGCTAGAATGAATTTTTATTGATTTGAGTTTCTTTTTTATACAATAAAAGTGCAAATAATACAATATACTAATTAAACAAAAAGTGCAATTAGGAAAATGCAAATTAAATAAGAAGTTGCACAATAAAAAAGTGTGAATGATACAAAAATAGACGAATTAAATAATTGACTTAAATTAACAAAAATAACTGTAAGAACTGCAAAGTATGCAGTTATGATACGGTCAATGCGCTACGTAGTACATTGACCATGCATAAGATATGGTTACAATAAATGTAAAAACTGCAAAGTATGCAGTTATGATAAGGTGAATGCTACGTAGTGCATTGACCATAAGTTTAAGAAAGATATATGCAACATAATAATTATGTATAAGATTGCACAATAATAATAATAATAATAATAATAATAATAATAATAATAATAATAATAATAATAATAATAATAATAATAATAATAATAATAATAATAATAATAATAATAATAATAATAATAATAATAATAATAATAATAATAATAATAATAATAATAATAATAATAATAATAATAATAATAATAATAATAATAATAATAATAATAATAATAATAATAATAATAATAATAATAATAATAATAATAATAATAATAATAATAATAATAATAATAATAATAATAATAATAATAATAATAATAATAATAATAATAATAATAATAATAATAATAATAATAATAATAATAATAATAATAATAATAATAATAATAATAATAATAATAATAATAATAATAATAATAATAATAATAATAATAATAATAATAATAATAATAATAATAATAATAATAATAATAATAATAATAATAATAATAATAATAATAATAATAATAATAATAATAATAATAATAATAATAATAATAATAATAATAATAATAATAATAATAATAATAATAATAATAATAATAATAATAATAATAATAATAATAATAATAATAATAATAATAATAATAATAATAATAATAATAATAATAATAATAATAATAATAATAATAATAATAATAATAATAATAATAATAATAATAATAATAATAATAATAATATAATAATAATAATAATAATAATAATAATAATAATAATAATAATAATAATAATAATAATAATAATAATAATAATAATAATAATAATAATAATAATAATAATAATAATAATAATAATAATAATAATAATAATAATAATAATAATAATAATAATAATAATAATAATAATAATAATAATAATAATAATAATAATAATAATAATAATAATAATAATAATAATAATAATAATAATAATAATAATAATAATAATAATAATAATAATAATAATAATAATAATAATAATAATAATAATAATAATAATAATAATAATAATAATAATAATAATAATAATAATAATAATAATAATAATAATAATAATAATAATAATAATAATAATAATAATAATAATAATAATAATAATAATAATAATAATAATAATAATAATAATAATAATAATAATAATAATAATAATAATAATAATAATAATAATAATAATAATAATAATAATAATAATAATAATAATAATAATAATAATAATAATAATAATAATAATAATAATAATAATAATAATAATAATAATAATAATAATAATAATAATAATAATAATAATAATAATAATAATAATAATAATAATAATAATAATAATAATAATAATAATAATAATAATAATAATAATAATAATAATAATAATAATAATAATAATAATAATAATAATAATAATAATAATAATAATAATAATAATAATAATAATAATAATAATAATAATAATAATAATAATAATAATAATAATAATAATAATAATAATAATAATAATAATAATAATAATAATAATAATAATAATAATAATAATAATAATTAATAATAATAATAATAATAATAATAATAATAATAATAATAATAATAATAATAATAATAATAATAATAATAATAATAATAATAATAATAATAATAATAATAATAATAATAATAATAATAATAATAATAATAATAATTAAATAATAATAATAAATAATAATAATAATAATAATAATAATAATAATAATAATAATAATAATAATAATAATAATAATAATAATAATAATAATAATAATAATAATAATAATAATAATAATAATAATAATAATAATAATAATAATAATAATAATAATAATAATAATAATAATAATAATAATAATAATAATAATAATAATAATAATAATAATAATAATAATAATAATAATAATAATAATAATAATAATAATAATAATAATAATAATAATAATAATAATAATAATAATAATAATAATAATAATAATAATAATAATAATAATAATAATAATAATAATAATAATAATAATAATAATAATAATAATAATAATAATAATAATAATAATAATAATAATAATAATAATAATAATAATAATAATAATAATAATAATAATAATAATAATAATAATAATAATAATAATAATAATAATAATAATATAATAATAATAATAATAATAATAATAATAATAATAATAATAATAATAATAATAATAATAATAATAATAATAATAATAATAATAATAATAATAATAATAATAATAATAATAATAATAATAATAATAATAATAATAATAATAATAATAATAATAATAATAATAATAATAATAATAATAATAATAATAATAATAATAATAATAATAATAATAATAATAATAATAATAATAATAATAATAATAATAATAATAATAATAATAATAATAATAATAATAATAATAATAATAATAATAATAATAATAATAATAATAATAATAATAATAATAATAATAATAATAATAATAATAATAATAATAATAATAATAATAATAATAATAATAATAATAATAATAATAATAATAATAATAATAATAATAATAATAATAATAATAATAATAATAATATAATAATAATAATAATAATAATAATAATAATAATAATAATAATAATAATAATAATAATAATAATAATAATAATAATAATAATAATAATAATAATAATAATAATAATAATAATAATAATAATAATAATAATAATAATAATAATAATAATAATAATAATAATAATAATAATAATAATAATAATAATAATAATAATAATAATAATAATAATAATAATAATAATAATAATAATAATAATAATAATAATAATAATAATAATAATAATAATAATAATAATAATAATAATAATAATAATAATAAATAATAATAATAATAATAATAATAATAATAATAATAATAATAATAATAATAATAATAATAATAATAATAATAATAATAATAATAATAATAATAATAATAATAATAATAATAATAATAATAATAATAATAATAATAATAATAATAATAATAATAATGGAAAACAACAATTCATCTTAACGCAAAAAATCATTACATAGAAACTGATAAATTAACAATAAAAAAGGGAATTTTCCAGGGTGATTCACTTAGCGCATTATGGTTCTGCATATGTCTTAACCCCCTTTCTAACACACTAAATAATATACCATACGGCTTCAACATCCGCCATAATAAGGCAAACGCTCACAAAATCAACCATCTATTGTACATGGACGATATAAAAATATATGCTTCCTCAAAAAGCCAGTTGAAAAAATTAATCAAAATAACAGAAGAAGTAACATCAGATATTCAAATGGAATTTGGGATAGATAAATGCAAAACACAACACATCGAACGCGGCCAATGGACAGATCGAGAGGAAATAGAAACAATAAATTATGAAATACTCGAAAATCTACAGAAAGAAGAAGCATACAAATACCTAGGTTACATACAAACTACAAAAATAAACCATACAACAATAAAAAAACACTTGCAAACTCAGTACAATAAACGCCTCAAAAATATTTTAAGAACATATCTGAATTCCAAAAACCTATTCAAAGCAATAAATACCTATGCAATCCCCATACTTACATACTCGTTTGGTATAATAAAATGGACAATAACCGACCTACAAAACATTGAAATAGATACAAGAGCATCACTAACAAAATATCGAAAATTACACCCAAACTCATGCAAAGAAAGGGTTTCTTTACCAAGGTTAGAAGGTGGCAGAGGCCTGATAGATATTAAAACCCTCCACATGAATCAAATACTATTTTCAAGCAAGCAACACAGAATTACATCACGCAATAGTACTAGCCGATAAAAATTATACACCACTTAATCTTAACAACCCACAAATAATAAATACAGCCGATAATCTTACAATACCCGAAAAAAAAAGAATATGGATGCAAAAACAACTGCATGGTAAACACCCACATATTGTACAGGATCAAAACATAGATAAACAGAATACATATACTTGGCTCTGTAGAGGGCATCTACAACCTGAAACAGAAGGATTTATCATAGCAATACAGGATCAGGTTATATCTACGAGAAACTACCTAAAATACATAGTAAAAGACCCACACATTACAACAGATATATGCAGAAAATGTTTGATACAGCGTGAAACAATAGACCACATACTAACAGGATGCCAAATATTAGCTGGAACACAATATACAGATAGACATAATATTGCTGCAAAAATTATACACCAAGAAATAGCCCAAAATCTAAAACTAATAATAATAATAATAATAGATAATATAATAGAAATAACAACAATGCAACCGGCAGAGTTCTACAAACTCCTTGGAATGAACCAAAATTCCAATCTGGAACACTCTAAAATCAAAAAACAATTATCGGATGTTCAGGAAAATTAATTTAATAAAAGCCAAAAAACCGCCTAAAATGACTACGCTATTAACTTTAAAAAAACCGTTTAAAATAAAATAAAAAAAAACATTTTTTTAAAAATTCTGGGATGCATTTCGACTTGCGTTTAAGTCATCCTCAGCCAATCGATTTTATTAGACTAAATTCTAAGCTAACAAAATTATAGATAATAACATATACTGAACATATCATTAAAACAAAACATAAAATTGCGCAACAGAACAGAAAACTAACAAATTAAGCGCTGAGAAAACTTGTCATAAAATAAAAGAATATAATAAGAACATATGTAATATAAATCGACTTAGACAAATGAAATAAAAACAATCACACTGCAGGTACTTATTTTGCATGTTTTACTATGCTGAAGAGAGATGACCTAATCGGCGCTTCCATCGTGTTCATCATAATATTTTGGTTTTTTTGCATGTAAATGCTTTCGTACGCATCTAGGCTTCGGTCATCATTTATATGCTTTAATAATTTATGTTTTGTTATTGTGAAGCTGTGCGAATTCTCGATTGCATGCAGAGCAACAGCTGACTTAGTCGGTCTCTGAAATTTGATGTGTGCTATATGTTCATTGAAC
Source organism: Tricholauxania praeusta (assembly GCA_949775025.1). Taxonomy (NCBI): domain Eukaryota; kingdom Metazoa; phylum Arthropoda; class Insecta; order Diptera; family Lauxaniidae; genus Tricholauxania; species Tricholauxania praeusta. The sequence goes on along the minus strand of OX459032.1, from coordinate 9,866,657 downwards.
CTTGTTTCGATATTTCGTTTAGTTTGTCCGTAATATTTCTGCTCGCACTCAATGCATGTAATTTCGTAAATACCTGCTTTTTTTAAATACTCAGTTTTGTCTTTTGTTGTTCCTAATTTATGTTTTAGTTTATCATTTGAAGAGAAAACTAAATCTATGTTATGTTTTTTGAAAATTCTTTTTAATTTATTTGTTATCATAGGTGCAAAATGTATTTTTAAACGTTTTTTGTCTTCGGATGTATTCATTGTTTTTAGTGTTGTTGAATTTAATCTTTTAATTGTTTTAGATCGTTTTTCGACCATTTTCGTTATTATTCTTTTGTCGTATCCATTCAATTCAGCAGCATATTTAATATAATTTAATTCCTCCACGTAATTTGTAACACTCAAAGGTAATTTACTCAGTCTAAAGACCATACTGTTGAACGCTGCTTTTTTGTATTGAATGGGACAATGAGAATCGCTTGGAATATATCTAGGAATGTTTGTAGGTTTCCTGTTTACCTTGACTGACAATTTATTATGTAGGTTTCTATTGACTACCAAATCTAGAAAAGGTAGATTTCTATCCTTTTCCAATTCAAAAGGAAATTTGATAGTTGGCCATTTAGAATTTAACCACTTTAACTAAATATTGGCAACATCACCCAAAATCAGCCAGATCAATAAAAGGCTTTCATGATTGTATTCATGAAAGTTTGCTGGCCCTTAATAATATGGACATAAACACAAGTTCCTGGGGACCATTACTAGTACATATTCTGGTAAAGAAACTTGATCGTCATACCCATATGATCTATGAACAATCAATAAAGGATCCAAGAGGACTACAAACAATGGAGGAGTTTCAGGGTTTTTTGGAAAAACGCTTTCAAACTTTGGAAGCAATAGGACAAAAGGACAAATCGAATACCGTAAAAATGTCATCAATGCTATCATATCAATAAGAACATAATTGTGTATTCTGCAGACAGGGAAATCACCCCTTGTTTTATTGCGAAAAATTCCTCAAGCTTTCCGCAGCGGAGCGTCTGAAATGGATCCAAAAACAGAAGCTAAGTGTCAATTGCCTCAAGTCAGGACATAGCTCAAAAACGTGTTCTTCACGTAGCTGCAGCAAATGCAATCAAACAACACTCTTCTCCATTTAGAAGGAACTAGGGGAAAGGCATCTTCTACAAACAAATCACAAGTTAACACGGATGAACCAAAATCATCAGCAACACTAGCAGCATCAAACCATGAACATAACTACCAGAAATATGTATTTCTCGCCACAGCAAAAATAATAATAAAAGCAAATAATGGACAAAGTGACGAAATAAGAGCCATCTTAGACTCTGGCTCACAAATCAACGTCATCTCAAAACAACTTGTTAAACGTTTAGCAATTTCTACCACAAATACATCAATTTGCATTGAAGGGATAGGTCGCAGAGATAGGTCGCAGAGCGCAAAATTCTACACGCCGTGTAAACGTCATCATACAATCCAAAATAGGGAAATTCTCCTCGAGACTTGAAGCGTTTGTGCTACCGCAAATAGTAGCCGCTCAACCTACGCAAAACTTCGATGTAGCAACTTGGCCGCTTCCAAATAATATTCCATTAGCAGACCCAGAGTTCTACAAGTCTGAAAAAATTGATGTTCTTCTAGGAGCGGAGTTTTATCACAAACTGCTCCTACATGGACAAATTCAATTAGATGAGCACCTACCAACTCTACAAAACACGGTTTTTGGGTGGGTGGTCATCGGAATGATAGATCCCTCACGATATGAAAAGGCTACTTGCGGTGAATACAGTGATGATGACGAGTCCACTAACCAACTACTAGAAGGCTTTTGGAAACTAGAAGAGTCACAGGATATTCAAAACCCACTAAGCCCAAAGGAAAAAATTTGCGAAACACATTTTATGCAAAATGTCGGGCGATCAAGTGAAGGCCGTTTTATTGCTAAGCTACCATTTGCAGAAAGTCCTGAAACCCTAGGCGATTCAAGGAATATAGCTTACAACAGATTCCTTGCCTTAGAAAGACGTCTGGAAAAAAATTTAAAGACAGATTATAACGACTTCATGAAAGAATATGAAAACTTAGGACACATTACGGAAATACACCCTAATGAAATTCCAGAATCAAATTATTTCATTCCCCATCATTGTGTGCTAAAGCCGGATAGCGCCATAACTAAGCTACGTCTGGTGTTCGATGCATCAACAAAATCATCATCCGGACTATCACTCAACGACATCCTACATACGGGACCTACAGTGCAAAGTGAACTCATCACAATTATTCTGCGATTCCGTCTACACAAATATGTTTTTTCAACGGACATCGAGAAAATGTACAGACAAATATTCATCAATCAAAGTGATCGCAAGTATCAGTTAATATTTTGGAGGAACCATCCATCCAAAGAGATTAAAATATTTTGTTTGAACACTGTGACATACGGAACAAGCTCAGCACCGTATTTGGCAACAAAGTGTTTGCAATACTTAGCAACCAAAAACAATTCTAAATATCCATTGGGGGCGCAGGATCTACATGATGACTTTTATGTAGATGATGGACTCACCGGATCTGACACCCTTGGAACAGCAATTGAAAAGCAAGCACAGCTAAAAATATGCCTAAACGAGGCAGGATTTAAACCTCGAAGGTGGTGCGCAAATCACCCTCAACTATTACAAGGCATTCCACTTCAGGACCAGGTAGTCAACTTAGACTTTACAGATGAAGAATCTCCATCAATCAAGACTTTGGGTTTGACGTGGCTACCAAAAACTGACCAGTTCTGCATAAAGACAAAAGTTAACACAACAAATATTTTCACGAAGCGTAGCATCACTTCAGAATTAGCACGAATTTTTGATCCTTTGGGAATTCTCGGGCCAGCAGTTGTAACAGCAAAAATATTCATACAAGATTTATGGCAAACAAATTTATCTTGGGACGACAAGCTGCCAGAAAATTTAGAAAAAAGATGGACTGAGTTCAGAAATGACGTCAAAACGTTAAACAATTCAACATTTTCGAGGCACATCTTCAGCAAGGAAGCGTTAAGTACAGTTTAGATCCACACTTTCGTAGATGCATCAGAAAAAGCATATGGCGTAGCTGTATACTTACGTTCAACATCCCGGTATGGAGTGACTCGGGTAAATCTTCTGTGCGCAAAGTCTCGCGTAGCACCCATCAAAAAGCAAACTTTGCCACGACTTGAGCTATGTGCAGCACTTCGGGGAGCAGAACTGACAACAAAAATTCAGAAAGATTTGAACTTAAATGATACTGTTGCCATCCTCTGGACGGACTCTGAAATTGTGCTATCATGGATAAATTCTTCAGCATCAACATTTCACACCTTTGTGGCGAACAGAGTGGCCGAAATACAAGAATAATAATAATAGAGTTTAGCTACTACAGCTATTATAGCCTTCTTAGCTATTTAGCATTGAAGCTTTATACCAAGTAAAAAGCTTATTCAACAAATAATGGAATAGAAAAAATTAGCATGCACATTAATTTGTTAATTATTTTATAATTTTTTCTTAGCTTTATCGCACTTTCTCAACATACCCACTCAGACCATATGAACATATATATTGCATGAATGTAATTGTATGGATTTAACCATATGGTCTGAGGGATAAGTGTCAGAAAAAATTTACCCAGCATGCTGTGGGGCTCGGACAACACAAACATAAAAATACTCCTAAATTTTATTTGATACGTGCGATCAGATAAATAAGATTCAATCCAGCTGACAAAACTTAAAGGGAATCCAAGGTTCTTTAACTTAAACAAAATCAAATTATGTGGTAATTTGTCAAATGCTTTACTGAAGTCAGTGTAGATGCAGTCAACTTGCCCACCAGAGTCTAAAGAGCTTAACGCAAAAGAAGTGAAATCAAGGAGGTTAGAAACTGTAGATCTGCCATTAACAAAACCATGCTGACGAGTTGTTATGACTTCACTACAGCACACGAAAAATGTTCGGTATTGATGATAACTTAGCCATGGGCCTGTAGTTTGAAACATAATTTTTACACCCTTTCTTGAAAACGGGGCTTATGTATGCATTTTTCCAAAATTTAGGAAAATAGCTTTCTTGAATTGATCTATTAAATAAAATACTGAGGGGCTGACTCAGCACAGAGCTGCAGTTTACTAAATGTGTCGCAGGAATACCATCCGGCCCGGAGTTGAAGTCATCATCAACAGATGAAATATATTTCTCTATGAGGTCAGGAGAGAAAGATATCTCATTAACCGAAACTGAAGGGTCGTTACCCATATATTCAAAATAGTTGATTTCAGGGCTAAATAAATCCGTAGAAAACGATTCATTTGACAAATTAGCAAACAACCCGGCTATAACTTGTGGGTCGCTAGTGAGCCCATCAACTGTTTTAAACTCAGATGGAAACCCGTCAGATCTTTTTTTTAGAATTAATAAAACCCCAAAAATTCTTGGGGTCATGAAGAATATTCAGCCTAATTTTATTCAAATATTCAGAATAAATCAAAGCTGACATATCTTTAAATTCAAGAAACAGTCGCTGATAAGCAACAAGGTCATTACAGTCCTAGCAAACGTATTTATTCCATGCCCTATTACGGCCATTGCGAACTTTTTTCAAATCCTTTGTATACCAGGGGTACGAGGAATTATTAACATATTTCCTTGTATATGGAACCGACAATGCTATGGCAGAAAAAAGTTCACCATAGAAAAATTTAATGCAATCATCAAATGTATTGTTATTAAAAAAAGTGAGTAAGTCCTCTAATTTATTTCTTAAATTTTCATTCAATTTTAAAAAGTCAGCTTTCTTAAAATTGAATTTGTAAATATTAATGGATGATGCATTAGTCAAATTTTCATATTCAGATTGGTACACAATATTCAAAGGTGGATGATAGGAATCTACCGTAGACAGAGCATGGATAGCATTTCTTACAACAACATTGCTACTATTTGTAGCCAAGACTAAGTCAAGTTGTCGTCCGTGGCAATTAGTATACAACTTACTTGTTGTAAATTTGAAAGTATTTCGTGAACAAAAATTTGTTGTTGTCGAGTTTTTGGACAAGATGCATAATAATGTGTACCATCATGCGAAGAAGTCCATTTTAGGTCAGGCAGATTAAAGTCACCTAACAACAAAATGTCGTCATTAGCGTCTAGTTGATTAATAATATATTCTACGGCCTTCAAAAGACATTCGTAGACATCTACGCTACTATTTGGAGGAACATAAGTGTTAAGAATGTATAAATTAAAGTTACAATGTGTAACTTTAACACATAACAGTTCAATATTAGATGCACATGCAATTTCAATTAATGATCTTGTTAAATGATTTTTTATAGCTATTAAGACGCCTCCACTAACAGAAGAAAGATCTTCCAAGTGTCTGTCTCTTCCAAAAACATGGAAACTATTATCAAAAAGTTCCATATTGAGAAAACTGTTATTTAACCAAGTTTCGGAAAACACGATAATATCCTCAGAGAAACTCTGAGTTGATAAAAAGATATCTTGCGTCTTGGAACGCAAACCCCTTACATTTTGATAGTTTTTTGAATTGGAACGGACAGTTTTATCATTTTTTTTCTGCTTAAGTTCTGAAATATAGATATTATCCACCCATGCTTTAGATTTAAGAATGGCAGAAATATGAGAAGATGCCACTGTTATTTTCAAAGACGCATGAATTGGTTTATTAGCGAGTTTCTTGCAAGAAACGAAGGCGTCGGCAGGAATAATTTGATTTTGTCTAATAAAATTTTTAACGCTGTCAGTGGTAGTGTTGGAATGAAGTCGTGAAATGAAAATCGATTTTTGCCTTGGTAATGCCTGCAGGGAAACCGTAGGCACAGAGCTACCAATCGCAACATCCACCCGCGGATTGGCACTAACCGAAATTGACAGAGGATTATTTATAGTGGAGGAAGGAGATGGAAGATTGTTACTAGAGATTATAGCGGGAAAATTGGGAGTGGGTGAAGAGGTATTTAGAGAGCAATCCACAGGAGCTTTGTCACGATTAACGGCCACACCGCCCATCCTCCCCACATTACCCAGATTCTTATTTAATTTATTTTTAGACTTTCTTTTCTTTTTAAGGAAATATCTTGTTTAGGTAAAGTGGAGATCGAAGGAGTGGAAGCAGAAATCATAGCAGCCTCGGTAATAGTTTTATTTTCATTTCATTTAATTTTTATTTCAGTCTATGGTCAATAAATCCTTACAGACTAGCATTACAAATAAATTATAAATAAGTAACATTATAAAATATACATAAATAACATTTTTTTGAAAGTTTCTTTGTTATGGGAAAAGTCTAAGGGATATAAAGCAACTAAATCATTAAAATTAATCAGTCTTATGAGATTTGACATAAAAAGCATTTAAAGAACGCAATTGCCTCACAGGCACATTAAAGTTAATTTTACTTAAAAGAAATTCACAACTTACATTGCCACAAACAATATCATACACAAACGTTAGTGAATGGATTTTTCGTCTACTTTCAAGTGATTTCAAATTTAATAATTGGCAACGAGCACTATTAGAAGGTAAAGGATCAGAAAAATTGATACCCCTTAAAGCAAACTTAATGACTTTTTCTGCATGCGCTCCAAACGCAACGAATGTACCTCGTAATAAGGATTCCATATAAACACTGCATATTCCAGCCGAGACCTCACAAATGATGTAAACAATACCTTTAGTGTATAAGGGTCAGCAAAATCAGAGCTAAACCTTTTAAGAAATGCTAATAGAGAGTATGACTTAGGAATAATGTAATTTAAGTGATCAACAAAAGAAAAATTCGAATCAAAGAAAACACCTAAATCACAAATTTTTTTCAAACAAGTCAAATCTGAACCTTCAAGAAAGTATGATGATGAAATAGTGCGTACCGATTTAGAATAAGAGATAAGTGCACATTTGTTTACATTAAGTGACAAGCGATTACGTTTAAACCAATCAACTGCAATGTCTAATTCATTCTGTAAAATAGTAACAAACTAACATCCAGCGAAGTAGCCTCATTAAGGCTTTTTTCAATTTGGGGAGTTAAGTCTAGATAATTCTTAAGAATATCTCTGAAATTATTATTCAGATTGTCAAGATTTTCCCCGAATTGCTTAATTTTTTCGAAAAGTACCGACGGGGAAAGGGCTCTGCAAGATGGACAGTACTATAGCAGGCCCGAACGGACAGAGCATAATAAATCAGTAATAGATTTTGTTAGGTTTGCATAAGAGTCATGAAACACCTGTTCACAGGGACCTGAACAGGAAAACATAGAATTCAATATTTTTTGGCTTTTGCACTGATCTCCTAGAGAGCAAGCTAACAAATTTTCAGAGGAAAAATAATCCATCTTGTAATCGTAAAAAAAAGCAATTTAAAATATTTTTAGAGCAGTGCAAAAAGGGTTAAATATCCAGCAAAAATTCACCCGTTAATCAGCAACAACAATAGCACAACAGAATTTAAAGTTAAGCTTAGTACACGTACAAATCATAAAAGAGAATCAAAAACAAAGCTTTTGCAATGCTTACACTGTTTATGCTTGCAGAAATTGATAAAATATTTGCACATACATATTGTAGCGAAATTTGGTTTACGCCAGAAAATTCTCGAAATAAAAACCAACAAAATAAAACTAAACAATACTAGCTAGCATCACTGGCTGTATAAATGCTTTTATACCATCTAGCGGCAAAGTGCAGTTTTTATACTAAGAATAATAAACCAAAAAGGCGCCGTCGTACAACGCCATCTAGAAGGTATTGAATTATTCGAGAAAGTGATTGTGAATTCCAAGACGTACAACGCCATCTAGAAGGTATTGAATTATTCGAGAAAGTGATTGCGAATTCCACGCCGATATGCAACTTAGAAGGTACTGGTAAATTATGGATAATTGTGGATTCCACGCCACTTAGAAGGTACTGGATTATTCGAGAAAGTGATGACTGTAGTATAAAAGGTTGTCATCTGAGCTGTCGTACACAGTTGAATTCAAACAGTGACGCAGAATAGTTGAATTTGAGCAACATAAGTGAACAGTTGAAATTAAACAGAGAAACGGTTGAGTGATACAGTTCATTTTGAAAGTAAATTGTCTGTACAGTGCCAGATTAGTTACGAGATGACGTTGAATCATTCAAAGGAGAAGTTCAAAATAATTTTGAGGACGTTAATAAAAAGATTCAACAGTTGAAAATAAGCGAACCAACTACTCAAGTGATAAAAGAAATCAGCGTAGAGAGACTTAAGGCACCCTCATTCGATGGAGCAACGCCATTCAGTGTTTTCAAGCTTCAGTTCGAAACAACATCTGCTCGCAATCGTTGGGATAACGAAAGCGCAGCTGCAGCGCTAATTGTGGCATTAAAAGGCGCAGCTGCAGAAGTATTGCAAACGGTTCCAGTGGCAGAGCAGAAAAATTACAAGGTGGTGATGCATGCCTTACAGCGAAAATATGGCAGTGACCACATGAAACAGATTCACAGATTGGAGTTGAAAAGTCGTATCCAAAAATCTGGTGAGTCCTTGCAGGAGTATGCTGCGGATATTGAGCGATTGGCACACCTTTCCTATCCTCACGAGTTAAGTGTCGTAGCTGAAAAATTCAAAATAGAGGCGTTTATTGACGGTATACGTGACTCAGATAAAAAACGCGAGGCAATGAGGAACCCGAAGAAAACATTTAACGAAACAGTAACGGTTGCCCTCACTCAGGAGACGATTGCGTTGACATGCCGCTTATCACTGAAAACTCGTCGGATGGAGATGGAGGCTGAAAAGAAAAATTCATCGTTCGCCAGCGGTAGCTTCAGCGGAAAATGCTACAACTGTGGTAAGCAGGGACACATGGCACGTGACTGGAAATCACGTCGTAAGCAATTTGCATCACGTTCACCAAGAAGAAGAATTGGAAATAGGGTGGACGATGGCGAAAATGGTAGCGAGCAGCAGTCGTTAAACTAAAGAAAGTCAGTACAGCGGGGCGTGAGCTGACTCTAACAGATTATTGCCCCATAGTCTTGGTTTCGAAGCTCTGCCGAAATTCCAACAGCCTTACCATCGGTGGAAAAATCAACGAAAGACCATGTGAGCTTACTTTGGATACAGGCGCATCGCATTCAATTGTGAGGAGAGACTTATTTGATAGACGACGAGTAACGCCATTAAATGGGATCCAGTTGAGAACAGCGACAGGAGAAATTGCGCAAATAGTAGGAAAAGTTACATCGAGTATTATTATCGGCAACAAAACTGTGGAACATGATTTTATTGTTGCAAACATCACCGATGAGGTTATCATTGGCGTGGACTTCATGATTTGACACGGGTTCACATTGGATCTTAAGAAGAAACATTAAAGTATGCCAATGTAGAGTTGCCTTTAGACATTGGCTGTGGACAAAAATTAACAATTGCAAGAGTCTACATAAGTGAGCGCTGTCGAATTGAACCCAACACCGAAGAAATTATTTGGGCCACAACAAGTGAAGACTGTGGGACAAGCTATTTGTGGGTAGTGGAAGCAGATAAGAAAAATTTAAAGAAAGACCTGATTATTGGAAAGACCCTAGTAAACACAAGAATAGACAGAAAAATACCGGTACGAATTTTGAATCCAACAAATAAGCCAAAATGGATGCAAAAAGGTGAACTTATAGCCCAATGTGAGAAACTTACGGCTGCGATAAATTGTGAAAATGACCAGCAGAACACACAAGAGGATATGGTGCGAGAAAATGTCATTGCACCATCAGAAAGCCAACGGAGTTCACCGGTCGTACTTGTCAAGAAAAAGGACGGAAGTATGCGATTCTGTGTGGATTACAGAAAATTGAATGACGTCACCAAAAAAGACAGCTACCAGTTACCCAGAATCGATGATACACTGGATACGTTATCTGGAGCAACATGGTTTTCCACCCTGGACTTACAAAGTGGATATTGGCAGGTGGAAATAGATGAAAAAGACTTCTCCTTGTCTGCCTTTAGTATTGGGAATAGTCTATGACAGTTCAACGTCTTGCCGTTTGGTCTTTGTAACGCTCCAGCGGTTAATGGAACAAGTTCTCAAAGGACTACATTGGGAGACTTGTCTAGTGTATCTCGATGACATAATCATCATGGGAAAAGATTTTGATGACCATTTGAAAAATCTGGAGGAAGTGTTTGAGGGCTTTGAGGCAGCTGGACTAAAATTAAGTGCGAAAAAGTGCTCACTTTTCCAGCGTGAAGTCAAATATCTGGGGCACAAGGTTACGTCAGAAGGAATACACACAGATGAAGATAAAATAAAAGCTGTGAAAAATTGGCCACGGCCATTTAATCTTCATGAGTTGCGAAGTTTTCTGGGTCTATGCACTTATTACAGACGCTTTGTTCCTGGTTTTGCAAATGTTGCAGGCAGTCTGCATGAGCTGACAGAGAAGAATCGGAAATTCGATTGGAGTGGGGCACAGGAAACTGCATTCCAAAAGCTGAAAGAATTACTGTCTACAGCGCCAATACTCGCGTACCCAATACCCGGCGAAGAATTTGTATTGGACACCTATGCGAGTGGCCATGGTATTGGAGGAGTTTTGTCCCAAATCATCAATGGACAAGAAAAAGTCGTCGCATGTTTCAGCAAAATTCTGTCGAAACCTGAGAGGAATTATTAAGTAACTCAGAGAGAGTTACTGGCAGTAATGGAATGCGTGAAACACTTCCATAAGTACTTATATGGACAGCACTTTCTCCTGAGGACAGACCATGCGGCATTAAGGTGGCTACTTCAATTCAAGGATCCTGAATGTCAAATTGCACGGTGGATAGAACGCTTGCAGAGCTATGATTTCAACATAGAACATCGCAAAGGAAGCCAGCATGGAAATGCGGATGCACTTTCCCGTCGTCCATGTAAAATAGAATGCGGTCATTGTTCACGAACGGAAAATAAAGCTGGAACAATTGATGTGCGCCTTTTGAACGTTTTGCCTGAAGAAAAGTGGACAAAAGAGGAGGTAAAACGGGACCAGCGCAGTGATACAGATTTGGCAACTATAATTAAGTATAAGGAGCTGGGAAGGAAACCGGCGTGGCAAAAAATCTCAAGTGAAAGCAAAATCTGTAAAGCATACTGGGCGCGATGGCAAAGTTTGGAGTTGCATGATGGTTGTCTCTACCGAATCTGGGAAAGCGAGGATGGTAAAACTCGCTCAAAACTGCTGGTTATTCCAAAGGCCAAATTTAAGGAAATAATCGAGGACTATCATCTGGACATCTGCGCATAACGAACACCCCGGAGAAAATAAAGAAACGGTTTTATTGGGTAGGATGCCAAGAATCAGTTGCTGACTGGATCCGCCGTTGTGACCAATGTGCAATTGCTAAAGGACCAAGGCAACGCACTCGGGGAAAAATGCATCAGTATAACGTTGGAGCTCCCTTTGAGAGGATAGCCATGGATATAGCTGGACCTTTTCCAATCAGCAATGCAGGAAATAAATACATCCTTGTGGTAATTGATTACTTCAGTAAGTGGCCAGAAGTATATCCCATTCCCAATCAAGAAGCAAAAACAGTGGCAGACATTTTCATCAAAAATTGGATTTGCCGATATGGATCTCCACTTGAGTTGCATTCCGACCAAGGACGAAATTTTGAGTCGACACTTTTTAAGGAGGTTTGTGACATGCTTGGAATACAGAAGACACGTACCACAGCTTTGCATCCTCAGTCCGATGGCATGGCATGTTCAACCGTACTCTAGAGGAGCATTTAAAAAAGGTTGTCGATAAAGGACAAAAAGATTGGGATGAGCATCTACCAATGTTTCTGATGGCTTATCGGTCGTCAATACACGATACTACTACAGTCACGCCAGCAAAAGCCATTTTTGGTACGAACTTAAGGCTTCGAGGCTTGTCTCCTAAATTACAGACTCATTGGGAGGGACCTTACCGGATCGTCATAAGGATTAATGATGTTGTGTATCGAATCCAAAAATACCCCGGAAACAAAAGTAAATTAAAGGTAGTTCACATCGAAAGGCTGGCACCTTATACTAGAGACGGAGAGACTATTGTTCGGGACGAATAAGTTTAAGCGAAGGGCAGTGTAGCGAAATTTGGTTTACGCCAGAAAATTCTCGAAATAAAAACCAACAAAAGAAAACTAAACGATACTAGCTAGCATCACTGGCTGTATAAATACTTTTATACCATCTATCGGCAAAGTGCAGTTTTTATACTAAGAATAATAAACCAAAAAGGCGCCGTCGTACAACGCCATCTAGAAGGTATTGAATTATTCGAGAAAGTGATTGTAAATTACACGCCGATACGCCATTTAGAAGGTACTGGTAAATTATGGATAGCTGTGGATTCCACGCCACTTAGAAGGTACTGGATTATTCGAGAAAGTGATGACTGTTGTATAAAATGTTGTCATCTGAGCTGTCGTACACAGTTGAATTCAAACAGTGAAACAGAACAGTTGAACTTAAGCAACATAAGTGAACAGTTGAAATTAAACAGAGAAACAATTGAGTGATACAGTTAATTTTGAAAGTAAATTGTCTATACAGTGCCAGATTAATATTAGACTTTGAATGTTAATGAAACAAACAATTGTAACGTGTAAAAACTAATTTTTGTGATTAAATAAACCATTTTATAATTAAATAAGCTTGTGTGTTTTTGATTGTTACACAATCCAGTGATCGAACTCAGAAAAGTGTTAGAGATCGAAATTATCGTCTAAGAGACAGGAATTTCGTAACAATATATTAAAATGTTAATAAAAACAACATACATTTTAAAAAAAGACATCAAGGCAAGCAATCAATTTTACAAGCAACGACACAATAACCAAATCGAATTATTGATTACATATATTAATATCAAGCGTCTAAGGTTTCAAGCCCGGAGCATCAACCTGTAAAGATGAACATGGAAGTCTGGTTACGGATACGCAGGGTACACTGAGATTATGGAGGGAACACTTTTCCAAGCTGCTTGCTGGCGATGACTCCACCAATCCCGCCTTTGGAGAAATGAACCCGATGCCACCAATCAACGACGATGGTGTGGACGTACCACCACCTAGCCATGACGCGGTACGAGTTGTGATCCAACGACTTAAGAACAACAAAGCGGCTGGTGCCGATGGCCTGCCTGCTGAATTGTTCAAAACCGGCGGCGATGAGCTAATAGGGTGTATGCATCAACTCATCTGCAAAATATGGCAAGTTGAAAGCATGCCCGACGATTGGAATCTCAGTGTCCTTTGTCCTGTACTGAAGAAAGGTGACCCGACAATCTGCGCTAACTACCGGGGAATCAGTCTTCTTGCCATCTCTTACAAGGTCCTGTCGACTGTACTGTGTGAAAGACTTAAGCCGTTTGCCAACACACTGATTGGGTCTTATCAGTGCAGCTTTAGACCTGGTAAGTCCACCATAGACCAGATCTTCACACTACGTCAAATCCTGGAAAAAACCCACGAAAAACAGATCGATACCCATCATCTCTTTATCGATTTTAAAGCAGCTTTCGATAGCCCGATACGGAATTGCCTGTATGCCACCATGTCTGAGTTCGGTATACCTGCGAAGCTGGTGCGGCTTTGCAGAATGACGTTGAGCAACACAGCCAGCTCCGTCAGAGTAGGAAGGGACCTCTCCGAACCATTTGATACCGAACGAGGTTTCAGACAGGGCGATCCACTATCCTGCAACCTCTTCAACTTTGTGATGGAAGGGGTGTTGCGAAGAGCCAGTGTACATCGTAATGGCACTATTTTCTACAAAAGTGTCCAGCTCCTTGTATATGCCGATGATATTGATATCATTGGACGTTGTAAGCGAGATGTTACTGCTGCGTTCTCTGCTATCGAAAAAGAGTCAGCGAAAGTGGGTTTGACGGTGAACGATGGCAAAACAAAGTATATGCTGTCCACAAACAGGGAGACGCGGCGTATTGGATCCTTTGTTACTGCGAACAACTATTTTTTCGAAGTTGTCAAGGAATTCACCTATCCTGGCACCGCCGTGAACACTCAAAACGATGTCAGCCTGGAGATAAAGCGAAGACTAACTCTTGCTAATAGGTGTTACTATGGTCTCAGTAAGCAATTGAGTAGTAGAGACCTCTCTCGCCCGACAAAACTGACACTCTACAAGACGCTCATCTTACCCGTGCTACTTTACGGCGCAGAAGCATGGGTTGTGTCGCAGACTGATGCAGCCACGCTTGGGGTGTTTGAGAGAAAAATTCTTCGCAAAATCTTCGGTCCTGTTCACGTCGGCGACGACTACCGTATTCGAATGAACCACGAACTGTACGAGCTCTACGCTGACATTGACATAGTCAAGCGCATCACTATCCAACGTCTGCGCTGGCTGGGACATGTTGTGCGTATGGACGAAGAAGCTCCGGCCGAAAAGGTGTTTGATGCGGAAGCCGCTGGGCGACGACGAAGAGGAAGACCATGCCTCCGATGGAAAGACCAAGCCGAGGAAACCCTATCCACGCTTGGTGTGAATGATTGGAGAAGGCGCGCGCAAAGTAGAGGCGCCTGGAGAGAGCTTTTGAGGTCGGCCGTAACCCGGTAGCGGGTTGTTATGGCCACCCAAGTAAGTAAGTATATTAATATCACTAATTATAAATGAAAATTAATTAAAAAGTCACAATGCTACACACACAACACAACCGACACTGACAAAGGAACGAATTCAACTGAAAGTAAGTATAATTGCTAATTAGTTAACGGTGCGTATGAGTGATTTTTTGTGAATCTACTATTATTAAACGAGCTAAAATTGTATGTATATATGTTACCGGCAAAACTAGTTTTTAGGACAAACCAGTTTATCCTAGGCCAAACTAGTTGATTTGAAGGCCTAAAAGTATGCAATTTAATTTTAATGCAAAAGCACTGCGAACAACGAAGTCAGTTTTGCACATATTATAGTCTGATCCGCGGCCGAAGGCCGCCGCGAAGCCAAAATTGAAAATATTGGAGGATGTAAATCCTGAGCCGCGGCCGAAGGCCGCCCAATTACCCCCACTTACAACTTGCCAAGTATATAATGAAATTGACAAATTTTGTTTTCTTACTTTGCTACTGTCGTAGTCTTCACTAACCACCACAGTGCTTTTGGATTAAAATGTCATTTCACATCTTTCGGCTTAAGTTAACTAGCTTAGCCTAAAAACTAGTTCGGCCGGTAACATATATATATATATATATGTTGAAAAAACATGGTGCGCGTCATCAGTAAAAAATTCGTAGTTTCCAAAGTTATGGCGGGAATTCCGATATGAAAGCACTTGCATTCTAAGGATTGATTAAGGAATAACATAAAAAACAAAACAAAAATCAAAACAAAAAAAAATATGTGATATTGAAAATATTTTGAGAAAAATTTTTTTAATTAAAATTGTTTTAACAAAATTATTTAAAATTTTTTAACTTTTTTATAAAGTTAAGGTCTTTTTTAACAAATATGGTTAACTGATTTTTTATCCTATCTACTATAGCTTTTGAGATATTTAGTCAGCGTTGCCGTTTTTGGTAGTTTCCTACCGAATCGGGTAGGTTTTTTTCCTCTTGGTAGGTTGGTAGGTTAAACCTGATTTTGGTAGGATTTAGGATAAATTTTTATGAAAATCGAAAATTTAAATTTTTTCGTTAAGTTTTTCGAATCAGGAAGCAAATATTTACATCTGGAAATAACCTTTTGCCAACCCTATTTCAACAAGTGGGTATGGTATCTGTTTTCTTGCATACAAATTACGTTTAGGGAATACGCATATGTATGTACAATGTGACGAAATAGTGTTGTGACTGATCACACATCTAAATTGTTGCATGTGTGCTCAGACCCGCAGTATTAGAAACAAAAGTTACAAGCACTATTAATAACATAATGTTTTTGATCACAGCTGTGATCTTTATATCTCTTATATAAAATTCATTTGGGCACAGATTCTATGGTAAAAATTTTATTTAGGGTGCATACTTAGGGTGGCCCTATTACAAAAAGTGACAAAAATATTTTTAAATATCATTTCCACGAAGACAAGTTAATCAATTCACGCCGAAGTTACACTACGTATCTCTTAGGTTAAGAGGCATGGCTTAGGCTACTAAAATTTTATTTAGGGTGGCCCTCACACAAAATATTTTTTAAATATCTTTTTCTCGAAGACCGCTTAGTCGATTCTCATGAAATTTACACCATATGGCTCTTATGTGAAGAGACACAGATTAGATCGTAAAAATTTTATTTAGGGTGCATACTTAGGGTGGCCCTCACTCAAAAATATTTTTAAATATCATTTTCACAAAGACAGGTTAGTGGATTCACACCGAATGTACACCACGTAGCTCTTATGTTAAGAGGCATAGCTAAGAATACAAAACTTTTATTTAGGGTTGCCCTAACAAAAAATATTTTTTAAATATCATTTTCTCGAAGACCGCTAAATCGATTCTCATGAAACTTACACCATATGACTTTTATGTGAAGAGACACAGATAAGATCGAAAAAATTTTATTTAGGGTGCACATTTAGGGTGGTCCTCACACAAAAATATTTTTAAGTATCATTTTCACAAAGACAGGTTAGTTGATTCACACCGAATTTACACCACGTAGCTCTTATGTTAAGAGGCATAGCTTAGGCTACAAAACTTTTATTTAGGGTTGCCCTCATACAAAAATATTTTTAAATACCATTTTCTAGAAGACCGCTTAATCGATCCTCATGAAATTAACAACACATGGTTTTTATATTAAGAGGCACTGCTTAGGCTGTAAAAATTTTATTTTGGGTGCTTACTAAGGGTGGTCCTCATACAAAAGTATTTTTAAATTGAATTTTCACGCAGGCCGCACATCGAATCTACACCACGGTTGAGGTGAGGCGATGCGTACAGGGTAATGCTAGTCATTTAATAATTCCGTGAACCGCTTTCTTCCATTTTTTAAAAAAATTTGTACCTTTTCTTTCTTCTAAAGTTCATCGCTTAGTTGTACGCTGCATGTGTCATGTGGTAACTTTTTGCGCACACTTGCCTGACTTTTGATGTGAACCACTGTACACGATTTTGCAACAGACAATTTGTGATATATGCGGTTAAGCATTTTAAACGACGACATACAAACATAGGTATTTAAACAGCATTAAATGTTAATAAACGCATTCAATGCTGCAAAAAAGTTTTTTTTTTAATGTGTTAAGTTTTGGTAGGCTACAAACGATTTTGGTAGGTTTTCGAGAAAATTTTGGTAGGAAAATAAATTCCTCTGTGGCAACACTGTATTTAGTTTCAAAAAATGTTCAAAAACGTCAAAAAAACAAATTGTGCAGTTATTAAAAGAATAACCGATACATATATTGTTGCAGTGAAAATTAATATTGTTTAATTGTATTGATTCATTTATTCAAAACTATAAAGTATATAAAAAATGAAGTATGTATGTCAAAGACAATTGAAAAATATTGACCTTCTCACTCAAGCGCAAACAAACAACCACGAAAATCAACTGACATCTCAAATGCTAAGACGACAACTGAAATTAGATTTTTTGGGGTACCATCTAGTTAAGTGTTTGTACATTTAAGAAATTCACTATTTTCTACATTCCCTCACACTTAATTTAATAATATTTGACTCGAATTTTAAAATTTTTTATCTTAAGTCTATTTGATCGGCGAAGTATGGGTGATGTGTTTGAAAAGGTAGGTGACGTAAGTTCTCTTGGTGGTTCCATCTGAATTCTACATGGTTCCAATGGTTTATCATTTTGTAGTGATGGTAACTCTGGTTCAATGTCAATTTCCGGAGTTTAAGATAAGGCCGCTCGTAGTTGGTTTTGATATCTTCGAATTATGCCACGATCAGTCTTTATTTCATACATCATTTTCCCGAATGTTCTGATTATTTTCCCTTCTATCCATCGCTTTTTTCCAGAATAGTTTTTTGCCAAAATACATTGACCCAAACTAAATTTTGTTAAAGAATGTGAAATTGCTGAGTCCTTAGGAAACAACGCTGATAGAATGGCACGAGGTTGTCGACCATGCAACAACTCTGACGGTGATTTACCTGTCCTAGGGTTTGGTGTTCAACGTTACGTCGATAAATATTTGAAAAGGGCCCTCTCTTTATTTGATTCCTGTTGCAGAATTTTCCCGAAAGCATTTTTAAATGTTCTAACAGTCCGCTCCGCTAGTCCATTGGATGCGGGATGAAACGGAGCTGTTGTTAAATGATTGATGCTATTGAGTAAACAAAATTGTTTGAATTCACTAGATGTGAACTGCGTTCCATTGTCGCTGATAACAGTAGCGGGAAGAACTTCGATTGAAAATACTTGCTTCAAAGCTATGACAGTCGTTATCGATGTTGCTGATGACATTTCGATGACAATGGAAGCCCGGAATATGAGTCATC
Organism: Tricholauxania praeusta; assembly: GCA_949775025.1. Classification (NCBI taxonomy): domain Eukaryota; kingdom Metazoa; phylum Arthropoda; class Insecta; order Diptera; family Lauxaniidae; genus Tricholauxania; species Tricholauxania praeusta. The sequence goes on along the minus strand of OX459032.1, from coordinate 9,848,150 downwards.
ATATCAACCACATACGAGAATGAAACGGTCCAGCGAAATCCAAATGAACTCTTTCCCACTCATGTGTAGGTTCCGGCACGGTTGTTAATTCTTTTCTTGTCATTGCAGCGTTTTCCCGGCAAATGGCATTCTTTTTACCATATCCTCAATTGCATTGTCCAATTTTGGGAACTAACTGTAACGAGCGAGCTAAAATATATTGGTTAAATTTCGTTACACCGAAAATAATTGACAGCTCTTCCTTTTCGATTTGAGAATAGCCAACTTGGCTTGAATTCAGCGTTTTCGAAGCAAAAGACTTAGGCTTTTTAGTTCCGTCTGAGTATTTATGCGACACTACGGCTCCTATACCGGACGCGTCTGTTGCCAGAACAATGGTTTGTCGATCGTCGTAGTGAACTAATTGAGTTTCTTCAATTAACGCAGTTTTGAGTGTGTTGAAAGCTTTCTTTTGTTTTGGCCCCCATATAAAGTTGACTTCTTTTCTCCTCAATTCATTGAGTGAAGCTGCTTTGGATGAAAAATTCGGAATAAATTTGTTGTAATAATTGATTTTGCGAATGAACACTTCCAATCAAAGAATATCTAAAGAGATGAAGCTCTTCTCTGGCCAAAAATTCTGCCCACACATATTGCTTGTCAGAGAATACGTGTGACTCGTTCCAAACAGTGCTGCCGTATGTTGTGAAATAAAGTTTAAGGAAATTTTCTCTTAATTTGGGATATTATCAGGCGATTAGGGGATTCAATTGGCAATATTTTCGTAATGCTTATAATTCAAAAGTTAAATAGCTTTATCATAACAAAAAAAATGCTTCAAAATCCTTATTTATTTCATACCTGAAATTTCAGTTTCTGAACAGTTTTACTTTAGTACAAATGCCCCAAATTTTTTAATTTTTTTAGGAAAAGTAGCGCTATAAAAATAAAAAATAAATGTGCAAGAAAAGAGGGTCGGATGGATCTAATTTCGGAGATATAGCTACCGGAAGTTGCGAATATAGCTTTTATAAAAATCAGTATAAGTTGGAAAACTCTATATCAATATCCAAAATATTGGTATCATATGAAAGATAATTAAATAAGGCATAAAACCGGCATATAAACATTTAAAGTTTGCTGCATAGTTTTCGAGATATAATGGTTTTTGAAAAGTTTTGACCCTTTTTTTTCTAAAAAACGTTAATTTTTCCAAAAAAATTAATACATAACTTTTTTAAAACCATAGGAAAGCTCAATTCATTAACTTTAAAATGGTGTATCACTTATACCACCGGCTTCGCGGTGGCCTTCAGACTCAGACTCAGTTGTTTGTTATTGTTGTTGTCATTATTGTTGTATCGTTGTTGTTGTTGTCTATGTCACTGTAGTTTAAGTTGTCAATCTATACCACAGGCCTACAAAATTTGGCAAAGTTATTTTGCCAGAAACCAGACTATACTTTTCCGATGTATTTTGACGTGCTGAATCCAAATCCGGGGTCAGAATTGCTCTATTGGCTCAGGATTCCTAGATATCCTAACCTAAAAGTGCTAAAAACACCATTTCAGCCTATATTTACGGTTATATATCATCGCCTATTGATTTTTACTCCAAAACCTGTAAACATCATCTTAAAGTATGATCCTTAATCTTTTAAATGCCGTTGAGTTTGCTCAAATATCTGTTTTTTTCACTGAGATATGCCACTTTGAAAAATTCAAACTTCATTGATGGGTTTGTGGAAAGAGTTGTTGGTTCACATTAGGGTGATTCAAATTTTTTTTTTTTTGTTATTTTAAGGTGCTGTTGCTTAAAAAGTAAGTTTACGATATGAAGAAAAAGTTCACGAAATTTCAGCACTGAAACTCAATTTTATAGGGTGGCGCCGGAGCCTGTTAGTTTTACATGCAAATTGTATGGAAAAATTATTTTTTACAAAAAAGGTATCTAAATGAATAAGTGATTAGTGTTGTTGAGCTGAAAAGGGTCGTTTTTCGACGTAATTTTTTACGCTGAATCCGAATCTGGCATCAGAATTGACCCATCATGTCGGAATCCTGAAATATTTGAGGTTAATTACCTAAAACATGATGTTTTTTGTCTACTTTCGAGGCCATGTATAGGATTCAAAGAAAGTTGATCAGTTTATTTTTAACAAAAGCATCATTAAGTACCATCCTTGCCCTTTAAAATGAGCTCTGAAATGGTGATATGTGATGTTTCCTGGCAAAGTTACAGCCAGTATAAGCATAAATATAGGCCAAAACAGTGTTTTTAGCACTTTCAGGTTAGGATATCTCGGAAACCTGGGCCAATAGAGCAATTCTGACCCCGGATTCAGATTCAGCACGTCAAAATACATCGGAAAAGTATAATCTGGTTTCTGGTAAAATTTTTTGTAGGCCTGTGTAATTTATGTTTTAAAACAACATATTTGCACTATAAAAGGTTATTGTATACTTATTTCTATGATTTTATAAAGTTAAAAATGTTATTTTTTAGGATTAAGTTTTTTGCAAAACCTCACACAATAATTGTCGTTCGATTTGCCGTTGCTTATGCTGCTACTTAAATTCTGTGTTGTTATTTTTGTTTTCATTTGTACCGTTTGTATTTGTCTTCGAAGTTCAAAGAACAACTCTCCTGGAGTTTTCTTGTTTTTACTTTTGATGAGAGAGTACGATGTTAATAGAGTTTTGAAAAAAGTGTACATTGCTTATTACAATTAAACTGCAATTTGTTGTTTTTATAAAATTTATTTTTTGCCTGTCCGTCTATCTGTTTGTTTATTATGGACGCGGAAACTATCTGGTCGATTTTGATGAAAATTGTACAGTATGTTAGTATCGATTACGCGGGTCTCATAGAATGTAAGGCTTTTACTAAGGGTGCATATTGAGGGTGGCCTACAAACAAAAATATTTTTAAAATAGAATTTTCACTAAGTCCGGTAAATCGACTCACACCGAATTTACGCCACATGGAACTTACAACACATGTCTTTTATATTAAGAGGCATAAGTAGGCTATAAGACTTCAATTAAGGGTGCATATTTAGGTTGGCCCTAATACAAAAAAATATTATTTTCTCGACGACCGCTGATTCGATTCTCATGGAACTTACACCACATGGCCTCTTATATTAAGAGGCACAACTTAGACCGTACACATTTTAATTAGGGTGCATACTTTAGGTGGCCCTCATACAAAATAACTTTATGATTGTGGCTGTTTACCAACTGCCTATTTACACATAGATATCCATATGTAGGCGCGGTTTTATGGTCGCCATTTCCTTAAAAAATAAAATTTGGAAACACCCGTTCTCATATGAAAGCTCTTGAGCATACGAACATTTTAACTTATGAATTTATATTACACCATCACACTTTAATTTAGTTTATTTCCATGAAAACAATATCATCATATTTGTAATTTAAAATTGTCTGAAAAATATTTACATTTAATGGAGCATGAAAATATGTGATGTTTATGTAAAAATATATAAGCCAGGCAGAATCTTTAATTAGCTTATGTAATTAGTGACTTACAGCCCTATTCTGGCAGCTTAACAAAGCTCACCACATTAACAAAATATTTAATATTAACACGTTGTTAATGTTCCGTATTCTGGCAAAAATTTAAAAGCTCTTTTCTATACTATTTTGTTAATGTCAGAAAGTGTCTTAACAACGAGTGATATTTCAGTATTGAGCTAAGTAAAATTATTTTTTTTATAAAATTTAAAATGCAGGACAACGTTGTTTTAAATATTTACAGCCTTGTCTTAAAAAAACATTTATTTTCATTGATATCAATGAAAAAAAATTTTGGATTTACGAGTATCGAAACCACGCACGCGAGCTATGAGTTCAAAGTCCTAACTACTTCGCCACGTTGCCTTGTATATTCAAGTTTTTTATTACTCTATTTGTTATTTTGTTAATTTAAATTTAAAAAGTCAAAATTTGACAAGTTTACCATGAAAGCTTTTGTGTGGGGAATTCAAAAGCTTTTATGTTGTTAATGATTTTTTAGAATACCAATATTTACATTTCATAATAATTAGAATAACACGAGCACCTTTATTATTTCTTGTTAAGTCAACAAGCAGAATAGGGCTGTTAGTCTGTTTTCCTCTAATACTTTTTATATAATAAAATTTGTAATTGAGTTTTATATTTATACGTATATAAGAAACAGACGACGGACGCGATTAGTAGTGTTTCGGCTAAAATCAATGATTAAATTAAAGTTTTTCGGATTTATTTTTCACTTAATTAGTTCATTTTTCTAACTTATTAAGTTTAGTAAGGTTGTGATCAATACATTTATTTTCATGCGTTCTGAATAATTATTCGCTTTAAATGCAAAAATAAGTTAATTCGTTGAAAGCCGTCATAATAACGTGCTTTTTGGGTAAACTTTGCCGATTTCAAACATTTTGCGGCGTGTAGTTTGAATTTTGTACGTAGGGGCAACATCTTAACGTCTTGGTGAAAAAAAACATTTTACTGAAAAATATGCTGAAATATGAAAATTTCAAAACATAATTGCAATCAGTTTTAAACCTTGCCAAACAAGATACATAACTTTTTGATTCTTAAAACTCATTATTATTGTTTGGGTGGGCATAATAATGTTCTTTTAATTCCGATTCCTTCATAAAGAAACTAAGAAAAAGAAGAAGAATACTGAAAAAAGTTAAAAGAAAAGTGAGGTTTGTTACACATGATCGCATGAAAATGCGAGGTTACGTTCAGCCTGGTCGATTATGTATTAGAGAAAATAACTGATTTTTACAACAGTGCAGGAGGGGAAATATTTTTAATTTGGTGAACAAACTGACAGCTGATTTTGAGGCACCACTAATTAGTGAAAAGAACTGATTTTTACGACCGTGCAGGAGGGGAAATAATTATTTTTCTTTTGAATTTGGTGAACAAACTGCCAGCTGATTTTGAGGTACTACCATAAATGACATTTCAATGGAAATGAAAAAATGAGTGGTGAAGTATTATATGAAATTTGTCAGATGACTAGGTTGCCATATGTTGAGATTTTGAACTATAAAGAGCCTTAAAGAACAACAAGCCCGCAACCTTTATTATTTATCCCTATTTTTTAATAATTTTTAGAATTTGTCTAAATTACACTAATTTTATTGACTATATAATAAAGGAAATTTTGGAATGATCCTAATTTGGACCGAAATGCCCGAAGTGGTAAAGTCAAAAATTTTATTAGTCACCATAGGAGGGTGAGTTTTTAAATGCAGCGGCGCGACTGAATTTTTTTGCGTTAGTAGTAGAATTCTGCCGAGAGCTTCATCTCTTTAGTACTCTTTGGTTCGTATGCAACTGTTGAACAAGCAATACCACGTTTCTTTGTGCTGTATTTTCTTGTCACGTGCGTATACTGTGTGAATATTGTATTCCGTTAGCTTATAAAATTTGATCTATTTTTTTCTTTACTTTGCAAATTAATTACTTTTACTTTAATTAATTTTTTTGTTAGACAATAAGTAATTTTAAGATAGTATATAAGACTTTTTGCAGTAAATAAATATTTTTAAAATAGTATTAAGGAGTTTTGATTACACTTTTTTAGACATTAAGTTAAATATATTTCACTTTACTTTTAAATTTAATCTTATTACATTAGCTTTTATTAATTTTTTGTTAGACAATAAGTAATTTTAAGATAGTATATAAGACTTTTTTTTAGTAAGTAAGTATTTTTAATATAGTGTTTAAGAGTTTCGACTTTCAGTTTTGAGTTTTTCCTTTTTTGAATAATAGTAAATATTATTAATAAAATGGCAGAAAAAAAAGTAGAATTGAAATGCTGGGAAAACACTTTTTTTCTGTAGTAAATTTCAAATTATTTTAACCATCAAAATCAGAAAATCTTTTAATAATCAAAAATATTGATCATACAAAAGTGTCTAATAATTTCAAAAAGTGTATAAGCTTTGAAAAATCTAAAATCTACTAAATAAAATTCTTCAGTGTAAGCTCACTCATGCTCACTAATACTCACACATTTCTGCTAGTATTACTTTGCCGACCCCTGTTGTAAAGCATTGCAAAATGCGAAGATACATATGTGCAAATCCATCAGATTTGGCCTTTTAGCTGGCCTCGTTTTTTTTTATTTTTTTTTTGAGTACATCTTTCAGCCATAGTTTTTCTTGAAGCTAAGGCTGTCTTGAATTAATATTCAAGGTTGTTCAATTAAAATTCAGATAGCTATTTTTTTTATTTAACTTTATATGTAACATTTCATGTTTTTTTTTAACTTAAATGCAATTTTAACCATATGTTCCTTTGAATTTTAATTGTTCCTCCTTGAATGTTAATTCAAAATAGTCTTAACTTCAAGAAAAACCATGTTTGAAGAGTCTGCTCAAAAAAAAAAAAACGAAATTGTCATCTTAGCTCGACCATGGCTTCGATTTTTTTTTTCTTTTTTTTTTGGAGCATATTTTGAATTAATATTCAAGCCTTAGCTTCAAGAAAAACTATGGCTGAAAGATGTTCTCCAAAAAAAAAAAAAAACGAGGCCAGCTAAAAGGCCGAATCTGATGGATTTGCACAGATATATTTTTTCCTTCAAATATTGAAATAGAAAAAAATTCATTAAAAAAAAAGTTATGAATATGCGCAGCTTTTTTCAGACATGTGCTCCAGATTGTATGACGAGTGACAGATCGACAAAGCTTTAGTTTTTAAGGCATTTATATTTAAGTATGTAATAATTTTGCGCCCACCTGCAAATTGAAAAGAGATCTTCATTTATGCGCACAAACAAGTCATCACATAGGCCTAGCGGTCTAGATATGTAGACCTGTGCGTCATCTGCATACAAATGTATCGAAATACTTTTGCAGCAGTAAACAATATCATTTATGAAAATGCTTAACAAAATTGGACCTAAAATTGATCCCTGAGGAATACCAAATAAAATATTTTTAAGCTCTGAAGATAATGTGTTAGTTGTTGTGCTTCACCGATACGAGAACGATACGATAATTTTTGTATCGTGCTCGTAGTAGCGCCAAGCTTATCATCTCGTACTCGTAAGAGACATTTTTGATCTGTATCGTTATCGTCTCGTTATCGCCGATGTTTCTTGGTTATTCTCGTTTACTTTTATGTGTGTCAAACTAGCTTGACCAATGGCTGAACCCGTCTACTGCCTTTTGTTCCACCACACCTACATTTTACGCAGTCCTTACTCCACATTATTGGGTCTATGTAGCGAATTTCGCAAATTGGTATAAGTACCAAGGATATCAATATAAAGGGTTTTGTTGTATGTTAAGAGCTAAGATCCATTATCCAACCCCGTTCTTATTTTGCGAGTTGCTTGGCACAAGCAATTTACATTTTCTTATGCCAAGATATAAGTGCTTTTATTTTATTTAAGGGTGTCGCTCCCCGTTGTAAAAAAAAGTTAAAACTAAATTGTGAACCCTTCGACTTCAAAGCAAAGCTTGTAAATTTGAGAGCTGAGTCTGCTCAGCAGTTTCCAGGTCTATAGAAAACATACAGAAAATACAGAAAAAAATTTGATAAAAATCTACATGCATAGTAATTTTTGAGTGTTGCGGGCACATCCAAAAAGTCTTATTTTATTTATATCCGTGATTAGTTTTTCTTCTTCTTCTTTTTTTCTTGTAAAAGTATTGAAAATTAACCGGAAAATAATGAAAATTTCCGAATTTGAACTTTAAAGTTGCAAAATCACCCCATATTATTATTATACATACATATGGTCAAAATAATAAGTACACTATCTTATATTTTTTTAGTTCACAATTATTTTTTGTTTTACTGAAATATACATGGTAACTCTTTTTTATTTTAATAACTTCAATATGGCAATGCCTTTAAAAGTGAAAGAGGATGGGATTTCCCCGAATTTTTCTTTTCGTGTTTGTTTCCATTTAAAGGTCTTATTTCACTTGGACAAAATAATAAGTACATTGATAATTTTTTTTATTTTGCAACAATCTGATCCGCTTTTTTGTACTGGTTTGTTAATTTTATTTATTATTAGCAGCATTAGTATTTAGTTATAGCAAAATAAAAAGAAAAATATTTCATAGATGGGAAGAAGTAAGCATTGTACTGCTGAGGAGAGAAAAATCGTTTCGACACTCAGAAATGACGGCCAAAGTCTTCGTAATATTGCCAAAGCCATGGATCGGTCACTTTTTTTCGTCAAAACGCTTTAAAAGCTAAAAAAGCGATTGAAACCCGCGGAAGACCAAAAAAGTCTTCAACAACGACAGATTACCATATTGTCACAATCGCAAAAAAGACCCCTTTCGTATCTTCCAGAGCCATTTCAGCAGACATCGGCAATGTGATCTCGTCCTGAACGGTACGTCGACGATTACAACGAGCCAATTTACCTGGACGGATAGCCAGAAAAGTTCCTCTGCTTCGGAAAAAAAATTTGAAGACGCGCTTATCGTTCGCAAGGCAACATTCAAATTGGTCCGGACCAGACGGCGAAAAGAAATGGCGTAATATTTTGTGGAGCGACGAGTCAAAAATAATGTTTGGAAATGACTCTGCCCGAAATGTTCGACGCCCCAAGGGTAAAGAATTTCACGTACGCTTCACAAAAAAGACTGTAAAGCATGGGGGCGGCAACATTATGGTCTGGGGTTGTTTTTCGTGGTACGGTGTCGGACCAATACATCGAATTACCGATACCATGACCAGATTCCACTATAAAGATATTTTGGAAAGTACGATGTTGCCCTATGCTGAGGAAAGTATGCCGTTAAGATGGACATTTCAGCAGGATAATGATCCTAAGCATACTTTCAAGTTGGTGAAGGATTGGTTTCAAAACAGTGGTGTGACCTTGTTTAACTGGCCAAGTCAATCACCGGACTTGAACCCTATTGAAAACCTTTGGGGAGAGTTGAAGCAGAGAATTCCAAAATAAGGACCAATAATGGAGTTTTGTCCAAGAAACTTGGTATGAAATACCCGTAGAGACTTGCCGTAAGCTTATCTCTAGTATGCCGAAACGAGTACACAAAATTATTCAAAACAATGGTGGATATACTGGCTACTAATAAAGAATTTTAAATAACAACAAATAGAGCCGATAAAATTAGAGATAAACTTTTTTTTTATTAAAATGTTCTGAATGTACTTATTATTTTGTCCAGTCATTTTAATTCATTTTTTACTTCTTTAATAAGACTGAAAGCTATTTTTGTTTTTTATCAATGTTATACCTATTTATTTTATTTAATATGCTGTAAGAATTGAATTATGAATTTGTTTTTCTATTAACTTAAATAAATGTATGCCTACAAGCCATTGAACTAATTTTATGAGCGTGTACTTATTATTTTGACCATATGTGTATGTATGCGCAAGTATTTTTGTAAAAACATATGGTGCAAAATATACGCGTTCAATGTTCTAAATGTTTATCGTTCGACAAACACTACATTATCGCCGAGAACGAGCTATCGGCCTGACCATTCTCGGTCTCGCCCTCGGTCACACTAGAAATAATTTTTTTAGTATCGTATAGGGACCGAGAACGAGAACGATATTTATCGGTTCTCGGTGAAGCACTAGTTAGTTGCAACCCTTTGAAGGCGGTTTGTTAAATAGTTTTTAATAAGCTGCGTTGCATTTGTACTAAAACCAAAATAATTTCTCAATTTGAGCAGTAACCACATCATGATTAACTGAATCAAAGGCTTTTGAAAAGTCCAATAATACCAAAATTGCAAGCTCATCTCTATTATAAGCTGGACGAATGTCTTCCATTATTTTAAGGATAGCAGTCGCACAACTGTGACCTGCTCTATAGGGGTGGCAATCCCGGAGCTTTTTTGAGTTTCGGGATTTTCGGGATTGAAGTTTCAAATCCCGGGATCCCGGGATTGATAGTTCTAGTAAATGCATACAAAACTACAAAAAAAAAACGAGAAGTTTATACTATTGTATACGATATAAAATTAAAATTACCTTATTTCACAGCGTAACAATGAAGAATAAGAACGCAAAATAATAGAAAAAATAATAGCTTAATAATTGACTTAGAACACTTCGAGTGTTAATACATCTAAATCACATTTAGAAAGTTTGACTAGTAGAAGATAGTCACTATTAAAAGAAGATGATAGAGGATAATCAAGCATTTATGACCAAACTATCAATTTTATTATTCAATTTTATTTTTACATTTAAAAATTCGTGTACCACACTTTGTACTTGATTAATACTTTATCACCTTCTTCAAATGTGACAGTGATGGCATTTAGTGGCACCGAATGGCTCGCTCTCAGTAGACGCACCCATAAGTGTGCTTCATTTAAGTTGTCAAAATCTTTAGATGCTGATTTCAGAAAAAAAGCTTCAGACAAAAGTTTAATTATATCTTAGAACTTAAATTTTAGTAGGTCTAGGTTTGGGTCAAAATTTCAATGTCAAATCAAAGTCGGCTGTGGTTTTTTTTTTTTTTGAAGACAAACCTATATTTTTTGTTGCAGATTTGTATTTTATTATAAAAAATAGATATGTTTTGCTTATGTTGTTTTTCTATTGCATTTTTAGTATTTCCGTTATTGATAAAAATAATTTTAGTCTAAATTTCACATTATATCATTTTTCTAGTGAACTATCAATTTTCAATACAAATCGCACTTAGTAAAAAATTCTTAAAATTATTCAAACTATTAAAAAAGATATTTTTTTTTTGCTATGTCACATTTTTTTTAAGAAAATCTTTAACAAAAAATTGCTACAATAAAAAAAAATATTTTTACTCAATTTAAGGTTCAGACACAATTGAAGTGCATTTTGCAGGATGCAATAATAACTCATGCACATCAAATGTATTGAAAAAAATTATTTTGCAGATTTTGTACTTAAATATGTCATATAAAAGAATATTTATTATATAATATAAAACTTTTTTCTAATCCCGAAAATCCCGGGATTGCCTCTTTATAATCCCGGGATTACTTTAGCCTATATTTAGAGCAAATCCCGGGATCCCGGGATTACCACCCCTACTGCTCTATAACCAGACTGATTTTCAGTTAAAAGTTTGTTGGCTTCAAGATGACCCGTAATTTTCCTCGTCAAAAACTTCTCATATACCTTTGAAAGAGCCGGCACTATACTAATTGGCCGAAAATTTTGTGGTACAATAGCTTTATTCTTCTTGGCAACTAGTGTAACAATTGCAATTTCCCAAGTTTCAGGAAAAGCAGATATTGTTATAGAAAAATTAAGGATGTGGGTAACAATCAAGGTAGAATTATTTTAATAAATTTCAGACTAACGTTATCATAACCTATGGCATTCGATCTTATAGCACAAATACTCCTCACATCATCTTCGGTTGCTACTTGAAAATTAAATTCTTGATCTGATTGATACAAGCAGTCTTGGTTGATTACAAATGTCTGACAATAAAAAATAAACATTCATCGTATTAGGATCAATGTTACAATTTGTTTTACTTTTATTTTCAAGTCCAATAGTTTCAAGATTGTTCCAAAGAATTTAGCTTGATAAATTTGTGCCTAATTTTGATTGGTAATACAGTCTTTTAGAATTACGTGTTCTTGATGATACATGATTTCTACATTATCTATAATATTCCCAATTTTCATTGTTAGGATTACTTTTCCAAACCGAATGCAGCCTATTTCTTTCCTTGATCAAACGCGAAACCTCCCTGATGAATCAGAGCTGTTTTTTATTTTTAATTGCCTTAAGAGCACATACTTTTCAAATAAATAATTGACACGGAGGGTAAAATTTGATGCTTTTTCTGTAATGGTGGAGAAAATTCAACAATCATTCCAAGGAAGTGTGCTAGATTCAGAAAAAAGTGCTTCCATATTTATATTTTTAAAATCTCTGAAACTCAAATGAGTTGCAGTTTGCAAATTTGAAAAATCAATACTATATACGTACTACAGAAATAACATCTCATGGTAAGAAAACCTGCTAAAGGAAATTGATCAAAATGTAACACTTTAGATTTATCCGTGACACAAAACCAGTCTAGTAAACTTGGGGTACAATTTGGAGAAAAACGCGTAGCATACTCATTTCAGAAATTTTTTCCGCGAATCTGATTTTTTCTTCAACAGTGGATGATGTTCCATATAAATAATGTACAAAGCCAGACCGGCCACATCGAGCATGTTATAAAAAAATGCCAACGGCCATCGTTTCGTCTTCCTCTTTCTTGAATATATGCCCAACATCTGGTCCATTTGATCCACACCTCCTTTCGTTCGATTATATTCAAGAATTATATCCGGTTTTCTGGCAGCCGTGGTTGTATCGATAGCAATGTCATGATGTGCACTTGACAGTAAGATCACAGCTTTGTTCCGTTTTGGAACATACGAGCAAATAGTGACATTATCCCGGAAACCAAATAATGTTGAAAAGATTTCCCGTTCCTTCGATGGCTGCAATTCTTTTGGTATGTACGCCTTATTTTTGCGTAACGTGCCGAGCAAAGTTAGTCCGTTGCTTTGCAAGAAATTAACCAATGGCAACGAGGTAAAAAAATTATCGGTAGTTACATTTCGGTTGCTTCCTTTGTAAAATAGGCACAAGTCCAAGACGATACGTTCTCCTATATTTACCGCACGTGCATTACCAGCCTCGCGACCTGTGAAGGCACGATAAAATCATTATTTGAAATCAAAAGTTTTCTAAACTGGGAAAAAACAAAAAGAGGTGTGAATCAAATTGATAAGATGCTTACCTGTGTAAATGGAACCTTGCAGTGGGTATCCAGTTTTGGAATCCGCCAACCAGAAAACTTTTATCCCATATTTAGCTGGTTTGGATGGGATATATTGCGTAAAACGCGTGCGACCTCTGTACGGATACAATGTTCGTCAACTGTCATATTGGAATACGGCCGAAAATATGTACTCAGATTTGCGTTGAGCATAAGCCAAAGATCTTGAATTGGTGAGGCTTAATCTGTAGTCAGGCGAGGAGCACGGGTTTGAAAATTGTAAAACCGCAAGAAACGATTTATCGCCTTGAATCTGGGCCGACTGAGGCTCGCACGATACAGTGGATTAGCATTTGATGTCTTCACCGGATGATTTATAAACACCAGCACAGATCAAAATCCCTAGATGAGCATCAAATTCGATCTCTGTCAAGGGATCCCATTCTGTGACCTTCGTCGGATTCAATTCATTCCACTGACCAATGACATGTCTCCCTTTTCGATTGGTTTCACGGATTATGAGGTGTTTCATATCATTTGACAATATTTTGTTGAAAATATCTAAACGGGTGCACATTGGTGATGTACGATACGGGCCACCTGCAAGCAATTCAATATATTTTTTAATTTGTTCACGGCATACTATTACGAAAATTATTACCAGCTTGACGTAAGATGTTATGACTTCGAGTTTGAGATGTGGGTAGAGGAGCCTTTTGCCACTCGATTTCAGCGCGTGAATCAAAATATCCGGAATATTCAATCATATTATTATTTTCGATAAAGTCGTCATCTAAATCGTCATCTAAGTCTTCTTGAATTTCTACAGCCGAATTCATATTTGCGAGCGGTAAAACATCCTCAACATCAGATTCTTCTTCATTTGGCGCCTGCCAATCAGCGTCATCCGGATCATCTTCACAAAATATATCCTCATCCTCCTCGTTAGAATCCTCGGCCAACGCCATTCTTATCTCTTCATCACTCATTCCAGCACCGTATTTTACTTGATTTCCACTCATAGTTTTCTTTACGTGTTTACTCCAACACTCTAAGCACTTCACTGATTTTTGACTGCCGAATAAAAACGAAGCGCAATTCGTATTTATCAGAGCACACTTAGTAACTAACTTTTTAACTGCCGAATCAAAAGAAAGCGTGAGGGTACCCCAGTACCACCTACGGCCGATATAAGGTGCAATTTTTTGTGGTCGGGTTAGGGTTAAATAATCAATTTTACCCACATTCAAACTTCTTGCATTAAGATGGCAAATCTGAAAGCATTTATGGTTTTTGCTCACCAATTTTAAAATTGACTTTAAGCTATAATTGTCATTGCTGAAATTCGCGTTTAAATTACACATAAATTATGACTATTATTGCACTTCTAAACTGACCGTTTACATATTACAAATTGTTAAAAGATAAAAAATAATGTTAACACATCCTATTTAATTTGTTTAAAACATGGCTTCAATCCTCAAATACAATGAGAAACTTCCTCTTCATAAGCTATAAAACAATTTATTTGATCTAAATCGTAGGCATCTAAACTAAAACCGTCTGTCGCAGTCAAACTATCATAATTTTCATAGACATCCTGAAAAAATTTCGCAAACAAAAGACTCAAGCGTATTATTAGACTTAAAATTTTCAAGTGGGAACCCATTTGTTTTACGCTTAGTGTTTAAATAGTTCCAAGAAGTTTTTGGATTTAGCTTTAATTGAGTTTCCATTTTAAAAATATATTGGTTATATAGGAATTTATGTAAGAAATCAAATTCCTTACGCAAATAATACTATTGATCTGATATAAATATTGACCTCTTAAACATTTTAAAGGCTTTCTTAATATTTTTCAAATGCGAAAGCCTTGCATTAAACCATGGAGGTTTATTTTTGGGAACGATTGTTTTCAATGGAATAAAATGAGTAATTGCTAAAGAGAACATTTCAATAATGTGCTTATAAGCTTCATCTGGATCATCACAGGAATCAATTAGAGACCACTTGCATAAGTTTAAATAATTATTTAATTCTAAATAATTCCCCTTTGAAAAATCAAAAACCGCAGAGGATCCTGAATCCGCAATACTGAACTCATAAAATTTAAAGTAAGAGCTTTATAGTAAATTATATTTTTAGAGATAGGAGATTAGGCTCACATGATACTTATACATATATCATTTGTGATAAATATTAGGTCTAAAATTCTACCTAAATCATTTTTTGTGTATTTCAGCTGATTAAAGCCATTTGAAAGGAAAAATCTAACTACTAACAATTCAATGAAATTTGGTAGACGGATCATAAATATCTTTAACTGTACAAAAAGTGGGCGGCATTGAAGAAGTGGGCGTGTCATTTTTTCAATAAATGAAAATTTTGATTCAATATTACTCGAAAAGTGCACTGACGATTTTCATAAAAATTTTAAAGATAATATCTGCCATCATAACAAGTTATAACACTACAATGGCAAAACTCGTTAAAGAGCGTGGCACATCCCACAATATTTATAAACGTTACAATAAGAGATCGAATAATGCAATCGTTATGAAATTAAATATGGTAAATATACTGACAAAAAGGTATCTTATAACCAAAAGTGGGTGCAATGGCGCCTGTGGACGTGGCACCTTCCATACAAGCAAAAAATGTTAAATGTTATATTTAGTGTTCTATGGAAGTAACTTTTTAAAAATTTAGTGCAATAAAGATCGATGAAATTGTATCAGTGGGTGTGGCACCTCCCATACATGCATAAAACGTTAAATGTTATATTAAGCGTACGATATGAGTGACCCTTATAAAATTTGGTGTAGAGATGTCGGTTGCCATAAGCTCTTCTATTAATTGAAATTTGACGAGATTGCAGTAGTGGGTGTGGCACCTCCTATGTTAATAAAAAGATATTTCTTGACTATTTCAATAACAGGAAAATATTGATCTGACTTTCCTAGCCTGTTTCAACTCAATTCAATTTGCCAAGATTATTCAACTTGACATTTTCATTCTGTTTCAATTATTTTTACGAAATTTTCCACTTCTTTCAATTTTTTTCGAGTTTCTCAACCTTTTTAAACTTTTTTCAACATTTTCTATTTTTTATCGATGTTATCAACCATTTTCTACTGTTTCAACCTCTTTTAACTTTTTTTAATCTCTTTAAATTTGTTTCGACTTTTTCAACCGTATTCAACTTTTTTCGTCATATTCCATACTTTATCGACTTGTTGGCATTTTGAACTGTTCAACACTGTTTCCTACTTCCTTCAACTCTCATAATTTTTTTCTACTTCTCAACCCTTTTCAATATTTTTTAAATATTTCCGAATTATTCAATCTCATTCACCTTTTTTCAATATTTTTTCGACTTTCAACCGTTTCAACTTTCTTCATTAGATCTTAAACTATTTCAACTGCTTTCAACTTTTTCAACCTCTGTTAACTTTTTTCATCATTATTTATATTTAATCAGCCATTTTCAACCGTTTTCAACTTTTTTCGTCATTTTCCATATTTTATCCACTTTTTAGCCTTTTTCAACTGTTTCAACATTCTTTCAACTTTATTAATTTTTTTTCGGCTTGTCAACAGTTTCCAATATTTTTTAAATATACATATACTTCTTCAACCTGTTTCAACTTTTTTTCAACATTTTCAATGTTTTTTCGATACTTTCAACCTGCTTCAAAATTTTTTCAACTACTTTCAATTTTTTTTTTCAATCTTTTCCATATTTTTTCGACTTTTCCAACATGTTTCAGCTTTTTCAACCCATTTTAACAAATTCCATACTTTTTTAACCTCTTTTGACCTTTTACAGCATTTTGCGTATATTATCAACCCCGTTCATTGAAGAAGTGGGCGTGTCATTTTTTCAATAAATGAAAATTTTGATTCAATATTACTCGAAAAGTGCACTGACGATTTTCATAAAAATTTTAAAGATAATATCTGCCATCATAACAAGTTATAACACTACAATGGCAAAACTCGTTAAAGAGCGTGGCACATCCCACAATATTTATAAACGTTACAATAAGAGATCGAATAATGCAATCGTTATGAAATTAAATATGGTAAATATACTGACAAAAAGGTATCTTATAACCAAAAGTGGGTGCAATGGCGCCTGTGGACGTGGCACCTTCCATACAAGCAAAAAATGTTAAATGTTATATTTAGTGTTCTATGGAAGTAACTTTTTAAAAATTTAGTGCAATAAAGATCGATGAAATTGTATCAGTGGGTGTGGCACCTCCCATACATGCATAAAACGTTAAATGTTATATTAAGCGTACGATATGAGTGACCCTTATAAAATTTGGTGTAGAGATGTCGGTTGCCATAAGCTCTTCTATTAATTGAAATTTGACGAGATTGCAGTAGTGGGTGTGGCACCTCCTATGTTAATAAAAAGATATTTCTTGACTATTTCAATAACAGGAAAATATTGATCTGACTTTCCTAGCCTGTTTCAACTCAATTCAATTTGCCAAGATTATTCAACTTGACATTTTCATTCTGTTTCAATTATTTTTACGAAATTTTCCACTTCTTTCAATTTTTTTCGAGTTTCTCAACCTTTTTAAACTTTTTTCAACATTTTCTATTTTTTATCGATGTTATCAACCATTTTCTACTGTTTCAACCTCTTTTAACTTTTTTTAATCTCTTTAAATTTGTTTCGACTTTTTCAACCGTATTCAACTTTTTTCGTCATATTCCATACTTTATCGACTTGTTGGCATTTTGAACTGTTCAACACTGTTTCCTACTTCCTTCAACTCTCATAATTTTTTTCTACTTCTCAACCCTTTTCAATATTTTTTAAATATTTCCGAATTATTCAATCTCATTCACCTTTTTTCAATATTTTTTCGACTTTCAACCGTTTCAACTTTCTTCATTAGATCTTAAACTATTTCAACTGCTTTCAACTTTTTCAACCTCTGTTAACTTTTTTCATCATTATTTATATTTAATCAGCCATTTTCAACCGTTTTCAACTTTTTTCGTCATTTTCCATATTTTATCCACTTTTTAGCCTTTTTCAACTGTTTCAACATTCTTTCAACTTTATTAATTTTTTTTCGGCTTGTCAACAGTTTCCAATATTTTTTAAATATACATATACTTCTTCAACCTGTTTCAACTTTTTTTCAACATTTTCAATGTTTTTTCGATACTTTCAACCTGCTTCAAAATTTTTTCAACTACTTTCAATTTTTTTTTTTCAATCTTTTCCATATTTTTTCGACTTTTCCAACATGTTTCAGCTTTTTCAACCCATTTTAACAAATTCCATACTTTTTTAACCTCTTTTGACCTTTTACAGCATTTTGCGTATATTATCAACCCCGTTCATCTTTTTAAATATTTTACATATATTTAGACATACAGATGTATTAGACCGCTTCGATTTGTATGAAGCAAAATAAAGTTAGCCAGACACCGACTTAAAAGTTAGAAGGACCCTTAAAAACGAAATCTGCAAAGCTTTTTTTTTCGTTCCGAGAATAACCAATGGAGCACTTTTGATTCTCTTGAAGGTCCTTTTTGGCTAAAAAAACTTGTTTTTCGCTCGTAACTCTTATTTCTTCACTGATTGGATACCTGAATTTGCTTGAAAAATAAAGATTGCGTTCACCGACGCTCCATATAGTGTCAACGGTGAGGTACGGTAGTTTTGTGAGGAAGTCTGAAACACTCCATATAGTGTTTCGCACGGCTTCACTGGTCACCAAAAATGTCCAGTGTGTAGTTTATTCTCACTGAACCTCCATACAGTGTCAACAGTGGGGTACGGTAGTTTTGTTAGGAAGTCTGGAACACTCCATATAGTGTTCTGCACGACTTCACTGGTCACGAAAAGTGTCCAATGTGTAGTGTACTATCACCGACGCTCCCTATAGTGTCAGGCGTGGAAGTTTTATAGTAAACATTCTTAAAATAAAAAAAATAACAGTAATCTTAGTTACAATTTTACAAGAATTTCCAGATTAGTCAACACGGCAGAGCAGAAAGGAATTATTGAGGAAGGACCCTGATAAAATCGTATTAGTTAAAAAATTATACCAAAACTTTGTTATTAGAAAAATACAATTGTACTGTATCAGGAAGGATCCTGATAAAATCGTATTACTTAGTTAAGAAATTATACCAAAACTTTGTTATTAGAAAAATACTATTGCACTGTATTAAGAAAAATATTAAGATTTATGAATTGAAATTTCACCACAATAAGCAAATATTTTTGTAACTAAAAGTTATTGGTTGTCTTTTAGTCTGACCCTGGACACAACTGAGCTCACCTCAGACTTCCACCAAAACAACCGTTACAAAATTTTTTTTAAAAAAATTCAGCTTTTTATTAATCAATAGGCATTCCAGTATCTACCCTCAGAAATATTATGCTGAAGTTTTTTTTTTCTTAATTCATGCATTTAAAAAGAGTTCCGTAGAAACATGTCTTTTTTATTACAGACACAGGAATATAAAGAACTTTTAACAATTTTTTGTATTATTTGACTCTTAACAGAAATGAACCGTCATCATATGGCTCTATTTGTTCGCAACTGTCGACTCATACTTTTGCTTCGTAAAAATTTCAATGAGGGAGATTTGAACATATTTAGCCCCGCCGAATGGCGCTGGAAAATACCTCAAGTATGCGACAACGAATGGCATCGCTATGTTCTTAATGTTGATCAGGCAGCTAAGATTGAGCTCTATATTGATGGTGTGCGCTTCGAAAGTTCGATAGAAGATCGTCACAGTAATCCGGAAGTAATTGACGATTGGCCGCTTCATGCTGCGCACGGCATCAACACAACCCTCTCGGTAGGCGCTTGTTATCAAAGCTCCGAAAATCGTCTTAAGCACGGCTTTAGCGGCGATATAAGCGAAATAAAGATATCACTTAACAATATGTTATCTTCAAAGGACGTTAAATGTGGCACAAATTGCGCTGAACACTTGCTGCCGCCACCAGAAAAACTTTTGGAAGCTGATTCGCAAGTTCAAACGAATGTACAACTAAACGAGATTTATATTGAGGGACAAAATAAAAACAATGTCGAGCAACTCTTACAAAAGATTCAATATATAAATACAAAACAGTTGCCGACTATTGGACGTCGTAACATTGAAGTGCGCACCACAATGATGTGCATTAATCAAAGCGCAGTACGGCTGCCAACTGTCGAAACATACATTATGGTCATAGAACCAAGCTCTATAGGCGAAGGGGGTAGCATCGCGGAAGGAAAGGATTATCAGTTGAAGACTAACAGTGAACACACAGTCACAATACCAGCAATAACAGACAATATCACCAAGATGAGCAGTATCAGCAATGTCGCTAATATGTTGCAACAAAATCGCAGAACGGATAACCAGAAGAAGGCTAAAATAGTCATAACAGGTAAAGTTTGAACGAAAATCTGTTTTCTAAAAAAATTATGTATATAATAAAATTAATTTTCTTAAAAACCGGCGCATCATGGTTAGGCTAGATTATTTCCGGGAGATGACGTATCATCATATCTTAGGCCACGAATATGCCAACCTTGAACCATTTCGATATTTTATAAATTTCAATATGGATTTGAGATCTTTTGATGCTAGTTCATCTAAAGAGTCGAAGGAGTAACTGCCAAAGTATTCAGGCGTCGTTTCGCTAACAAGGGCATTCGCAGAGAAAATGAAAAACAGTTTATTCAACATCTGGATCTTTATAGCCCCTGCAAAGATGTCTGATGTTGGGCAGATCGAGTTTGGCGGAGTGTTTGCCAGTTACTACTACATTTAGGACTCTCAGATGAGCCATGTCTAGTGAAATCGCAATATAGAGCTATTTTACATTTCAAAACTAATTTAGATTTAATTTAGTTTGAGTTGATTGCCGTTTAGCTACTACCTTAACACCCGATTTAGGGGGTTTATAATTAATGCTATTTGGTAGCACCCAATTTTTTTCAATCCATTTTGGGTTAATTCATATTATTTGGCTGTTATTTCATTTGACTATGTACATTAGGGTGATTAAAATTTTTTTAAGTGAAACTTCTTTAGCACGTGTGTAATTTGAAATCAGGTGTGTGTAAACAAACACTAAAAGCGACTATATTTTTTTTAGTCGTACTTCCACTTAGTATACTTTTTCCTCGAAGGTAAGGCTTCATTAACGGCATCTAGAATATCTACATCAATAAATGATACATCAAATTAAAGTACTCAGCGAGGCGAGTGCCCGATAATCGAGATCGGTTAACCAAAAGCTAAGATATAAGTGTGGAAAGATTTCCTATTTTTGTCAAGCATTGCACTGGTCAATTGCAAATGCCTTGTCATAGCGAGGAGAAAAAATCTACATACTACTCTTTCTCTCAAATTGTTATTTCTTCCCAATTAGACGTTGCTGTTATTAACCCTTGTGTCTACACTTGGATACAAACGTATCCTTTTCAAACTTTGAACTTTGAATTTCTTATATTTCTCATGCTTCCAGCGAATTCATATTTTAAGTTATCCTGCATGGTAGTATCCTAAATATAATGCGATAATATAGAAGTGTGTACCTACATCCAGTGGGGTGTGGGCGTGCATTTTATAAATTTACTACTTTGATCTACACTTGGATACATTTGTACCCCAAAGCATTTTTAACTCTTTTTTAAGAAAAAAAAAAAATTAATTAAAGTGTCAAAAATTTATTTAACGTGTAAGAATGTGAAAATTATCTCAGCAACCTGCAAAAACTTAAATAACGACTGAGAAATTCAAAATTAATACAGTTATGTTCGGAAAGCTTGAATTGCGATACTATAAGTTTGGCAGCCACTCAAATCTACAGAATTTGATCGATTACTACTTGTGGCCAGTGATGACAAATGGGTTTTGTGGAAATATACTGAATGGAGAGTTGAAATGTAGTCTGTAGATGCCGAATTTACTTTTTTCGACATGAAAATGAAAAAGTTCTTTACAATTGTCATGAGTAAAGTTTTCTCAACTGGACACAGTAAAACCCAAGTTATTAAACTTAAACTTTTTATTGCATAACTTTGAAGATATATTGGTCAATATTAACACTTATACTTATTTTTGCAAAATTTGGATTTTTAAAAAAGTTATGAGCAAGTGAACTTTTATGTGGGTGTTTTTTTAAATTGCGATTTCTCAGTAAATATTGGGAAAAAGTTAATGAAATTTTCGTGATAGGACAAGAAATGTTTTACAATTTATATGAAAAATTATAAAAAATTAAGTTTTTAATAAATAAATAGAATTTAAACCAACTTCTCATATGTTGAGAAACAAAAATTTTCCACAGAATTGTTCTGTAAAGTCTAAACAAATTTTTCCTGAAAAAAAAATTCTAGTACGTTTCATAAATAAAAAAGTTACGAATGTGTAAGTGTCGCCACCTAGGCAATTTTACTCCCAAAAACCATCATATAAGAAACATTTTTATTGTGTTTCTTTTTTTTGAATTGTAAAATTCAAATTTTTCTTATCGGATGGTTTTTGTGAGTAAAATTGCCTAGGTGGCGACACTTAAACATTCGTAACTTTTTTATTTATGAAACGTACTAAGATTTTTTTTCAGGAAAAAGTTGTGTGGACTTTACAGAACAATTCTGTGGAAAATTTTTGTTTCTGAACATGTAAAAAGTTGGTTTAAATTCTATTTGTTTATTAAAAACTTAATTTTTTATAAATAATAAATAATATTTTTATAAGAACTTTATTT
Organism: Tricholauxania praeusta; assembly: GCA_949775025.1. NCBI lineage: Eukaryota > Metazoa > Arthropoda > Insecta > Diptera > Lauxaniidae > Tricholauxania > Tricholauxania praeusta. The sequence continues at coordinate 9,825,643 of OX459032.1, read as the reverse complement.
CATATAAATTGTAAAACATTTCTTGTCCTATCACGAAAAATTCATTAACTTTTTCCCAATATTTACTGAGAAATCTCAATTTAAAAAAACACCCACATAAAAGTTCACTTGCTTATAATTTTTTTAAAAATCCAAACTTTGCAAAAATAAGTATAAGGTCTTATTATTGATCAATATATCTTCAAAGTTATGCAATAAGAAGTTTAAGTTTAATAACTTGGGTTTTACTGTGTCCAGTTGAGAACACTTTACTCCATATATCCCGTTTCATAAGTTCTGATAACAATGTTACATGAGCTGCTCGTGTGGGAACCAAGACAAGGTCAAACGGAAAACTCGGCAGAACTGTTTTGATTGCCTTAAACCAGTTATGTGGATTCATGAAGCCGACGTCAATACGAATGTTTCAAATACCAACATGCAAAATATCAGCATTATTGATACACTAGCAGATGCCCGCGACTTTGTACGCGTAGCCTGTTTTTCTGCGAAGGCAAACAATTTACTTTTTTTAAATAAAACTACAGACAATTTTGGATTCTTCTTCTCAGATCTAGAGTTCTTGTTGTTTTCTCTTCCATAAATATTCCATTGCATTGCCATGTGAAAGACAAAAACAAAGCACACACACAAACTAACACATTCAATTAGCCTAGTACACATTATCACACATGTTGTCCAACATCAATGTTCGATAATGTGAACTCTAGGAACGACCGCTTGACACACATGTTGCATGGATTTCAAAAATTGTTGATTTTTCTGCTGCCTTGTCCAACCATACAACCTGTGTGAACTGACTGTCAAGCTTAGTGAACATTTTTCATTTTAAATAGGATTTCATGCAGTTCACTTCGATGTGGACGCTCATAAATTGTTCTGCAATTGATGTTTGATGGCATGCACGAAAATGTGAACGCAAAGCAATATTGACAGTCACACATGTTGTCAAGCCCATGATTTAACTATATAGGTTGGAGCACGTTGTCAAAATTTGAAAATACAACCTTGGTACACCTCTTCGCAAATTGTCAACAGCATAATCAAAACAAAGGAAGAAAGAAGATAAAATATCAACCTTAAGTTGACTTCGTCACTTTGTCAGTGTCGGTAGTGTTTTTAAGTGTATTGTGATTTTGTTATTATTATTTTCTAATAATTTTTGCTTGATTAATAATCCTGCCTTTAAGACTTGGGAGCTTCAAGATTACTTGTACGTGCTATAAACCATATAATCGCAGTACCACCGCAGGTGTACTCGACCCACTGTCGACGCTTTCCCTCATTCGTGGGAACACAAAAAAAATAAATATTTTCCTTCGAGGCAACCGCGCGACATAACTCAAAAACATTCAGCATAGTAATTCACTTAAACAAAGACTTAAAAGAAAAAATTCACATGCGAAATAAAAAATCAATTTATATTTGCGAAACAAATGTTTTTGTTTTTCTTTTTAACCAAATTATCACTTTTTGTTGTGCTCGATTTTGACAATTCGCGAAGAGAAAATTAACAGAGAAAGAGGCACTATCTGGCATCGCTCCAACCATGTATAGTTAAATCATGGTCAAGCCATTTAGGACAGCATGTGTGTTTTCTATGTGTGAACGTAATGCAATTTTATTTTCATTGTTCACAAATTCACAAATTCACAAATTGACAAATTGAGAATGAGAGCGAGAGCGAGAGTAAAATTTGAATATTCTCTTTAATTGCATAGCCATATAAAAACAAAACGCACACACACTAACTAACACACTAACTTGCCATTAAACGATTTGTTATGCTTACATGCTTCTTTCTATGTGTGAAATAAATTTTTTTAGCAATTTTAAAACTTTAATATTTTGATATTTATCAGGAATATCGTGATAATTTTAATTCTATGTTGGGACCAAGCGTCTAAGAAAGATGACTAAAAAATTTGATCAAAATTGATTCAGTAGATTTTGCGTGAATCTCGTTCTTCGAAAACGGCTATCATTTTATTTATAAAGATATTTTAAGTTTTGCTTTTACATACCATTTAAAAATTTTTCGAAATTTCACTATAATTTCTGGTAAGATATTTTTTTTATCCATTTAAAATAAAAAATATAAATTTGACTCAATAAGTAAATATAGTAACGTTTCGGGAGCAAAACGAATAAATAACACGTTGACTGAAGATTGAAGACTTAAATTTATTTTTGAATAAATCTTACAAGCTAATAACTTACAGGCAAAGTATGCTTATGAGTTAATTGTTGGATTTGCAGTGTTTGCAAATTCCCACTTACAGGCAAAGTAGCTAAGTATGAATGAAGCAATAAGCAAAAGGAAAAGGTTTAGAATTACGTTCACCCAAATGCGCTGATGTTTTGTCTGCGAATTTGTGTGAATGCAAATAGTGTAGGTTTTATGACTCTATTATGTAACAATATAAAATTTTAAGATTTATGCTAAAAAATTAGACCTATCCTCATGTAAATGTACTAGGGTACAATCGTATCCAAGTGTAGACTTAAAGGTATACAAAGTAGGTATTCACACAAGGGTTAAAATATCGAGACAAGTTTACTTTAGTATAAATTCCAAAAATTTTTGAATTTTTTTAAGGGAAAGTAGCGCTATAAGAATAAAAAAAAATAGGTATACATACCTATCAGAAGTTGCGGATATAGTTTTTATAAAAATCAGTATAAGTTGAAAATCTCTGTATAAATATCCTATATATTGATACCATATGAAAGGTAATTGAATATGGCATAAAATTGACAAATACACATTTAAAATTTGTTATATAGTTTTCGAGACATAACCATTTTTGTAAAACTTTGACCCTTTTTTTTCTAAAAAGCGTTAATTTTTGCAAAAAAATGATTTATTAGCATATAATTTTTTAGCACTGAGTAAAGTTTTCTCAAGTGGGCACAGTAAAAACAACATTATTAAACTTTTTATTGTATAACTTTGAAAATATGTATATTTATCAATATTATGGCTTTATATTTATTTTTGCAAAATTTGGATTTTTTAAAAAGTTATGAACAAAGTTATGTACGTGTTTTTTTAAAATGCGATTTCTCAGTAAATATTGGGAAAAAGGTAAAGAAATTTTCGTGACAGGGCAAAAAATATTTTACAATTTAGATGAAATATAGTTTTTATAAAAATTTTATTTATTACTTATACAAAATTAACTTTTTAATAAACAAATAGAATCTAAACCGACTTCTCATATGTACAGAAACAAAATTTTTTCACAAAATTGTTCGTAAAGTCTACACATCTTTTTCCTGAAAAAACATTTATGAACATTTCATAAAAACAAAAAATTTATTTGCTTTAAAATGATGTAGCAGTTGTACCAGATTTTTTAAAATTAACCCATTTTTTACCGGAATGTAAGAATATTAACTAACCAAATTTTTTTGAAAACTACTTAGAGTAAAGTTTTCTCAGCTGGACACAGTAAAACCCAAGTTATTAAACTTACACTTTTTATTGCATAACTTTGAAGATATATTGATCAATAATAAGACCTTATACATACTTATTTTTGCAAAATTTGGATTTTTAATAAAGTTATGAGCAAGTGAACTTTTATGTGGGTGTTTTTTTAAATTGCGATTTCTCAGTAAATATTGGGAAAAAGTTAATGAAATTTTCGTGATAGGACAAGAAAATGTTTTACAATTTATATGAAATAAAGTTCTTGTAAAAATATTATTTCTTATTTACTTCTCATATGTTCAGAAACAAAAATTTTCCACAGAATTGTTCTGTAAAGTCCACACAACTTTTTCCTAAAAAACTATTTTAGTGCGTTTCATAAATAAAAAAGTTACGAATGTTTAAGTGTCGCCACCTAAGCAATTTTACTCCCAAAAACCATCCTATAAGAAACATTTTTATTGTGTTTCTTTTTTTGAATTGTATTTGAATTGTAAAATTCAAATTTTTCTTATCGGATGGTTTTTGGGAGTAAAATTGCCTAGGTGGCGACACTTAAACATTCGTAACTTTTTTATTTATGAAACATACTAAAATTTTTTTTCAAGAAAAGTTTGTGTAGACTTTACAGAACAATTCTGTGGAAAATTTTTGTTTCTGAAAATATGAAAAGTTGGTTTAAATTCTATTTGTTTATTAAAAACTTAATTTTTTATAAATAATATTTTTATAAATTATAAAACATTTCTTGTCCTATCACGAAAATTTCATTAACTTTTTCCCAATATTTACTGAGAAATCGCAATTTAAAAAAACACCCACATAAAAGTTCACTTGCTCATAAATTTTTTAAAAAACCAAATTTTGCAAAAACAAGTATTAGGTTTTATTATTGATCAATATATCTTCAAAGTTGTGCAATAAGAAGTTTAAGTTTAATAACTTGGGTCTTACTGTGTCCAGTTGAGAAAACTTTACTCTGATGAAAAATAATTATGGACAGCTACAACAACGACTTAAAAAACGATAATACCTACAACAACAACTATTATAACAAATATTACAACAACAGCAACCGGCTTTCGGCAGCGGACCAGTCTATAATGTATCCAACACCTAGCATACTAGTCACAGTACTTTTACATAAGAGTAAGGGTACGTGGGTGGCCTTCAACCGCTGCTCAGTTGGTTTTGTTGTTGTTGTAATTGTTGTTTTATCCTTGTTGTTGTATCGTTGTTGTTGTTGTCTATGTCACTGTAGTCTTAGTTGTCAACAAATATGTATATCTGTATATTTACAAAAAATGTTATTAATTAATTTTTCTTACATTCCGGTAAAGAATGGGTAAATATAGAAAAATTTGGTACAACTGCTACATCATTTCAAAGCAAATAAATTGAGCTTTCTTATGGTGCTAAAACAATTATATGCTTATAAGACAGTTTTTTGGAAAATTAATGTTTTTTAGAAAAAAAATGGTCAAAATTTTACAAAAATCGTTATATGTACATTAGGGTGTTTTTTTTTCCAAACTTTAGGACAGGGATTTTGTTTATTTTTTCCTATATTATAGCTTGAGGAATAAAAATAATTGTCCCAATATTTGAGCTTCCTAGCTCAAACCTGATAACTGCGCGGACAGAGTTTATGTCCAATTCCGTTGAAATTTAACGAAAAAACCGACTTACTAAAACGTAGAAAAATTCTGCCTTAGGTGCCAAGATATAGCGTTTTGGGTTTTTTAGTTGAATGTGGGTCGCCACCCACTGTTGTACAGCCACGCCCACATTTTTCGTGTGACCATAAATGCGGAAAAATACACCCAAAGGAGGTATTTTTTAAAATTGCGGTCATTAATGCCTACATATATAATAGAATCGGGTTTGAAGAAAATTCTCCCAAAATTTCAGCTTCCTAGATCAAACCTGCGAACGGCGCACTTTTTTTGTTTCCTCGTACAATTCGTATAAAAAACAAAAAAGCAAAACAACGAAAAACAGATTTTTTTTTTGTGTGTTAGTAAATTTTCTGATTTTCGTTGTTTTGCTTTTTTGTTTTCCATACGAATTATACGAGGAAACAAAAAAAGTGCGCCGTTCGCAGGTTTGATCTAGGAAGCTGAAATTTTGGGAGAATTTTCTTCAAACCCGATTCTATTATATAGGCATTAATGACCGCAAATTTTTAGAAAAAAAAAAAAAATACCTCCTTCGGGTGTATTTTTTCCGCATTTTTAGTCACACGAAAAGTGTGGGCGTGGCTGTACAACAGTGGGTGGCGACCCCCATTCAACTAAAAAACCCAAAACGCCATATCTTGGCACCTAAGGCAGACTTTTTCTACGTCTTAGTAAGTCGGTTTTTTCGTTAAATTTCAACGGAATTGGACATAAACTCTGTCCGCGCAGTTTTCAGGTTTGAGCTAGGAAGCTCAAATATTGGGACAATTATTTTTATTCCTCAAGCTATAATATAGAAAAAATAAGCAAAATCCCTGTCCTTAAGTTTGAAAAAAACAGCATAATGTACATATCTCGAAAACTATACAACAAACTTTAAATGCTTATGTGTCGATTTTATGCCTGATTTAATTACCTTTCATATGGTACCAATATTTTAGATATTTTTACAGAGTTTTTCAACTTATTATGATTTTTATAAAAGCTATATCCGCAACTTTCAATAGCTATATCTACGAAACTAGATCCGTCCAACCCTATTTTTTTGCAAATTTATTTTTATCCGCTACTTTCCTGAAAAATTATAAAAAATTGGAGGATTTGTACTTAAGTAAACTTAAGCCAAAATATCAAAAGCAATAGCATAAAATAAGTCTGTGTGTGCGTAATGTAACTACATAAGTAAGTAATTCCCTTCAGCGGAGCTTCATATTTGATGAAAATGCAATGAAAACAACTTCGTGTTATGTTCTTGTTTCTTTTTCAAAAGATTCACCATTTTTATGTTGTTTTTGTCATTTGAGGCGTCCAGTAGCAAAACTGGCCAAGCCCCTTTTCATTCTTTTGGAATATCAACGAAAGAAGTTTACCTTCATCTATGTTAATTGAAAAATACATATGTAATAGCTTATAAAATTTCTTACTCAAAACACATCAGATCAGACTTTTCGAGTTTCATCTGCTTATGTTTTTGAGAAAAAAAATTTCGACTTGGCGGGTTATGATCCATTAAAAATAAATGGATTTGGCTGGTTTTGACATAGTAATCAACAAATTTTGTTTGAACAAAAGTTGACTTGACCGGTTTTGGTTTATGGGCGTTGGACCGACTTTGAAAGCAAGTTAATGGACTTGGCCGTTTTCGAAATCTATGCATCATATGGATTTGATTTTTTTGGACTTGGCCGGTTTTGTAACTGGATGCCTCATTTTAAAACATTTTTGTCTCATTCTATCGCAGTTTAGTTTTCTAAAAGTATCACTTCTACCATGTGTGAGCTGCAAACTAATATTGATTTTTTTTACCTAAATTGATGTAGTTGTAGACAGCTCGCGAAAAAATGTTTGTGTTCATCTCTGCCGTAAGCCATCACCCTGAATATGTATATAGCGAACTTTTTGGATGTTGCCCGTGGGACTTCGAACGCGAATTATATTGTGGCCTATAGATGTAAAAAGAGGAGGTGGTTGGAGCCGATGTTGCTACCACTTATAACACGCAAGTCAAACAGGCTATTCTTTCCATTACTCCATATTTGTCTTATTACAAAAAAGGTCTAATTTATTTTCTGCCCAGCTATGAAGTGAAATCCATTTATTTTTATCTTCAAGCTTATGCTGAGAATATGTTCTCCCACTGCCATCTTCAGGTGATAAGATCCTGTAGATATACAATACATACTAGAGGTCTACGTGAATGCACTTGAAACGACAATCAAGCCACTCGCCACGTTGCGAGTCCATCGAGCAAAAAAAAAAAACACAAATCAAACCAAAACAAATCGAAACACCAATCAAGAGCGGTGAGTGCTGTACTTGCAAATAAAATGCTCTACAAGTCAAGCACTCCAAGTATAGATATTGCATTCGGTTTATATGATGATCGTTTCGAGTGCACTCATGCAGACCTCTAATACATACATAAACTCTGTGTACAATCTTTTTTTGTACCCATTATTTTAATCATTACCCAATGTGCACAAAAACGGACGCGAGTTTGTTTCGAATTCGAAACGAATTCGTTTGTGATCATTTTGTTTTTTTGCAAGTAAAACGAATTCGTAACGGAATCCGTTTCGAATTCGTTTTTTGTTCATAAAACAGATCAAATTTTTAGGCAAAATTTAAATATTTCCCGGAAAAATTTACAAACAAAATTTTGTGTCTTAAGATTCTAAGTGTCAGTTTGAAAATGAAAACTATTTTTTTATTCCATGTTTAAAGGCAACGCCAACAACCTGGTTTCCTATCCGGAAATCAAACAGGGTGTTCATATCTTAGGAAACATAAATATAAGCGTCGTTGCTGGCAGCGAACTTGTGCCAAATTTGCAAAATCTTGATTCGTGCAGTGTGATTGTGTTCCCGTCACTGAACCCTGACCACGAAGATATTCAGGTTGATGGCGACGAATCACTTTCTTCAACCTTGGATATAAAGACTAATATTAATAAAGACGGAGTGGAAATGATTGGATATGATACAACTGCAAATTTCTTAGATGTTCTCAGGGCACTGGTGTATAGCAATAAGAAACCAGCATACTATTTAAATCGTGTTTTCAAGCTCTCTTGTTCGCAGCTCAACTCTCAATTTAAAAGTGCTGAGTTTACGCTCACCTTGACGGTGTTGCATCCAAAGCAGGCGCTATTGCAGAGTACATCGGCACCGCCGGTCGTTGCCAATGTACAGTATGGTGGTGTAGGTGCTGCAGGGGCACCAGTATCAGCACTATCAGGTATTTTCCAAATGCTTTGTTTATTATATGATTTTATTGCATTAATTTCGTATATGTTCGGTACTTATTTTATAGATGGTAATATGTACGCTCATGCTATGACGCATTTGCACGATGTCCAAGAACCAAAATCAAGATTGCATTCAATTGTGCATAAAGGTAAGTACTTCATTGTGTTGCAAAAATATGAAAAGTAGAATATGCGTTAATGTCTATGTTATGTTTGAAAAGACGAAAAATGGTGAACAACTTTGAAAAGGTCGAAAAATGTTGAAAAAGTCGAAAAAATGTTGAAAATTTTGGAATAAATCAAATCTTTATTTACTCCCAAAAACCATCCGATAAGAAAAATTTGAATTTTACAATTCAAATACAATTCAAAAAAAACAAAAAACACAATTAAAATTTTTCTTATCGGATGGTTTTTGGGAGTAAAATTGCCTAGAAGGCGACACTTAAATATTCGTGACTTTTTTATTTATGAAACGTACTAAAATTTTTTTTTCAGGAAGAAGTTGTGTAGACTTTACAGAACAATTCTGTGGAAAAATTTCAAATTTTATATGAGAAGTTGGTTTGAACTCTATTTGCTTATTAAAAACTTAATTTTTTATAAATAATAAATAATATTTTTATAAAAACTTTATTTCACTAACTTTCATTAACTTTTTTCAAATATTTACTGAGAAATCGCAATTTAAAAAAACACCCACATAAAAGTTCACTTGCTCATAAATTTTTAAAAAATCCAAATTTTGCAAAAATAAGTATAAGGTCTTATTATTGATCAATATATCTTCAAAGTTATGCAATAAAAAATTAAGTTTAATAGCTTTGGTTTTACTGTGCCCAGTTGAGAAAAATTTACTCAGATGTCGAAAAAATGTTTAAAAAAAGTCGAAAAACATTGAAAACGTTAGAGAATCTATTTCAAGTCAAGCAGAGTGACAGCCCAGTGTGCCAAATGGATCCGTTTCGAATTCGAAACGGACTCGCTTCTCTGTATATTTTATCCGAAAAGGTTTCCGTTTCGGATCCGTTTTTAACTCATTTTCGTATGAAATTCCTTTCGAAAAAGCGGAAGGATCGTCCGCTTTGTCGGATCCGTCTTGAACTCGGAACGGGCTTCATATACGGATCCGTTGCAAATTTGTTTTTTTTTTAAATAAAACGGATTCTAAACGGACTCGTTTTTTCAAATAAAATGGACTCGAAATTGACTCGTATTTTTAAATAAAACCGATTCGGGACGGACTTGTTTTTCTTAGAATAATCATAAGGTTTATGCTGGATTTATAATTAAAACACTTACTTTTATTAATTTTAATTGCCAAACAAAGCAGCTCCTGAGTATGTAATTAAAATTAAGTTTTAAATAAGCTTAAGGGTGGAAGTCTCGAATCCATTTTATTTTAAAAAACTAGTCCGTCTTGAATCCATTTCATAAAAAAAACGAGTCCGTCTCGAATTTTTTTTATTTAAAAAACGAGTTCGTAGCGTTTCGTCTGTTTCGAATTCGAGACCACAAGGTTGGTTTTCTCAAAAACCCCACATTTTTTCATTAGGAAGAAAAAATTTCATGTGGGCCAAACAAAATTTGAGGACTAGAATTTTTTTTTTCAAAATCGAAATTTAAGCTTTCTTTTCTCAACATTGCCAAGCAATTTACGGTACAATTTTCAAAGTAAATTACAAAAGCCACAAATTATTTTTTGCAAATCGTTCAAAAAAGTTGAAAGAGATTGAAGAATGTTGAAACAGTTGGAGAAGCTAAGAAATGTAATTTGAATGAGGTGAAACAGTCAAAATAAATTGAAATAGGTTGAAAAAATCAATAAAATATGGAAAATGTTGAAAAAACCTGAAAGTGGTTGAAAAAGTCGAAAGAAAATTGAAAGAGGTTGAAGAAGTATATGGAACATGTTGAAAAAAGTTGAATGAGGTTAAAGAAGTCGGAAATATATGAAAAATTTTGAATAAGGTCGAGAAGCCAAAAAAAGTTGAAAAGTAAAGGCTTTTTTTTTTTTTTTTTTTATCTCTTTACCAAATTTTATTAGTACTAGAGTTCGCCCGGTGGTTGAAATTCAACCATTAAAAATGCTTTTGGTATTCAAAAACTGATATAAAAGAGAGCAATTTTGTCATCGCTTTTAAAAATAAAAATTATGCTAAAATGTTGTCCTATCCTTATATCTATTCCTTCTTAGAGTTCAATATACATATCTCCATACCGAATTTCATCAAAATCAGTCAATTAGTTTAACTAAGAAAACATATTTTCCTGTTAAGGAGGGGTTAGGGTTTTGGAGCTACATTTTGGGCATAAGTTTAAAAAAGTTTTTTAGTGACATGGTAAAAGTAAATTTATTTATTTAAAGATCATATAAAAGTACAATATTTAAAAAGTATTCTGTGAAAATTTCATTAAAAAATATTGCAAAATAAGCCATTGGCAGCAAATTTCCGCGGACGCCTAAAAGAAAGGTGGTTTGCGGTGGACAAGATATCTCATCACGTTATCATCTGAAAAAAACAAAACTTTCTTTAGCTTATAAGTTTTTCAAGGTATTGACGAAGGGTTTTTTTTCTTTGACGATTTTTAAGATTTTGGCATAATTTTTTTTTTTAAAAAAAGGCAAAAATCAGTATATTTATTATTGCAGAACTGGTTGTAATGAAAAAAAAACCCCTCGTCATTGCCTGGTTTTATATGTATTAAAAGAGTGTGTCAAATTTCAAGAAAATTGGTCTAGTACTTTTTGAGAAAAAGTGTCCACCGACTTTGAAAAGTTAGTTTCTAGAAAATCACGTTTAAAGTTTTAGCACTGTCTTTTTTTATATATACTTACTCAGAATCATCGAAACTCAAGACACTGTATCTTCGTCAGTTTTACTCCAATTGACCTCAAATTTCAACAAGGTACTTTTGAAGAGTTATACTATTAAATAAAACAACAAAAAAAAATGGATAAGCAAAATTTGGCAAAACATTACCCCCCCTTAAGAGCGTGGCACCAGCCAAATAAAAACAAAAGCTTCAATCTATCTCAATACCAAATTTCATTAAAATTGGTCCATTAGTTAAGTTGCGAAAACATATTTTCCTATTGAAGGGGTAGCACCCTCCATTTTAAAACAAATACGTTTCCTCGGTTACGGTTCAATCTATTTCTATATCAAACTTCATCAAAATCGGATGATTAGTTTAGTAGTAAAACATTTTTACCTGTTAGGGACGTGATACCGCTCACTCAAAACAAATATCTTTACTCAAGATTCAAGCTATCTGCATACCAAATTTTATCAAAATCGGTGTAGTGGCACAGCCGTGATACCGCTTTTTCCCATTAGGGGCGATGACACGCCTCCTTTAAAGAACTTAAAGATTTTGATACCTTTTAACACTCGTTTAACCGTGGAAACGTACTTTCCTGTTGAAGGCGAAAAAACTAAGCGACTATGTTGTGCTATGGCAATTAAAAAAGGATGGAGCCGTTTTGCAACTGCCTACATATGTATAGATAATCCTCACTCTCTCACAAACAAAGAGTCAGAAGCTATTGCATGTCTCAACAATTAGATTTGATTAAGGGCCGTCCATTAATAACGTGAGGTGTATTTTTGAAAACTCGGACCCCCTCCCCTTGGTGAGATTTGGTGAGTTCTGACGAGTCCACCCCCCCCCCCACCCCTCCCTCCCGTGAGACTTGCCTTATAATTTTTAAATGTAGTCTGCTATAATAATGTTTAGTATCTGCATTAAAAAGTTGACGTGAGATTTTTATTGACCCCCCTCCCCCTTTGTGAGACTTGGTGAGATTTTTCCAATCCCCCCTCCCCTCCCTATTTTGACTCACGTAATCTATGGACTTTCCCTTATGTGAAAAATCGGCTAGGCTCAAAAGTGACAAAAACTTCTTTTTAGTATTAAAAAACTGAACTGGAATGAGTAATCTTTTGTTATCGCTCCAAAAACTTAAGTCAGGGCCGGCGCTAGAGCTTTTGGCGCCCTGGGCAGAGTGCGATATGGCGCCCCATTCTTATGAGAAAAAAAAACAATAAAAAGTTTTATTCATGAACACATTTTTATTCAAGTTTCGTGCATTTTGAGATGGGCGATAACATATACTCGATACAAAGATATATGTGCATATCCATCAGATTGGGTCTTTTAGCTGGCCTCGTTTTTTTTTTTTGGAGTACATCTTCCAGCCATAGTTTTTCTTGAAGCTAAGGCTATCTTGAACTCATAATAAAGGTTGTTCAATTGAAATTCAGATAGCTATTTTTTTAATTTGCATTTAAAGTAAGAAATAAGTATATGAAACTTTTCGTGTTTTTTAAAAATTGTCAATTTATTGGGTTTTTACGCTGTAGTCTAAAGACTGTTGAGTACATCTTTCAGCCATAGTTTTTTTGAAGCTAAGGCTGTCTTGAACTCATATTAAAGGTTGTTCAATTAAAATTTAGATACCTATTTTTTTAATTTGCATTTAAAGTAAGAAATATGTGAAACTTTTCGTGTTTTTTAAAAATTGTCAATTTATTGGGTTTTTACGCTGTAGTCTAAAGACTGTTGAGTACATCTTTCAGCTATAGTTTTTTTGAAGCTAAGGCTGTCTTAAACTCATATTAAAGGTTGTTCAATTGAAATTCAGATAGCTATTTTTTTTATTTAACTTTATATGTAACATTTCATGTTGTTTTTAACTAAAATCCAATTTTAACTATGTCTCCCTTTGAATTTTAATTGTTCCTCCTTGAATATTAATTAAAGATAGTCTTAACTTCGAGAAAACCCATGTTTGAAGAGTCTGCTCCAAAAAAAAAAAAATCGAAATTGTCATCATTGTTACCTTACCATCGCTTCGACTTTTATTTTATTTTTTTTTTTTTGGAGCAGACTCTTTAAACATGGTTTTTCTTGAAGCTAAGACTATCTTTAATTAATATTCAAGGAGGACCAATTAAAATTCAAAGGGAGACATAGTTAAAATTGCATTTAAGTTAAAAAAAAACATGGAAAGTTACATACAAAGTCAAATAAAAAAAATAGCTATCTGAATTTCAATTGAACAACCTTTATTATGAGTTCAAGATAGCCTTAGCTTCAAGAAAAACTATGGCTGGAAGATGTACTCCAAAAAAAAAAAAAAAAAAACGAGGCCAGCTAAAAGGCCCAATCTGATGGATATGCACATATGAGCAAAGGTTAAGTGAATTTATAAGTAAGAAAAGTTAAATATGTAGTCTATAATAAAATCGTGTATTTTGTGCACTCTAAGTACATATAAGAACTTAAATTATTTATGAAAAATGAGATCATATTTCCACAGCCAACTTTCGGTTCCTTAGAAAGGTAACAAAACATAAAGATTTAGTTTAGAAACTAGTACTAGAATGCTAGTTTTATTAAATTTCACTTGATATGAAAAAGTGACTAAAAATCCTTTCAAAACTGAACAAAATAACATTTTTGCGATTTTCAGTGAAGCGATAGTTTAAACCTGGCTTGCACTTAGAAACTTCTTAAATTTTATTGCTTTAGCTTCTGCAAAGGGTTTTATGAGATTATTGTAATCAATTTTTTGACAAATGTCGCTTTCTATGGCCAGCATAGCCAGACCGAACAACCTTTTTTGTGACATTGTAGATCGTAAATAAATTTTTATTAATTTTAATTTTGATAAGCTGCGTTCCCCAAGTAGTATTCGCAAAGCAATAGCTACGTTTGGAGCGAAAAATTTTAGGCTAGATATAAATTCCAATGCTTTTAATGGAGTAGTTTTTGAATCTATTGACTCAGATAGCAAACATTTCGCAAGGGTCGATATCATTGACACTTTTCGTGTATGACAACATTTTTAGTTTTAAGGGATCCGATGTCATATAAAATAGAAAACAAGTTCTCATGATTCCTTAATTGCTGCATCTAACACTGTATAATAACATTCTAGCATTAACTTTTTTTTATTTGGTTTTTGTACAAGATCTTATGGGAGGATCTAACCGAAAGGTAGTTTCAGTGTCAATTTCTCCCACCAAGTCTTTTGTAAATTCAAGCATGCTCTCGAAGTTTACTTCTTTACCTTAATAAGGCTTACGCACGATGAAATTAGTGCACGAATTAACTCAAATAACTTTTTAATTAGTTGACATTAAAACAAGAAATATACGTTTTTTTAACAGAAATCTTATAGTCCAAGAGCCGGCTGTAGAAAAGTCGAGTGTATAAGATTACAGGATGGGATGCATGCCAAATGATAGAGCTCGACGAGCCTAAATAGAATATCTAGGGTTGCCTTGCCAAAGCCTGTCCCGATGGCCGAAAATGCCCGAATTTTAGCCAATTTTATTGTTCTAATTAAAACTGTAGTACATAACAGCTCGAAATGAATGCCAAATGATAGAACTCGAAGAGGCCTAATTATAATACCTGGAATTGCATTGTTGAATCCTGTCCCAAACATGGGTTTTCACCGGTTTTTTTAGGTCAATTTTCATTAATGAAGATAACAGCTTGAAATTTGTGCCAAATGATAGATATCGAAGAGCCTTAATAGAATATATAGGGTTGCCTTGTAGAATCCTGTCGCAAACATGAGTTGCCACTCATTTAAGAAAAGTTGACCCCAAAAACGGTTGTCAAATAATGTTTAGGACATGATTCGACAAGGCAACCCTATATATTCTATTTAGGCTCTTCGATATCTATCATTTGGCACGAATTTTAAGCTGCTATCTTCATTAATGAAAATTGACCCAAAAAACCGGTGAAAACTCATGTTTGGGACAGGGTTTAACAATACAATCCCATGTACTATATTTAGGCCTCTTCGAGTTCTATCATTTGGCATACATTTCAAGCTGTTATGTACTACAGTTTTAATTAGAGTAACAAATTTGGCTTTTAATCGTATCTTCAGAGATTTTTTTACTGGATACTAAACATTTTCTTGAAAAATGTTTGGTGTTTTCAGCAACCTGTTTTGTATTCTTCATAATCCTTTTTACCAGAGCCCAATATCTTTCGATGGGTCTGAGCTCCGGGCAGTTAGGAGGATTTGCATATTTAGGTACAAATTCTACTTTGTTCTTTTCATACCATTCAACTGCAGATTTGCTGTAATGGCATGAAGCCAAATCTTGCCAAAAAAAGTTGAGACCTCATGCTGTCTAATAAATGGTAAAAGACGTTTTTTCATGCACTCCTGGATGCATATTTCGGTGTTAATAGTCCCAGTTGAAACAAATGAACTGCTTCGCCTACCGCAGCTGCAGATTGCCTGCCATACCAAAAACTTCTTTAGAAACTTCGTCTTTTTTGGCTCTTAAACTCTTCTTGAACATTTCTTCTATGATCTGCAACATACAAATTGACATCTGGAAGCTGCGAAAAGTCACCAACCACGTAAGTCTCGTCGTCCTTAATGCAACAGTCAAATTTTTTAATGTATTCGGGGTAAAGTATTTTGACTCGCTTTTTTACCTTGACGTTCTTTTCGGAATTTCTGTCCGGAACTTTGTGGACTTTAAATGACTTAAGCCCTTCCTCCTTTTTAACTTTTCTGACAAAAGCCTCAGAGCATTGGACTTTCTCAGCTACTTTTCTTCCCGATATATTGGGTTTTTTTCCTAAAAGAAGCTATCACCTTCTTGGCAGCATTAGGATTATTAAAATCTTTATTTTTTCTACTTCCTTGATTTCTACTTACGGTCAGACGTTCCTTATAGGTTTTAATAACACGCGAAACGGTATTCCGCGAAATCTTAGCTTTTCTAGCAATTACTTTGAAAGTCCAATTTTTATTTTCGTTAAATATTTTGGAAATTTTTTCACGAACTTTTATTTCGCTGCTCGTGGTGAAACCATAAATTAACGAAAGAGTAAAAAAGTAGCATGCACATTTGTACATATTTACCAAAGCCAATTTGATTAAAATTTTTTTGAATTTTTTGAATCTGAACGATTATCAAGTAATAATGTTTGCACTAATTTCATCGTGCGCAAACCTTATCGCACAACAATTGACATTTGCTCAACTTTGCTCTCATCTTGTGTACAATCAACCACTATACAATAGTACTTACTTAGCAGAATTCAATTATGTTACAATTATATTTTTAGCTCTTTCAGCTACTAGATCAATCATTTATGAAAAAATGTGAGCAACTTGGGCTGGCAACTGCCTTATTCAAGTGAAGTGTTTCTTCACAACAGTGTCAAATTTTGCCAGCAGCTCCACTACTATCAAAAAATTTCCATTTCCTTTTTTGTGAGGTGTGTCAGACGAATCTCTAAAAGATAAGCATTCCCCTCCAAGAAATATGATGACGGCGAGCAGTCTTTCGACAACATTCCGCCAATAGTTTATTTTCGATCGTTATGCGTTTTGTTGAGCCGAGTCACTTGTTTAACCGTAGACCGATCCTAGGGTCGTTTTCGACCAAATTTTTTTTTTATTTTCAAATATTTCGAAAACTGGCAGCTGTGTGGGTCTGTGTCTTCGTGACTTTATCAGTAGGTATGTTATGAATGAAAACATGTAGTGTCAGAGTTTATTGATAGTTGTCCCTAAGTTTTTTTCAACTTTGTGACTTTTTTCGTCATTCAGGTCGTTTTCGACCCGTACTAGTTTTTTTATGTAAAGGCATGTTTTTGTTCTTTCTATCGGCTTGAAAAGGTTATCACTGTTCAGTGTTTACTAAGGTTGTGCAACGAGATGATCGAACATGTTCGAAGTTCTGCCATAAACAACGAGTCAAGCTCGAACAACTCGATTCGTTTGACCCAACTCAAGTTCAGTTCGCTCGTTGTTCGTCTGATTCAAACGCATCTCATGATGTCCGAGTTCTGAGTTGGTTGTGTGTTATGTTTGTATAACAGTGTATTTAAATCGATACACAATTCAATTTAACAAAATGTGACATCGAACACATCGAACAAAACGAACTTAGTCTCACGGCTTTGGGCAAATTCGACCAATACGAGAATTATGGGACAAATGGGTTGAATTGCTTCCACTTTTCTTCAATCCAAGAAATTGTGTCACTTTAGACAAGCAACTACTGGTTTACCATAGGCGATGCTCGTTTAGACAGTACATGCCAAGTAAGCCTGAGAAGTACGGTCTGAAATTTTTGCTTCTCACTTTTACCAAGACTTCATAGGTATGAAATATGCAACTATATTTGGGAAAATTTGCTGGAGCTGCACCGGAACAAAATCAGATTGGGCGGGTGGTTCTTGATTTAGTTGAGTAGCTCAAAGGTCAAAACATTACAATGGATAGTTTTTTCTCTTCATACGACTTGGGTGAGAATTTGCTTTACAAAAATTTGACTATGGCTGGCACATTGCGAAAAAACAAGGGTAGCATTCTGCTAAAGCTTCTTATCGAGAAAAAGCATCCACTACTCCAATCTACATCCGCCTTCACTGAAAATATTGTTTTGGTTTGCTTTGGTTTCATTTGTAAAAAAGAAAAATAAATGTACCATTGTTCAGAGCAAAATGCATTATTCGCCTGATATCGGACCAGCACCGAAAAAATTGCCTGAAATAGTTTCATACTATAACAAAACAAAAGGCGGTGTTGACAATACTGACGAAATGCTTTCGGGATTCCGTTTCAAACGGAAGACTAACCGCTGACATTTTCGGACATTTCAACATTGAATGCTTTCAGCATCTACTCAACAATAGATCCAAATTGGCTAAAAAAATTTCAAAAGCAATGACGTAAGAACTTCCTACATGAACTTGGTCTTGCATGAGAAAACTTCACATATCTAACAGAACCAGAAATCTACAAAATCATCAGCAAGTCTTACTTGCCAAGCAGCCTAGAATGGTCCCGATACAACCAAACGGGGTAGATATGCTCTTTGTTTAACCGAGAAAACCTTACAAAAAGACCACAAAAGCGAATTGGTTTGATGTATGTGTAGCAAAAGAGCACACAACCGAAATAAGTGTATCATTTTCATTAAAAAAAAATCTTTTTCCACCCAAGATCAGATTAGTCGTAATTTTTAAGGATCGGTCTACTGTTAATAACAACGCAATCTATTTGAAAGATCTAGCCAAGCAGAGCAAGTGCGCAAAAAGAATACACTGCACTCATGCGATTTTAATCCTTCCAATATTTAAAAGAGCTAAGGACCATGCAGCCAAAGGAAAAATTGTATCAGCTACGACTGAGTATACCAACCATGACCGTTCTTTTCACACATGTTGGTGCAAACCGGCTATAGTCTTTATTTAAGGGACACTGTCGGTTCACTTTTAACTTTGAAGGCTCACGTTTTACAAAAAACACACATATTTTATCAGAAATCCATTTTGGCCAATCCTCTGGGTCATCAGTAATGCATTCAAATGGCGAATTACTTGTAATCTCTATTGAATGTAGAATAAAAATATACTAATGGAACATTTTTGTTATCCACTTCAAAATTACCTTCAGAGTCAACAGAGTTTTTACATGAGACTGAGTCTGGAACTTTTTTCATCTGCACGTGCAGACATTAAAAAAAAATCAATAAAATTTTTTAGGCACTCAAATGCACAACTATTTTGTCTGGTCCTTAAAATTTATAAGCCGACTTCTTCAACGTGTGAAGAACGTCAAAACGTTGTATATCTTTCATGTTTCAAAATTTGGCGCCCCATAAGAGCGGCACCCTGGGCAACTGCCCGCTTTGCCCGTACCTTCCTCCGGCCCTGATTTAAGTCATAGTACATATCATGTTGCTATATCCCTACCACTATCTTTTTCTCTTCCTGGGGCGCAATCTGTCTCCATATCAAATTTCATCAAAATCGGTTCATTAGCTTAGCAGTGAAAACATATTTTCCGACTGGAGGTTGGTACCGTCCATTTTAAAACAAATAGCTTTCCTCAGGGTTCAATTTATCTCTGTACCAAGTTCTATCAAAATCGGCTCATTAGTTTAGCAGTGAAAATGCTTTTTCCTCTAGGAGGTGCTGCCACGCCTCCTAATAAAATTTGAGTGTTTAGAAATATTTTTCAGGGTTCAGTCTATATCCCAACAAAATTTCATTAAAATTGGTTCGTTAGTTTAGTAGTAACGACGTAATTTCCTGTAAGAGGCGTGGCACCGCTAACTCAAAAAAAAGTATTTACTCAAGATTCAATCTATCTTCATAAGCAATTTTATCAAAATTGGTGTAGTGGCACAGCCGGGATAACGTTTTTTCCCATTGGGGGCGATACCATTCCTCCTCAAAAAAGTTGAGTTTTTAGAAATCTTTTTTAGGGTTCAGTCTATACCCTAACAACCCATCAAAATTGGTCCGTTAGCTTAGTAGTAACGACGTATTTTCCTGTAAGAGGCGTGGCACCACCCACCAAACATACATATTCTTACTTAACTCATTCCAGGGTACTTAAATACCCAAAAAAAGAGTTCATTTTAAAAAATTCTACCAAGCGACAGGTAAGAGGTGTTGTGGTTTTTAAAGCTTTTTTGAGTAGAGGAACGATTGGTCTAAAATGAATATTTTTTTTTGTTTTTCCGAACTTCTTTAATTAACCTGTATTTTTGTGAGGTAGAATTTAGGCAACATAAAATTTCCAAAATTTTGGTGGAAAACCGATCCAGGCAAATTTGAAGACTTAAAGAAAAAAGCTCGTAAAAAAGCTGTCACCTTGAAATGGCGGCAAACTTTGCAAGGAAGCATCACAGATCACCACTTGAAAGCTCATTTTAAAGAGCAAGGATGGTACTAAATGATGCTTTTGTTAAAAATAAGCTGATTAACTTTCTTTGAATCCTATACATGGCCTCGAAAGTAGACAAAAAACATCATGTTTCCTAATATGAATTCTATACCGATTTTGGTAGCAAAGTTCCCGCATACATTGGGAATAGTTGATCAGGTATTTATTTTTGGCATTGCCAATTGTTTTCCGAGATCCTTCAGAAAGCATCTTCGTGAATTTGTAGATGTATTCCAAGCTGAATTATTTTCCTGGAAGCAGATGTACGCCGTGAGGACCATTACATAAGGGGAAAGAGGGGGTCCGAATTTTCAAAACAAATCTTATGATATTAATGGACGACCCCTTACCGTTTTACAAAAGTATTTAGTTATAATACTCATTTAATTAAGATCAGCTGCTCAAATTATGAAGATATTTTCGAATGAAGCGCGCACAAAAGTAACAAAAAATACTTTTCAGTAATAAAAAACTAAACTGGAAAAAGCTTGTTTATCCCTGCTTCTTTCTCTTGCTTAGGGTGCAATCTATCTCAATATTGAATTTCATTAAAATCGGTCCATTAGTTTAGCTGTGAAAACATATTTTCCTATTGGGGGCGTGAAACCGTCCACTTTAAGTCGAATACCTTTCCTCAAGATTCAATCTATTTCTGTACCAAATTCCTTACCAAATTCGGTGCATTAGCTTAGCAGTGAAAACGATTTTCTTTTTAGGAGCAGTGCCACGCTTAGAGTTTTTAGCAATCTTGTTTAGGGATCAGTCTGTATCCAAACTAAATTTCATCAAAATCGATCCATTAGCTTAGTCGTAGACGTTTTTTCTTGTTAGGGGCGTGGCGTCGCCCACTTTGGACAAATATATTTTCTTAAGGTTCAACCTATCTCCATATCAAATTTCATTAAAATCGGTGAGGCGGCTCAGCCGTGACAGCGTTTCTTCTCATTAGGCGTTATAGCATTTTGTATGGGGAAATCATAGGTCTATGCTAACTTTATTTTACCTGTCTTTACGGCAGCATACACACATTATTTTTCTTTTCTGCACATCTAGGGAACAGTACCTTTCCAATGATATAAGTTTCATTCCCCTCTCGTTATACTAGTAAATACTATTAAAGTGTATCACAATTTTGATGTTCACATATTAGTATTTAGATTATATACCTACAATTATTGCTGTTTTTGCTATAATAAGTTTAGTAAATGCTGACCCTTATTGCTATAAATTGTTTGCTGTTGTAAATTCTGTTTTGTTGCCGCTTTTGGTAATAAATATGTGCATATTTTGATATTTTCAGCCTACACCCCTGTTATAAATCATTTATTTCAATTTGGGTACCCGGGTACCACGAGTGTACACTTACGTAGGATTTTTTTCGCGTACACACAAAGGTTAAGCAACAGCACCTTAAAAAAAAACAAAGAAAAAAAATTTGAATCACCCTTATATAAATATATAAAAAGTAAGGGCAAAAAGAAGTTTTATTGAGAAAATGGGTTGTGCCAAACCTTCCTTATGCGAATAAAACAACATTTTGTATATATCAGCAATTATTTGATGCAGATGAATGAGACTTGGTAATTATATAAAACACAAAAGCTATAATAAGTTAAACTCATCGGACCACATAGCAGTAAGGCCAGAACAACGTCTGCCAAGTCTGCTATACTATACTTTATGTAGAAGAGTAGGGACATAAGTTGATTTCACTTTAAAAATGGGCTGATTCGCTTTTACATTCCATAGCATGAGTTCATACAGCTTCACGCCACCTACCGGAAAGGGCAGAACAACGTCTGCCGGGACAGTCAGTAACTTTATAAAAAAAGTTAAAAAAATTTAAATAATTTTGTTAAAACGCTAATTTTTTTTATTAAAAAAATTTTTCTCAAAATATTTTTAATATAACATATTTTTTTGTTTTGATTTTTCTATATGTTATTCCTCAATCAATCCTAAGAATGCATGTGCTTTCATATCGAAATTCCCGCCATAACATTTGAGACTACGAATTTTTTACTGATGACGCGCACCATGTTTTTTCAACATAAATTTCGACACAAAATTTTTTTTTGTAATGTTATCTTCGATCAATCTTAAGAATGTATCTGCATTCAAATCGAAATTCTCGCCATAACTTTGGAAAATATGAGTTTTTATAAGGGCGCACATTAGCTATTAAAAAAAATAAGTTATATTGAAAATATTTTGAGAAAAATGTTTTTAATTAAAAAAATTAGTGTTTTAACAAAATTATTTAGATTTTTTAAACTTTTTTTATAAAGTTATAGTCTTTCTTAACAAATATGATTAAGTGATTTTTTATCCTATCTTCTATAGTTTTTGTGATATTTCGTTTCAAAAAATGCTCTAAAACGTCAAAAAATACAAAGTGTGCAGTTATTAAAAGAATGTCCGATATCTATATATTAATACGTGAACATCGAAACTTGTGGTACACTTATTTAGAGGAATGAAACTTATATTTTTGGAAAGGTACTGTTCCATAGATGTGCAGACAAATTAATGTGTGTATCTACTATTATTAAACGAGCTAAAATTGTATATTTATATATGGCTGAACTTTATTTCGAAAACGGCTGCAGCGATTTTGATAAAACTTCGGGATTTCGTTCATATGTGAACAAAATTAAGATTGGACTAGGTTTAAAGTTTTTCAAGTTTCTAACAGGGGCGTGGCACAGTCCTAAATTTTAATTTTTATTTCGTGATAACTCGCAAACCATTCAAGGTATTGCAACGAAATTTGGTAGACGGATGCATATCATAAATATCTTAAATGGTATCAAAAGTGGGCGGAATCGGAACAGTAGGCGTGGCATATTTCAATAATTGAAAACTGTGATTCGATATTACTCGAAAACGGCACCAACGATTTTCATAAAAATTTTAGAGTTAATACCGCTGAATGAGGTCATTATAACAAGCTATGCCACTATACTGGCAAAACTCGTTGTAAGGCGTGGCACAGCCCACAATATTTATAAACGTTATAATAGGAGAACTAACAACGCAATCGTTATGAAATTTGACATGTCAAATATACTGGCTATTGGGTATCTTGTAACGAAAAGTGGGCGAAACGGCACCTATGGGCGTGGCACCTTCCATACAAGCGAAAACAGTTAAATGTTACATTTATTGTTCTATGAGAGCAATATTTTTTAAATTTGGTATAGAGATGTCGGTTACTATAAGCTTTGAAACTAAATGGATTCGATGGGATTGTATCAGTGGGCATGGCACCTCCCCTACATGGAAAAAATGTTAAGTGTTACATTTAGTGTGCTATGGGCGTAATTTTTTTTAAATTTGGTGTAGAGATGTCGGTTACCATAAGCTTTCAAACTAAATGGATTTCGACGGGACTGCATTTGTGGGCGTGGTACCTCCCATACAAGCAAAAAATGTTTAAAGCTTCATTTAGTGTGATTTTGGAGTCAAATTTTTTAAATTTGGTGTAGAGGTGTCGCTTATCATAAGCCTTGAACTTAAATGAAAATCGACGAGATTGCACGTGAGAGATTGTGGGTGTGGCACCTCCAAACACTTTAAATGTTATATTTAGTGTGCTATCGGTGTTATATTCTTTAAATTTGGTGTAGAGGTGTCGGTTACTATAAGCTTTGAAATTATATGAATTTTGATGGGATTTCATTAGTGGGCGTGGCACCTCCCATACAAACTTATAAAGTTGATGTCATATATAGCAAACTAAAGGGGTGGGGTAAAATTTGGTCTCAATATATTCAGCCTCATTCAACTAGTTTTTCAACGTCTTTCAACTGCTTCATTATTTTTCAACCTCTTTCAACTTTTCTCAACGATTTTCTACATTTTTCAAATATTTTCAACGCTTTCAATATTTGATTGACTTTTTCAACCTCATTCAACTTTTTTCGAGTTTTTTCAACTTCTTTCAACTGTTTCAACATTTTTCAACCTCTTTCAACTTTTCTCAACATTTCCCAAATTTGTCTGACTTTTTCAACCTCTTTCAACTTTTCTCAACATTTTCCATATTTTTTCGAGTTTTTCAACGTCTTTCAACTGTTTCAAAATTTTTCAACTTTTCTCAACATTTTCCATATTTTTCGAATTTTTCAACCTTATTCAACTTTTTTCGAGTTATTCAACCTTTTTCAACTGTTTCAACATTTTTCAACGTCTTTCAATTTTTCTCAACATTTTCCATATTTTTTCGAATTTTTCAACCTTATTCAACTTTTTTCGAGTTATTCAACCTTTTTCAACTGTTTCAACATTTTTCAACCTCTTTCAACTTTTTTCAACATTTTCCATATATTTTCGAATTTTTCAACCTTACTCAAATTTTTCCGAACTATTCAAACTCTTCCAACTTTTTCAATATTTTTCAACCTTTTCAACTTTTTTCAACACTTTCCATATTTTTTGGACTTTTTCAAGCACATTCAATTTTTTCGGCTTTTCACCCTCATTCATCTTTTTCCGAGACTTTCAACTTTTTTCGAGCTTTTCAATCTCTTTCAACGTTTTCAACATTTTAATATATGTACTATCGATTTTATCAAACTTTTTCACCTGCTTCAACCTCTCTCAATGTTTTTCAACATTTTTCATATTTTCGGCTTTTCAACCATATTCAATATTTTTTAAATATTTCCGACATCTCATTCAATTGCATTACATTTTTTCGACTTTTTCAACCTGAAAACGAAAAACCGATCGTTGGTTGGTCTCCTGGTACTGTTAAGACAGGTAAAATAAAGTTAACATGGACCTATGATTTACCCATACAAAACGCCTTAACTCCTAATAGGAAAAAACGTTGTCACGGCTGACCGCCTCACCGATTTTGATGAAATATGATATGAAGATAGACGGAAACTTACGTAAAGATATTTTACAGTGGGCGGTGCCACGCCCCTAACAAGAAAAAACATCTCCATGGCTAAACCAAAGGACCGATTTTGATAAAATTTAGTTTGGATACAGATTGAATTTTAAACAAGATTTCTGAAAACTCGGAGTTCTTTTGATGGGCGCGGAACCGCTTTTAACAGGAAAATCGTTTTCCCTGCTAAACTAATGGACCAATTTTGATTGAATTTGGTGCAGAGATAGATTGAATCTTCAGGAAAAGTATTCTGTTTAAAGTGGACGGTGCCACGCTCCCAATAGGAAAAATATGTTTTCATAGCTAAAATAATGGACTGATTTTGATGAAATTCGATATGGAGATAGATTGCACACTAATGAAGAGAAGTAGTGGTGGATAAAACAACATGATACCCTGATTTTAATTTTTCTGAGCGATGATAAAATATAGCTCTTTCCAGTTTAGTTTTTTAATACTAAAAAGTACTTTTTGTTTCTTTTATGCGCGCTTCATTAGAACATACATTTCTTTATAATTTGACTTAGCTGATCTTCATTAAATGAGTATTACAACTAAATACTTTTGTAAAACGGTGCTGTAAACAATAAAATAATATGCATACTTACTTACTTGGGTGGTCATAACAACCCGTTACCGGATTACGGCCGACCTCAAAAGCATACATATTATGTATTTTCAACTTTGAAAAAAATAAAATAGTGATTCCCTTATCGGGGATTTTCCATTAACTGAGGTGAACTCGGTTCTAACAATCGCACATAATCGAAGTTCAACTGATTTATGTACGAATTTTAAGTCACAGTTGCGATTTCGCTAATTTTTTAAAATTATTATTAGTACCAGGACAAAAGTTTGGTTTTTCGTTATCAACTTGAAAAAGTCGAAAAAATGTAATGCAATTGAATGAGAAGTCGGAAATATTTAAAAAATATTGAATATGGTTGAAAAGCCGAAAACAAGTTTAAAAAAAAAAATTTAAAGAAGTTGATTATACATATTTGGAAAATGTTGAAAAACGTTGAGAGAGGTAGAAGCAAGTTAAAAAGGTTGATTAACTCGATAATATATGAAAGTGTTGAGAAAGTTGAAAGAGATTGAAAGCTCGAAAAAAGTTGAAAGTTTCGAAAAAAGTTGAACGAGGTTGAACAGCCGAAAAAAGTTGAACGAGGTTGAAAAAGTTCAAATAATATGGAACTTGTTGAAAAAAGTTGAAAGAGGTTGAAAAATTTTGAAAAAGTTTGAATAACGCGAAAAAAGTGAATATGATTGGAAAATTGGGAAAAAAATAGAAAATGTTAAAAAAATTTGAAAGAGATTGAAAAATGTTGAATGAGGTTGAAAAGTCGATAAAATTTAAAGTGGTTAAAAAACTTGAAAAAAAGTTGAAAATCTCGAAATAAATTGAATGCGGTTAAAAAAGTCGGAAAAAAATTGAAAGAGGTTGAAATCTTCCCACAGTTGAATGAGTTTGATGAAGTTGAAAAGTCAAAAAAATATGGAGAATGTTGAAAGCAGTTGAAAGAGGTTGAACCAGGTAAAGAATGCTGATAAAGTTGATAATATATGAGCAGTGTTAAGCTAAGAAGTTGAAAAGTCAAAAAAAACATGAAAGATGTTAAAAATATTTTAAGGAGTTGGAAAACCTCGAAAATAATTGAAAAAGTGGAAAGAGTTTGAATAACTCGAAAAAAGTTGAACAAGGTTGAAAAATTTGAAAAAATATGGAAATGGTTGAAAAAAGTTGAAAGAGGTTGAACAATGTTGAAAGAGTTTGAAAAACTTATTTAGTGCACTAAATATAAGATTAAACGGTTTTAACTTGTATGGGAGGTACCACGCCCACTGATATAATCCCGTCGAACTTCATTTGATTTCAAAGGTCATGTTAACCGACACCACTACACCAAATTTCAAAAAAATTACTCCCATAGCACACTTAATATAACAGTCAACATTTTTTGCATGTATGGGAGGTGCCACGCCCACTAATGCAATTCTATCGAAACCCATTTAGTTTCAAAGCTTATAGTAACTGACATCTCTACACCAAATTTAAAAAATATTACTCTCATAGTACACTAAATAAAGCATTTTACTTTTTTGGCTTGTATGGAAGGTGCCACACCCACAAGTGTCGTTGCGCCCACTTTTGGTTACAAGATACCCAATAGCCAGTATATCTACCATGTTAAATTTCATAACAATTGCGTTGTTAGTTCTCTTATAATAACGTTTATAAATATTGTGGGCTGTGCCACGCCCTTCAACGAGTTTTGCCAGTATAGTGCCATACCTTGTTATGATGACTGCTTTTAGCGGTATTGTCTTCAAAATTTTTATGAAAATCGTAGGCGCCGTTTTTGAGTAATATTGAATCAAAATTTTCAATTGTTGAAAGATGCCTTGCCCTCTGCTCCAATTCCGCCCACTTTTGGTAATATTGAAGATATTTATGATTTGCATCAGTCTACCAAATTTCGTCAAAATATCTTAAATAGTTTGCGAGTTATCACGTTATAAAAATTAAAGTTTAGGGCTGTGCCACGCCCCTGTTGGAGTCTTTAAGAACTTAAACTCTAGCCCAATCTTCAGTTTGTTTTTATATGCACCAAATCCGTAAGTTTCATCATAATCGCTGCAGCCGTCTTCGAAATAAAGTTCAGTCGTATACATATTTATTTTTTTTTATATATTTATTTATAATAATAGTAGATAACACAAGCGAAAAATATAGTTCACGGTGGGCCTTAACCAACTTTTAATAAAAGTGTGAGTTACAACAAAAACTTTAATTGGGGATTATTTGAGATGTAATTTAGGGTCGATATATGAAAAATATAAGAAATCCTTAGAGCTTTTTTTTTTAATTCCATATTTATTGTTTTTTAATGATATTACATATGCATAACATACGTATGAAATTTAAAAGTTATTCGATTTTCTTCAAATTTCGACACGTCAAAATAATTTAATAGATAGCACTACAGTCTAAATTTCAGCTTTCTAGGTGGTCGGAGTCTAGAGCAATAACCATATTTAGACCTGAAAATAGTCGTGCTTAGTCCGGTTTAAAAATATATGTTCTGAAAGCCCTCAAATCGAAATTTAAAGTTGTGGATATCAATTTTTTGTTTTGTTATGTCATCTTTTATGCATAAAAAATAATTTTGAGCCTCTAGACCTTAAGACTTATTTTTGTGACCCGATTAAGTTAAATACGTCTTAGTAAAATATGACTGCTTTGAAAATGGTGTACTAAAGACCGATCTTTTCATGTTTATCCATCTATTCAATTTTAAATGAGATACACTATAGTAAAAATGGTTGAACAGGCCCAGATATATCAAATATGTATTGAATTTGGCTATTTTCGCAAAAATTCGTTTTTTTTCGAAATTCGACCTAACAGTACTCAAGGACCCGAATATCTAGGGAGCTGAAATTTGGGATGTGAGACTGTCTTTTTAGGTTCTTTAACGTGTCAAAATTTGAGCACAATCGGATGTTTTTTAAATTTCATACGTACGTTATACACATTTTATACTAGATAATATTACTAAAAAAACTCTAAGGATTTTTTTCCTTTTGATGCATTTCTACTTTGATTAACATCCCAAATAATTCCGCATTCAAGTTTTTGTTGTAACTCAACTTGTCATTTAAAGTTGGTTAAAGCCCACCGTGAGTTGTG
Source organism: Tricholauxania praeusta (assembly GCA_949775025.1). NCBI lineage: Eukaryota > Metazoa > Arthropoda > Insecta > Diptera > Lauxaniidae > Tricholauxania > Tricholauxania praeusta. The sequence continues at coordinate 9,796,947 of OX459032.1, read as the reverse complement.
TTATGCCTTGAAGAAGAACTATAACGGGCCGGACTGAACGGTAAAGAGATAAACAAGAGATAACAAATTTTAAGTCAAAATCAAATAGACAACGTAATAGAAATTATGTAGCACCAATAGATATTGATAATTCTGTGTATTTTTGCATTTAAATCTGCATTGAATGTATTTTCAAAGGTGTGGTGAGGTGAAGTGATTACTGAAACTAAGTAAGATCGTAGTCAATGACCAAAAAAGTTTTGATATTAATAGGCCGACAAAATTCTTCCATATAAAAATTTAGTGCTAACGGTCGAATTTCGACCTCAGGATATAATAGTATATATTATACACACCTGCTCAAAATAATAGGTACACCTTTGAGTTTTTAGTTTAAACTCCATTACAAAAATGTTTTGGAAATTTAGAAGAAAAATCATAGTGGTAACGTGAATTACACAATTTGGCAGCACGATCAGTAAAACAAATCATGTGGTTGCCATAATTTTGAGCGTTTCTACTCATTGTACATAGTTTCAAAACTTACCTGCTCAAAATAATAGGTACACCTGCACGTTGATTCAAATTTTCGTTTGAAATTTTATTTTTTTAACGTCAAGTTTTCTTTAATTAAACCTTAAAATGCAGTGAATTGACAGCAAGCATTTAAGTTGAAATGGGTCGTAAGCCACATTGCTCTACTTAGGAATCGAGACTGACTTCCAACTTGACAAAAAGGAAGAAAATTTCTTCAATGCATTGACAGGTTGCTGAATAGATCTCACAATTTCGAGAGAAATGTATTTAAAAATAAACAGTAAAAAAAATCTCGTGGTAGGCCACTAAAAACCGCTCCAAGAGTTGATCTTTATATAGAAAATAGACACAGTTAAGTCTCCAAAGTCAATTTTAGCAGAAATTGGGACCGTGGTTAGTGCTCAAACAATTTGACGACGTTTACTTAAGACTAACATACCTGGGCGCTTTGATAAAAAAGTTCCTTTGTTGCGGAAAAAAAATTTGAGGATGATGTTAAATTTTGTAAGGATCACGGAAACTGGTCAGGACATAATATTTTCGGCTCCGTGTTTATGCTTTTTTTTTTTGTGAATCTGACGTGAAAATCTACTTTTAAACCATCGCACAATCCTTTCTGAACCATTGCTAAATAAATTGATCTTTGTTCACGGTGGGCTTTAACCAACTTTTAATAAAAGTGTGAGGTGCAACAAAAACTTTATTTGGGGATTTTTAAGGATGTAAGTTAGAGTCGATACATGCTAAAATAAAAGAAATCCTTATATCTTTTATTATATATATATATATTTACTGTTTTTTAATGACATGGCATATGTATAACATGCGTACAAAATTTAAAAAACTTAATAGGTGGCACCACAGCCCAAATTTCAGTTCTCTAGGGGGTCGGGGTCCTGAGAAAGAGTCATATTTTAGCCTAGAAATAGTCTTTTTTGGCCCGTTTTAAAGATTTTAGTTGTAAATGCCGACAAATACAAATTTAAAGTTCTCTATATGAATTTTTTGTTATTATGTCATCTTATATGCTTAAAAAAATGTAAGCTCCTAGACTTATTTTTGCGACCCGATTAAGTGAAATAGGTCTTAATAAAATATGAATGCTTTGAGCAGGTGTGTATAAGTTAACAAGTTATTGTTACACTTATTTGATTTTACAAGTTATAAGAACACAAATAATTTTTTTTGTTGTTTTTTTCTTTATTAAATTGCTTTTATTAATAAGACTGAATAATTTGAGTGGTACTTTACGACTAACTATCTTCGACTTTTCATAATGCAAAGAAAGCAACGAAAATGAAATGAGAAAAAGGAAAAGAAAAATAAATGCACTGATGCTCTACTTAATGACAAACGCAGCGTCAACGGTTTGTTTGGGTTATTGCTCAAGTGGTTAGCGTCGGCAATTTGTTTGGGCTATTGCTCGAGAGGTTAGCGTCAGCGGTTTGTTTGAACTGTTGTTCAAGAGGTTTTCGAACTTTATGAGATTTGGGTCACTAATAAAATTTTTGTTTACAAATCAGAACTCATTGATTGTGAAATATCTGTTTGGAAGAAATGACATTTATTGCTTAAATATGTTTATTTCTTCCAAGGAAATATTTCTGTTGTTAACTCCTCCACCCTTAAAAAAAGCAGTGTCCTCTCTGCGTTGTACTACTTCTTGTTCAATTTTTTTGACCGACTCTTTTTCTAATATTTTTTCGACAAGAGCTGTTATTTTAATTGTTTTCTTTTTCTTTTGTAGCACAATTCTGACTCCGATAACTATTAAAGAAAATATTCCGAGTCCTATAATGCTAAGAACACTTGTTTGATATTTATTCTGTAGGGTTTTTAATTTTTTCGTATTGATGCTATGTAATTCTTTGAGCATTTTCAGAGATAAAACTTCTTCAAAGTTAGCTGACACATTTCCAGGTTGGACGATGGCAGATAGTGGGTTGGCTAAAGATACCTGTTCGTTTTCATATGTCCGCTGGTCGACCTTGATAACAATATCATGAAATCTAACTAGAAATGTTCCTTGAATGTTGATAACTTTCTCATTCATTTCTACTGATCCATTATATGAACTTAGCAATAATATACCTGGACTAATTTCTTCTACAAGTGGTATATGTTGCGTGTTACTTTTAGTACAAGACGCGGGTTGTCCTTTAAGTAAATTTGGTAGACACTTACTAAGTGTTATGTTGTTAAAATTTTTCTCTTTGCATATTGAAACGTCGTTGAAAGTTTTACAGTTACTTATTACTTCAAAAATAGAGTTGCTACACATAACTATATTATTGTTAGATATTTTTATAATTTCATTTTTCTTTTTTACTGCTTTTACAATTAATTTTTTGCAGTTTTCCACATTTGTCTTAGGTAAACTTATAATGTAAATTAGTGTTAAACCATTTGATGCTATTTTTATTTCTCCATGTTCTATTGCCTCAATTAGATTAATGTAGGGCATTTTTTGTTTTTCAAAAAAATTTTTAGTTACTTCCATTTCTAAATCTGATAGTATAAATGAATTAATTATCCCTGATTTTGACCACTGAATAGCATAGTCTACATTAATAAGTTCTTCTTTAACTAGCTTTAGTTTCATTTCTAATAAATTGGATGCATCTTTTAATACCTGGTCATATGATTTAATGGCGTTAGTTACTATGTTTGTTCGATTAATTAAATCATTTAATTTTTCTTCAATTAGTCTATTAATAACGACCTGTCTATTATTATTTTCCAAAACATTATTCATTTTGTCAGTGATAACTTGAAAATCTTCATGATCCGGAGTGCCGGCAACCCATTTCCATACGGTGCCTAAAGCATCTATAGCTCTCTTACTTCTTGTTGGGGTTAAGCTCTTTAAGACACTCTCTGTCTGTTGAATTTCGTGGGCTAGATAGGGGTAACTATCAACTTGGTCTGTAATATCCTCCAATAGAGTCTTCTTTAATTCGGTAATAATTGGTTGGTACTGTTCTAAATTGATGATGTGAACAATTTTGAAAGTGGCGTTCTGAATTTTGGCTGTTCCAGTTTCTATTGTAACGATCTGAGCGTTGGTGTAATCCAAAAGTTGTACTTCTCCATAGCAAGGGAGGGTAAGAGTTCTGAAAGGGGATGTTTATGTTTTAATATGGCTTTTGTGAACTATTCTTCCAGACTTAGTTATAACTATATTTCCTTGATCCTCACTAACTTTTTCTTCTTGATAGCGTGGAGTTAGCTTATCTCCAAGCCTCTTGTTAATCTTTACAAAGATAGTGTCTCCTGTCTGAAATGTTTTAGGTTTCTGCCTATTCTTATTGTGAAATTGGAGATCTTTTTCCTGTTTCTCGGTTATGTTTCTTATGGTTTCTAATCTGTCTTGTTTCAGCTGTGTTGGGTCAGTTGTTACAGTTCTGCCAAAGAAAGTTTCTACAGGTTTCTTTTTTGTGGTTGAATGAACGGAGTAATTGTACTTAAAAATTGCTTTATTTAGCGAGTCATCGAACGAATCGTGAATTTTTTCAGCTTTAGTGCAACGGATAATCTCTGATAGGGTTGAGTGCCAACGTTCGATTTGACAGTTTACCGTGCTAGTGTAAGGTGGGGCTTTGAATATTTCAATGTTATATTGATTTTGTAGCATGTGAATTATGGGAGCGGAACTAAGAGATTTTTCATTGTCAATTACTATTTTTTTAGGGATGCCGAAATACATTAGTATGTCACGCAACGGATCTTTGATGTCTTGAGTAGCTCTAGATTTAACTATCTTTGCCATAGCGGATTTTGAAAACTTATCTTTTGCAGTCAAAATGACTTTTTTATTAGTATGGTACAAGTCTATATGGACAATTTCGCCTGGAAACATTGGAATAGGTGTGGCTTGATGTATGGGCTTATGAGGGTGTCTGTCGTATTTATTCAATTTGCATATTTTACACTGTTTTATGATTTTGAGAATTTTTACAGCCATATGTGGGAAATAAAGTTTTTCTAATAATTGAACTTTATTCTCTTGTGCGTTTCTATGAGCGCGGTTATGTTCGTTCAGGATTTCGTGTTCCTGATCAGTTTCATTTCTTATATCTCTTACTATTTTGCGTGTGTAACGTACTTTGAACTGAGTGAAATGTAGAGGATACAATTCCTGAATTTTCCCGAGGATGCTGTTTTAATGGCATTGATGACTGAGGGATTTAGATATTTTTTTAAAATGTTTATCAAATTGTCGTTATTGTACTGGAACTCTGTTATGGTATGACGATGGTATGTTGGAAAAATGATATCAAATTCATATGAAGCTTTTTGCCCTTCCTTAATGATTAATTCGTTTTTGAAAACATTTAAGGGAGCGTCTGTAAAAGGTATCGAATTTTGTGAGGAGCTTTTGTTACTATGTTGCGTAGAGGTCATAGAATTAACCTGGGTATTCTGTACGGGTCTGGATAAAGCGTCAGCCACTACATTTGAGCTTCCTGGTTTGTATTTCAGTTCATAATTGTACTCTTCGAGAATGGCTTTCCATCTTTTGAGTTTACTATTCGAGTTCTTATTGCTTAACGCGTAAGTAAGTGGTTGGTGATCTGTATAGATTTTTATGGATGCTGAACCGTAGAGATAATTTCTCAAGGATTTTAGGGCCCAAACTATAGCGAGCATTTCTTTTTCATTTGTCGCATAGTGTTCTTCGGCTTTGTTTAAAGTTCTTGAAAGAAATATTATGGGTTTTTTTCCTGCTCTAGGACTGCTCCTAACGCGTAGTTAGATGCGTCGGTCATAAGGTGGAAATCTTTTTTGTAATCTGGATATTGTAACATGACCTCAGTAGATGTGAGTGACTCTTTTATTTTATCGAACGCTTCCCTAGCTTCAGTATTTATATATTTAGTGTTATTAAAGTTTTCGCAGATAGATGTTTGGACTTGCGTCCCTCCTCCCCCCTTAAAAGGGCGGTAAGTGGTTTTGCAAGTTTTGCATAATCACGTACGAACCGTCTATAAAAACCTGACATTCCTAGAAATGACCTCAAATCTTTTAATGTTTTTGGGTATGGGAAATTTTTGATTGTTTCTACTTTCTTCGGATTGGTTTTGACGCCATTTGAAGACACAATAAATCCTAGGCATTCCACTTCTTCTTTTAAGAACTCACACTTATCAATTTGAACTTTCATGTTCGCTTTTTCAAGTGTTTTGAATACTTTTTCCATGTTTTGGAAATGTGTCTCTTCATTTTCTCCGAAAATAATAATATCATCTATATAGATGTAGCAACATTTTCCTATAAGGTCTCTCAAAATGTTATCTAGGGTTCTTTGGAAAATGGCAGGCGCGTTTTTTAAACCGAACGGCAACCTAGTGAATTCATATTTGCCGTTGTTCACCGAGAACGCCGTTTTGGGAATGTCCTTTTCGTTGAGTGGAATTTGGTGAAATCCACTTTTAAGGTCTAATACCGTAAAAAACTTTTGATTTTTCATTTGTGCTAAGACTTCATTGATTTCTGGGATTGGATATCGATCCGGAATGGTCACAGAATTTAATTTTCTGTAATCTACAACTACTCGAAACTTTTTTACGTTAGAAGAGTCCATTTTCTTCGGGACTACCCAAATTGGTGAATTGTAGGGTGATTGTGATTGTCTAATGATTCCCTGATCTAACAGTTCCTTTATCTGGCTTTCAACCTCGTCTTTCATTGCCATAGGATATGGGTAGCATCTGGAATAGATTGGATCGTCGGTTGTTGTTTTTATATCGGCCTTCACTGTTGTTGTATAGGTGAGTTTTTTATCTGGTTCCAAGAATAAACTTGGATATTTCCTACATAATGAGTAGAGTTTTTCTGTTAATGAAGGTTGTAGGTGGCTTGTTTTGATTTCTAATTTATTGACGGCTTGTGACGGTTGTTGATGTATTTTAACTTTGATGGAATCTTTTAATATCATGAGATTTTTTGAGGTGTGAATAATAGCATCTAATTTTTTTAAACTATCGTTACCAAGTATTCCGTCGAAAGACTTTAATGGTGGTAAGAGAAAGAGTTTATGACATATGTTGGTTCCGAAAAGATTAATATTTGTATGATGGGTTATCGGGATTCTTCCTCCGACTGAGTCTGCATTGAAATTGTTTTCGTTGGCAATAGGATTTTTAACTAAATTTGGTTTAATATAATTTTTATTTGATCCGGTATCTATTAAAAATTTCAAAACAATGTCTTCCTTTGTTTTACATTTAAAGTAGGGCAAGGAAGACTGCTCTAATCTAAAAAATGGATATCTGAGAAGTCTAGTTCTACATTTTCCTCCTGATCTGTTTTTTCATATTCTTGAACGTACTCATCTAAGGGTTGAATTTCCTCATTTTGTTCCGTCATGTGAGAATAATATTCTGCGAGTTCTTGTTGATTCTCGTCAGTGTTTGTGGTGGCAATTTGGTTTATTCTTTGAAGTTTAGGAGCTGGTTGATGAACTTGATTTGTTATTGGGAATGGTCTTCTAAATGTATGTCTATTGTCTTGTGGTCTATTTGCGTAATTGACTGCCCTTGTTTGAATTGACCTGTCTACATCCATAGGAACTGGTGGTTTTGGCTGGAAAGGTCTTGGTGGTGGAACTGAATATTGTGGATTCCTAATAGGTAGATTGTTAGGATTATATTGTCTTGGTGGTGCAGTATATTGTTGGTTCCTATAATTTGTATATGGTTGCTGCATGAATGGAAATTGATTTTTTTGAAGGTTTTGTGGAAAATAGGCTAAGTTTGGGTAAAATGGCAGTTGCTGAACCTGGTTTTGTTGATTTCAATGGCTACTGTTCTTATTTTATAACTTATTTCAGTTTTTGATGAGCAAAGTAATTAAAAATGGTTCGCCTAAATTTTTCGCTCGCATGAATTGATCTGAATTGACTCGGCAAAGAGTTCCAAAGTCGGATGGCATTAATGAAGAATAATCGTGATGAGTTTAAGTAATTAAATTTAGGTATTATTAACACATTACTCCTTTGCGACAAGCTAAACTGTAATTTTTCAAATAAATAAAATGGTGTTTTTACGTGAATAAGCTTATGAAGAAAAACACAGTTTCTGAAACTTTGGTAGGTGATTATGTCACATCCCAGGATCTTGTTTTTAAACGAAGACACATGATCAAACCTACGTAAACCATACACGTATCTTACAGCATGATTGAAAGCCATTTGTAATTTTAGCTGGGAACGAGAATCAAGTTTACTGTAGACTAGTTCTGCACAAGATATTATAGGGACAATTAGCTGAACAACAAGTTTACGTTTGGTTTCAACCGGTGTATAGTCAGCTGACATCCTTAGATTCCGTAGAATAAAATAAATTTTTCGGACTACACTGTTTACATGGTCTGTGCACGTTAACATTGAATTAATATGAAAGCCAAGGTTACATACTTTGCTAATAATTTTCATATTTGTTTCGCCTATACTTAAATTGGGTATGTCTTCAATATATATTTCGTTCTTAGATATAGGCAAAACAAACGATTTTTTAGCATTCAGTTGAAGACAGTTGGCTATTGCCCAATTGTTGATGGAATCTAGATCTTCATTAATTCTGCAACATAAGTCCTCTAAAAGACCAGCCCGACTAGATAAGTATAATTGGACATCATCTGCGTAGGCATGCATAGTCGCATATTTACATTTTGAGAAAACGTCATTTAAAAAAATTGTAAAGAGCATCGGTCCAAGGACTGATCCTTGAGGCACACCTGAATTTAATAGTTTATAATTTGAATAATTATTATTCACCTTAACCCTTTGAAAACGATTTGACAAATAGCTTTTCACGAGCCGTACTGCAGCATCACTGAAACCGTATAAACGTTTTAGTTTTTCGCAAAGTAAACTATGGTTCACGGTATCAAAAGCTTTTGTAAAATCGAGCATACACAGCAGAGTTATATCTCCTCCATCATACGATGGCCTTATGTCATCCATTATTTTGACAATGGCAGTTGCGCAACTGTGTCCTGCTCTAAACCCGGACTGGAATGGTGAAAGAAGTTTATTTTCATTTAAGTAAATTAGTATTTGGTTACTTATAAGGGCCTCACACACCTTAGACAAGCATGATAATATGCTAATTGGCCTAAATTCATTAGGCTGATTTGCCGATAGCGTTTTTGCAACAGGTGTGACCAAGGCTATTTTCCAAGAGTTAGGGAACGAAGATGTGGTGAAACAGTGGTTCAGGATATGCGTCAAAGGACTAAGAATATGGTCAAGTATAATTTTAACAAATTTGAGGGATATTCCATCCTCACCAATAGCATTGGATCTAATTTTAAGAACGCTCTTTCTAACATTATCCTCACTAACCGAAGTAAACTGAAAACTCTGATGAACTTGTGTCTCTGGAAATTCAATGCCTTTGCTTCTTGAGGGCGCAGACATGGAGAGAAAAAAGTCGTTCAGAGCATCAGGATCAGCATTACAAACAGTGGAGTTTTTCTCACCAATACCCAATTTTCTTAAATTCTTCCATAGAATTTTTGAGGGAAGGGCTGGATCTAGTTTAGAGGAACAATACCGTATCTTAGACTGTCGTATAACATTAACAGAGCTATTTCTGGCCACTCTGAACCTCTCCCAGTTATCAGGCGTGGGATTCCTCTTCCACACATTATGTAGTTTGTTGCGAATTTTAATAGATTTTTGTACGCTAGATGTGAACCATGGACATGATAAATTTTGGATAGACATATTTCGATAAGGCACATGCCTATTAAAAAGATTATTTATGAAATTTGTGAAAATATTCAATTTTTCATCAATTATTTCGCAAAACCATATATCATTCCAGGAAGTGAGACATGTATCAGTGAAAAGCGCAGCGTAGTTAATCGATTTAAAGTCGCGATAAGAGAAGACATCACTGTTAATATTACGTGACAGGTTCAAATTTAGTGTACAAAACAACAAATCATGATCCGACAGGAAGTACATTTGGTCAAACAATAGCACAGATGACAAATCAGATACAATAAAATAGTCTAAAAGACTAGGACTATCATTACATGAAAAACGCGTTGGGTTAGTATTATTTACAATAGACATTCCAGTAGACGCAACATTTTCATACATAGATTTTGACATATTATCACGACATAGGAGGTTAATATTAAAATCACCACATAAAACAAAAAAATCAAAAGTAATTAGGAGATTGTTTAACTCAGAGAAGTATGGATCTAAACTATAACATTTATTAGGATTGTATACACAAGACAGTAAAATTTTAGTGTTATTATCAGAGATACAAATATTTAGAAATTCAACGTTATCATCAGCTGAGGACTTATTGACAATTTTGGCATTTAGGTTGCTTCGACAGTAAATTGCAACTCCGCCACCTCTTCTTCCAATTCTATCATTTCTCAGGAGTCTGAAGTTGTTTAAATTATAAACAGAGTCATTCATATCCTCACAAAACCAAGTTTCAGAAACACATATCACATCTACAGAGGAGTTTTCAAACACGAACTTTAGGTAGTCAAGTTTGCTCAAATTAAGGCTTCTGGCATTAAAGTGTACAATCTTTAAGCCAGAATGTTGTGCAGATAGAATTTGTATCAATAATTTATTATTTCTCCTAACACCACCAACCAGATCGTCAGAGACAAGAACCCATGAAAAAACATGAAAACGAAAAATCAGGCATGAACATATATGAACTTAACACATTGCAGTCAAAATGACTTTTTTATTAGTATGGTACAAGTCTATATGGACAATTTCGCCTGGAAACATTGGAATAGGTGTGGCTTGATGTATGGGCTTATGAGGGTGTCTGTCGTATTTATTCAATTTGCATATTTTACACTGTTTTATGATTTTGAGAATTTTTGCAGCCATATGTGGGAAATAAAGTTTTTCTAATAATTGAACTTTATTCTCTTGTGCGTTTCTATGAGCGCGGTTATGTTCGTTCAGGATTTCGTTTTCCTGATCAGTTTCATTTCTTATATCTCTTACTATTTTGCGTGTGCAACGTACTTTGAACTGAGTGAAATGTAGAGGATACAATTCCTGAATTTTCCCGAGGATGCTATCTTCTGTTTTAATGGCATTGATGACTGAGGGATTTAGATATTTTTTTAAAATGTTTATCAAATTGTCGTTATTGTACTGGAACTCTGTTATGGTATGACGATGGTATGTTGGAAAAATGATATCAAATTCATATGAAGCTTTTTGCCCTTCCTTAATGATTAATTCGTTTTTGAAAACATTTAAGGGAGCGTCTGTAAAAGGTATCGAATTTTGTGAGGAGCTTTTGTTACTATGTTGCGTAGAGGTCATAGAATTAACCTGGGTATTCTGTACGGGTCTGGATAAAGTGTCAGCCACTACATTTGAGCTTCCCGGTTTGTATTTCAGTTCATAATTGTACTCTTCGAGAATGGCTTTCCATCTTTTGAGTTTACTATTCGAGTTCTTATTGCTTAACGCGTAAGTAAGTGGTTGGTGATCTGTATAGATTTTTATGGATGCTGAACCGTAGAGATAATTTCTCAAGGATTTTAGGGCCCAAACTATAGCGAGCATTTCTTTTTCATTTGTCGCATAGTGTTCTTCGGCTTTGTTTAAAGTTCTTGAAAGAAATATTATGGGTTTTTTTCCTGCTCTAGGACTGCTCCTAACGCGTAGTTAGATGCGTCGGTCATAAGGTGGAAATCTTTTTTGTAATCTGGATATTGTTACATCCTCAGTAGATGTGAGTGACTCTTTTATTTTATCGAACGCTTCCCTAGCTTCAGTATTTAGTGTTATTAAAGTTTTCGCAGATAGATGTTTGGACTTGCGTCCCTCCTCCCCCCTTTAAAGGGCGGTAAGTGGTTTTGCAAGTTTTGCATAATCACGTACGAACCGTCTATAAAAACCTGACATTCCTAGAAATGACCTCAAATCTTTTAATGTTTTTGGGTATGGGAAATTTTTGATTGTTTCTACTTTCTTCGGATTGGTTTTGACGCCATTTGAAGACACAATAAATCCTAGGTATTCCACTTCTTCTTTTAAGAACTCACACTTATCAATTTGAACTTTCATGTTCGCTTTTTCAAGTGTTTTGAATACTTTTTCCATGTTTTGGAAATGTGTCTCTTCATTTTCTCCGAAAATAATAATATCATCTATATAGATGTAGCAACATTTTCCTATAAGGCCTCTCAAAATGTTATCTAGGGTTCTTTGGAAAATGGCAGGCTGTTTTTTAAACCGAACGGCAACCTAGTGAATTCATAATAGCCGTTGTTCACCGAGAACGCCGTTTTGGGAATGTCCTTTTCGTTGAGTGGAATTTGGTGAAATCCACTTTTAAGGTCTAATACCGTAAAAAACTTTTGATTTTTCATTTGTGCTAAGACTTCATTGATTTCTGGGATTGAATATCGATCCGGAATGGTCACAGAATTTAATTTTCTGTAATCTACAACTACTCGAAACTTTTTTACGTTAGAAGAGTCCATTTTCTTCGGGACTACCCAAATTGGTGAATTGTAGGGTGATTGTGATTGTCTAATGATTCCCTGATCTAACAGTTCCTTTATCTGGCTTTCAACCTCGTCTTTCATTGCCATAGGATATGGGTAGCATCTGGAATAGATTGGATCGTCGGTTGTTGTTTTTATATCGGCCTTTACTGTTGTTGTATAGGTGAGTTTTTTATCTGGTTCTAAGAATAAACTTGGATATTTCCTACATAATGAGTAGAGTTTTTCTGTTAATGAAGGTTGTAGGTGGCTTGTTTTGATTTCTAATTTATTGACGGCTTGTGACGGTTGTTGATGTATTTTAACTTTGATGGAATCTTTTAATATCATGAGATTTTTTGAGGTGTGAATAATAGCATCTAATTTTTTTAAACTATCGTTACCAAGTATTCCGTCGAAAGACTTTAATGGTGGTAAGAGAAAGAGTTTATGACATATGTTGGTTCCGAAAAGATTAATATTTGTATGATGGGTTATCGGGATTCTTCCTCCGACTGAGTCTGCATTAAAATTGTTTTCGTTGGCAATAGGATTTTTAACTAAATTTGGTTTAATATAATTTTTATTTGATCCGGTATCTATTAAAAATTTCAAAACAATGTCTTCCTTTGTTTTACATTTAAAGTAGGGCAAGGAAGACTGCTCTAATCTAAAAAATGGATATCTGAGAAGTCTAGTTCTACATTTTCCTCCTGATCTGTTTTTTCATATTCTTGAACGTACTCATCTAAGGGTTGAATTTCCTCATTTTGTTCCGTCATGTGAGAATAATATTCTGCGAGTTCTTGTTGATTCTCGTCAGTGTTTGTGGTGGCAATTTGGTTTATTCTTTGAAGTTTAGGAGCTGGTTGATGAACTTGATTTGTTATTGGGAATGGTCTTCTAAATGTATGTCTATTGTCTTGTGGTCTATTTGCGTAATTGACTGCCCTTGTTTGAATTGACCTGTCTACATCCATAGGAACTGGTGGTTTTGGCTGGAAAGGTCTTGGTGGTGGAACTGAATATTGTGGATTCCTAATAGGTAGATTGTTAGGATTATATTGTCTTGGTGGTGCAGTATATTGTTGGTTCCTATAATTTGTATATGGTTGCTGCATGAATGGAAATTGATTTTTTTGAGGGTTTTGTGGAAAATAGGCTAAGTTTGGGTAAAATGGGAGTTGCTGAACCTGGATTTGTTGATTTCTTTTTGGGAGTGTTGGTGGTGTGTTTCTATTGGAGTTATTTGCTTGTTGTGTACGAAAATTTTGATTTTCTAATTTAAGACACAAATGAAGAGCTTCAGGAAGGTCGGCCGGTCCTCGGATACCTAAGAGCCTCGATAGATCACCTCTGAGTCCTCTAACAAAAGTGTCCAACGCTTTGTCGCGAAAAGTTTGTGTTAATACTTGCACAGCCTCTGTGCCAACATTCATACAAGCAATTTTGTTAAGAATCAACGTTAAATGTGAATAAACTTCTTGGTAAAATTGTTGTATAGTGTTATTACCCTGTATAAGCGTCGACATTTGGTATTCATGTGTCCCAATATCGCGTTTATCAGCATAATGGGTTGTTAAACAAGTTGAAATAGCCTCCCAATTGAGTGGGGTATTATAAGGTTCTAATGCCGTATCTGCATTTCCTATTATTTTATTTCGGATGACATTCAGAATGCCAAAATATTTTGGAGTTCCCTTTTTGGATTCATAAAGCGTCAATATGCGCTCTACACTTTTCTTCCATGACGCAAATTCGTCAGGTTTTCCCGAGAATTCCCTAAGGCACTTGACAACATCTGGTATTTTGTCAAGATCCATCAAATTTTCCCGGTGGGTCTCATCTATACCCTGATCTATTAAAATATTTGGTTCTGGGTTTACCAGTGCAGGAACTATAGATGCACATTCAGCTATGCAGAGTCTACGCACTGCATTACTGATAACTATTTCCATTTCTGGTGATAAAGCTACTGGTGCAGCAGGTGGAATCGGGCGCTGTTGTTCAATATTTTGCAAAATTGGTGGTCTAATTATATTATTCGGATTCATTTTTCACTACTAGATTTAACGTTAGATTCTACAACTTTTAAACCGAAATGTTGTGGAAAATTGTGATAGACTTTGTGTGAAGGAAGAGAAAAAAAAATTTTGAACTTAACTAATATTACTTTATAAAATATTATGTAAATTTAAACTAAACAATAAGCTTTAATTAAATTTTTGCAATAATTAATTTTTGAACCATAAGTTTATTATATTAATTTAGCTGTTATTCAAGCTATGAATTTATTTTTTATTTTTGTATTTGATTTTGAAATTAAACTTTTTTTTTTTTTTATAAAACATTGAGATTTCTCACTTTTCTTATTTTTAATACTTATTATGCTTAATTTTAAAAATTTTGTAGTTACTCACATAAGTAATATAGTGCACAGCAGCATCTCTTGAAATTTGTCCTTTTTGTCCAGTTGCTGTTGCTAATGGTGACTCGGGTTTCGCACTGCTTTCTGCTGTGTTGCTGCTTTCTTCCAACGAAGTCTGCCGCAATTATTACTTTGTTGTTTGATGCACTTCTTCAGGGCTTTGTTACAGCTGGTTCTTTTAGCACTTCTTTAGGGCTTTTGGTGTTACCGCTGGTTCCTTAGCACTTCTTTAGGGCTTTTGATGTTACAGCTGTTTTTTTTTTTTTTTTTTTTTTTTTGCACTTCTTTAGGGCTTTTGATGTTACCGCTGGTTTTTTTGCACTTCTGTAGGGCTTTTGATGTTACAGCTGGTTCTTTAGCACTTCCTTAGAGCTCTGATGTTACAGCTGGTTCTTCCGTAGATCCTTCTTTTGTTGGGCGCCAGTTAACAAGTTATTGTTACACTTATTTGATTTTACAAGTTATAAAAACACAAATAATTTTTTTTGTTGTTTTTTTCTTTATTAAATTGCCTTTATTAATAAGACTAAATTTAATTAATAAGACTGAATAATTTGAGTGGTACTTTACGACTAACTATCTTCGACTTTTCATAATGCAAAGAAAGCAACGAAAATGAAATGAGAAAAAGGAAAAGAAAAATAAATGCACTGATGCTCTACTTAATGACAAACGCAGCGTCAACGGTTTGTTTGGGTTATTGCTCAAGTGGTTAGCGTCGGCAATTTGTTTGGGCTATTGCTCGAGAGGTTAGCGTCAGCGGTTTGTTTGAACTGTTGTTCAAGAGGTTTTCGAACTTTATGAGATTTGGGTCACTAATAAAATTTTTGTTTACAAATCAGAATTCATTGATTGTGAAATATCTGTTTGGAAGAAATGACATTTATTGCTTAAATATGTTTATTTCTTCCAAGGAAATATTTCTGTTGTTAACTTATATACATATACATGGATCAAGGTGGAAGCTCTTGTCGATAAATCGCAGATGCCTTAGAAGTTTCCAAAACCATGGTAGGCAGTGTGCTACAATATTTAAAAAAATATTCGACTATAGGAAACGTGCAATGAAAGCAAAAAAACTGCATAATATCTGCTCGAGAAGATACCCTTACTGTCTGGGAGTCTAAAAAAAATCCGCATAAATCCGCAAACGACGATGGGATGGCCATCAATGGCGCAGCCCATCCGTAGACACAATTAATAGATGTTTCCGTGAAGTTGGACTTTTTGGACGGATTTCTCGGAAGAAGCCCCTTTTATTTGAACGCAACCGTAAGAAGAGGATTGAGTTTGCCAAAAAGTGTCGTCATTGGAATGCAAAGGAACGGAAAAGTGTTGTTTTCTGACGAAATTTAAATAAATAGAGTGTCACCCGAAAGGAAAACAACACTTTTCCGTTCACTTTACATGGGTCATTCCATGCCAAATCACCAAGTTTTTGACCCGGCCTTCTTCGATTTCACTCATTTTTTGATGTTTTAGTACGTTTATCATTTTTATCATAAGATTCATATCGTTACGGTTCCTGTCCTAAAGTTAACTTATGAAAAAAAAAATACAACTTAAAAAAAGTCATTTACAAAAAAAAATATAAGTCAATTCTATTCAAAATTTGCTGCTGCCTGGGTCTTCTGGGCTATATCATATTTTCGCCCCTGATTACCACCCGACAGAATTTAACTCTTCGCCTTTTTTGCAGCTGAGGGTTCACATCCAACAATGCTTATCATACTGATTTGCGTTTTCTTTGTTATACTTTTGTGTGGAATCTCGATCGCGCGATTAAGGAATAGTAATCATAAATACGCTGAACACGATCAACCATGTCAAAAGGTAAGTCAACATTTTATTTAATAATGGCAATTTCAATAAATATTTTCTGTTCGCACTTTTAGATCGCCGATGAAAGCTTGGTTTGGGATGATTCTGCATTAACAATTACTATAAACCCAATGCAGAATGATGCTGCCTCTGAAGACAGCTCGGATTCGGATAATTCTGAATCAGATGAAGAAGAAGGTACGCGTTATTTGCTTTCTCGTTAAGAACTTATAGCTTAATACGAGTGGTACACGGAAATAAGATTATTTTTCAGAAGTAACAGGAAGCCTAACTGTCTTCAATTTCACACACATTCATATGTACTTAACTTAAACTTTTTAGGTGTTAAAATTCAAAAAGCTCCCAACACTTAAATGTGGAACTTAAGTCCCTAAATTTTTGTCAAGTAGCTATCCAAACAGAAACTTGTTTGAGTTTTTTTTTTTCTAAAAAATACCCAACTTAAATGATGAAGAAGCATTTTATACATTGCAGCTAAAAAATAGTTTTCTGAATCGCCCCAATATATGTTCAGTAAGGTGGGAAATGTTTTTAATTTACCTCGGCAACCCTCCCAATGGAGGCGAGTCTAAATTTCACTTGATGATTTTTTCTTACAATTAAGTGAAGTTCTTTTTTGGGCTGGCCGTAGCCAACCAAATTTCTTATAGTTTAGTCCACCCTAATGTTCAGTGTTTTTCGATGGTTGAGGAATTATGATGATTTTCAAATTTGTTTCATTCGACTTTTTTTTGGCAGTTGACTTTGTCTCTTTGTCGGTGACGGTAGTACGATTTTTTGTAATATTTTAGTGATTTTTTTTTGAAAAATTTTTAATTTATGTTGTCTACTAATATTCATTTAGTGCCTGTATAACAATTGTAATTTAAAATTTTGTTTTTATGCTTGAAATATTTGTGATAATTAATTAAAATTTTTCTATTAATTTCAAAGCAAAGCAATAGTTGCTTGCATTGCTGCTGCTTAAGCGCGCATAAACTTTTCTATTCCTCTTTGTGCTTTGTTTGTTTACAAAATCTACTTGACTAACATTGTTTTTTGTTGTTGCTCTGTAATAGAGACTCTTTTTTGTAAACATTAACACGTTGTTTGCTCTGTTTGCTAATTTATTCTACTTGCAAGCAAATATTTCTGAATTTTTTTTTTTTTTTTTTTTGATATTGATTTTTACCACATAAATTCGATATGAATTATTTTTCTTCCGACAACTTGCTTGCTTGCTCTGTTGGGGATCAATGCAAAAGCCAGAATATTTTAAATTCAATGTTTTCTTGCTCAGGGCCGTGTGAGCAAATGTTTCATGCGTCTTGTGCAAACTTGACCACTTCCGTAACAGAATTATTATGTTCTGACCGTTCGGGTCTGCAATGGTACTGTCCATCTTGCAGAGCCCTCTCCCCGTCGGTTTTTTTCTACAAGATTAAACAATTTGGGGATAGTTTAATTTCAATACAAATTTTAGAGATATTTTAAGTAACTACCTGGTCTTAAGTCCCCAAATTGATAACAGTCTTAATGAGACTATGTCCCCTGACGATAGTTTGCCAGCAAATAATAATAATAACACTATTACTAATGTCCCTACCGCTTTTGCATCCACTTCCTCGATTTCTCATTCCACCAAGCATGCAAATCCCCTTTTGAAGAAAAATAAACCAAAAAAACAAAAAAAACCAAAAAAGAAAAACAAACCAACTAAAAAAACGGTTAGCACAGCAAATATCCCTGAAAGGATTTCTTTAAATTCTCAAATAGAAACTGCGCCTGAAGTTCTAGATTCTGTTTCTCCCACTTATCATCGCTCAGTAGTAAATAGTCCCCCGACTTTTAGTCCTACCGGTCCTATTTTTCTACAAGCGATGCCTAAACCTAGGTCAATTTTCATCTCTAGACTACACCCTGATACAACGGCTGACACTGTTAGGGACTTTATAAGGCAATAAAATGTCATTCCTGTGGACGCTTTCCTTTCCTGTAGGAAAATTAGTAATAAGCCTACATATTCATCTTTTAAAATTACAGTGGCTTCTTGTCATTTTGCTGCTGTCTATAATTCAAATATGTGGGTTGATAATATCTTTAAGTCTGAGTTTCAATCAAGAAGAAGCAAGATTGTTCAAAACGCTAGTTCTAATCCAAAAAACTAAATCGTCTATCCCTTTACTACCAAAACGTAAGGGGTTTGCGTTCAAAAGCGCATGAATTTTTCTTATCTACTCAGAACTTTTCTGAAGACATTATCGTTTTTACGGAGACTTGGCTTAACAGCTCTTTTCTGAATCAGAAGCTATTTGATAATAGCTTTAATGTCTTTAGAAGGGACAGATATATGGACGACTCGTCTCCTGTTGGAGGAGGTATATTAATTGCTATAAAAAATAGTTACACTAGTTCTATAATTGACATTCCCTGTGCAGCTAGTATTGAACTCTTATGTGTTAAGGTAATTTTTTCTAAGTCCAATTTGTATATCCTTAACGCCTACATTCCTCCCAATAGTAGCACAGAAGTTTACGAGCACCTTTCGCAGGCCGTAGAATTTGTCATAGACAAACTTTATACCAATGACGATATTTTATTGTTAGGTGACTTTAATTTGCCTGACTTAAAATGGACTATTTCGGACAACGGTACATATTATTATGTATCTAGTCCAATAACTCGACAACAACAAATTTTTGTTGACGAAATCCTGTCTAATTTACAACAAGTTAGTTGTATTAAAAATTCACACAGTCGACAACTTGACTTAGTCTTGACTACAGACAGCAGCAATGTCGTAGTGCTAAATGCTCCTCATGCTTTATCTGCGGTTGATGCGTACCATCCCCCTCTGAGTGTGTTGTACCAATCAGATAGAGATAACATAGTTACTGCCAATTCTTCTAGCAGATTCTATGAATTCAATTTCAAGAAAGCTGACTTCTTGAAATTGAATAATATATTAAATGAAAGATTGAACATTTTGATGGACTTTTTTCATCATAATGTTTTAGATGACTGCGTAAAGTTTTTTTATGAAGAAATTTTTTCGGCTATATCTTTGTCTGTGCCATACACTCTGAGGTATGTTAATGATTCTTCGTACCCATGGTACACTAAAGATTTGAAGAAAATACGTAACGGCCGCAATAGGACATGGAATAAATATGTTTATAGTCAGGACCGAATTGACCTGGAGGCCTATTTACGGTTTTTTCAGGAATTTAGCCTCAAATCTAATTCAGCTTATTCCGAATATTTAACTCAAACGAAGCTCAATATTCTTCAGGACCCAAAAAAATTTTGGGGTTTCATTAACTCAAAAAAAAAGTCGGATGGTTTTCCATCTGAATTTAAGACTGTTGACGGGCTCACCAGCAATCCCCAAATTATAGCTGGGTTATTTGCTAATGTGTTCAAAAAATCTTTTTCAACTGAAGCGTTTAGCCCTGATGTCAATTACTTCGAATATATGAATACTGATCCTCAAGTTCCATTCGGTGCAATATCTTTTACCCCTGAACTTATAGTAAAATATATTGCGTCCCTCGATGATGACTTTGGTTCTGGACCTGATGGCATCCCAGCCATAGTTTTAATTAATTGTAGTCCTCTCCTGAGTCTGCCACTCAGTTTCCTTTTTAATAAATTTATTAATGATGGCTATTTTCCTAAATTTTGGAAGGAATCTTTTATAAGTCCTATTTTTAAAAAAGGATTAAAAAATGATATTTCTAATTACAGGCCTATAGCCAAGTTATCATCAATACCGAAGCTTTTTGAGCGAATTATTTATGACCAAGTAAAGGTGTGCTGTAATGAAGTCATAACAACCCATCAGCATGGTTTTGTTAATGGCAGATCTACAGTTTCTAACCTTCTGGATTTTACGTCTTTTGCTTTAAGTTCAATTGATTCTGGGTTGCAAGTAGACTGTATCTGCACAGACTTTAGTAAAGCATTTGACAAATTACCACATAGTTTGATTTTGTTTAAATTAAAGAAACTTGGATTTCCTTTAAATTTTGTCAGATTGATTGAATCATACTTATTTGATCGCTCTTACTGAATAAGATTTCGAGGGGTGTTGTCTTCCCCTTTTACAGCGTTTTCAGGTGCTCCGCAAGGAAGTCACCTGGGGCCGCTCCTGTTTATTTTGGCTATCAATGATGTTACTCATATAATCAAAAACTCTCATCTGCTTATATATGCTGATGATATGAAAATTTACAGGACTGTGAAGGTGGATAATAACACCTTTGCCCTTCAATCTGACTTGAAATCTTTTGAAGTTTGGTGTTCTAAAAATAGCTTACATTTAAATCCTGATAAATGCCAAACTATGATCTTCTCTAGAAAGAAAAGTAATGTGGAATTTGATTATACATTTAATGATATGAAAATCTGTCGTGTCGATATAGCCAAAGACCTCGGTATACATGTTGATGCTAAATTGACTTTTAATGAACACATTAATATAATCTGTAAGAAAGCTTCGTCATTACTTGGATTTATAAAGCGGTGGGCAAAAGAATTTAATAGCCCGTTAGTAACAGTAACTTTATATAATACAATTGTGCGTCCTCACTTAGAGTATGCTAGCCAAGTATGGTCTCCATATTATAATATACATATAGATAGAGTAGAACGAATCCAAAAAAATTTTGTTCGGTTTGCTCTCAAAGGCTTAAATTGGACTGACTTCTTAAACCTTCCTCCTTATGAGGATCGTTTAAAGTTATTACGTATGCAGTCCTTGAGAACTCGTAGAAATATTGCGGATATAATTTACTTGCATCAGCTTGTGTCAGGGTCGCTTGCTGCGCCAGAGCTTGTGAATTATGTTCACTTTAACACTAATCGTAGGAGTAATCGTAACTCACATCAGATATTTTACCAACCTGTCAGTAGAACTAATTATATGGCTACAGCTCCTTTTAATCGCATGACTACTCTCATTAATAATTGCGATATATTATTTATTATTATTATTAATTCTTTATTTCAAATAAAAACTTAACATGTCTAATACAAATCATAAAATAATATATGAGCATTTATAAGTTTTTACAAGAATAGTTATGTGCATTCTATTGCCATAGGCAAGAGGCAAATGCACCAAGCAAATTATAATTTATTTTACATGTTTATATAATCTAGATGGGGAATACATGAAGTGATATCATTTTGCATATTCAGTTTTTAACAAATATAAGAATATAGGTTTTTACATAATAAATCCAAAAATCAATAAAAAAAGGTTTCTATATTAACATAATCAATTGAAAAGAGCCACTGCTTGATATTTTTTAAGTATACTGATTTCACTCTCTCGCATCTGATCTCTTCGGGTAACTCATTGAATAATCTAGGTGCTGTGACACAATAAAAACGTGTAAATAAAGATTTATATATGACGGGGGTTACAACATATTTTTCTAAATTAACTCGCAAGTTATAATTTTCATGGTAACGTATAGAATAATACCCCGAGCTGTCGAAAAATATTTTCAGTACCTTATAACAATATAAATGCCTCAGTGGAAGCACTCCAACAGATCTGAATAGGTCAAAACTGGGTGTTCTTCGATTAGCCATAGTTATTATTCTGATGGCATGTTTTTGTTTAATAAGAATGGGCACAATGTTATTAAAATAGGCTCCACCCCAACATGAAATACCATATAGTAATTTAGAATTTATTAAACCATTATAAACAAGCTTCAGAATTGGCTGCTGGCAGTATAGACTTAGATGATACAATTGCCTTACAACTTTGTTCATATATTGCCTTAGATATCCAGTATGGTTTTTCCAGTTAAGTTTGCTATCCATTATTATGCCTAAGTATTTGAAATTGTCAACACATTCTATTTCAAAACATTTTTCATGACATCTAATGTCTGCTTTAAAGGTTTCAGAATTGCTACATCTATGATATAGACGGAATCTTAAGCAGTTAGGCGAATGATACAACAGAGGAAAATCTTTATAGGATGTAGTTTTAGAGCTAAAAACCATGAATTTTGTTTTATTACTTATCACCAGTTTGTGTTCATTGAACCATCTTCTGAGCAAATCCAGATCATGATTAACATTTAAGATTAAATTGAAAAAAATTTTCTTAGAATATGAGATCGCAGTGTCATCAGCAAAAGCTGTTAATTTTCCTTTAAAAGGTTGATCAAACAGTGAGTTCACGTAAATTAAGAACAAAATGGGACCTAAAACAGACCCTTGTGGTACACCTAGGTTTAAAACTACTACTGAGCTAAAACAACATTTGATTTTTACTAACTGTTTCCGATTTTTTAAATACGATGCTAGCCAGTCATAAATACAACCTCTCAAGCCAGCATTAAACAGTTTGCTTAGTAAGATACAATGATCTACCGTATCAAATGCTTTTGCTATGTCGATGAAAAGCGTGGCAGCTTTTTCAGAATCATTCAGACTATTATATAGTTCACTACAAAGTTTTAGAAGTGCATCTTCAGTCGATTTGCCGGATCTAAAGCCAAATTGAGAGGAACTAAAAAATTGTGTTTTTTCAAAAAATGAAACAATTCTTGACTTAATACCCTTCTCAAAAATTTTAGAAAATGCAGAGAGTATCGATATTGGTCGATAGTTGTTAACATTTTTAGTATCACCTTTTTTGTGTACTGGAATGATGATACCAGTTTTGAGGGCTTCAGGAAAAACTCCCAACATAACACTAGCATTCAAGATAAAGCTTAGTACGTCCGATATATGGAATGAAATTTTTTTTAACAATAAGCTGGAAATATTATCAAAGGATATAGAGCTGGAATTTTTTAACGATTTGATAATTTTGTGTATTTCAAAACCCGTAAATGGCGCAAAGAAAAAGCTCTCAGATGCATAATTGGACTGTCTTAAGTAACTAAACTCACTGGAGGAACTTGTATTTTGCATGTCCTGATAGGAACTTATGTTGACAAAATATTTGTTAAAAATATTAGCTATATCTGTGGGATCCGCTATAACTTTGTTATCGCACATCAATGTAATGTCTGAGTTTGTTGCATTTCTGTTGAGTATTTCATTTACAATACACCATTCTTTTTTTGCATTACCAATATTTTCAGAGAGTTTATTTTGAAAGTATCTGTCTCTGCAATGTGGTATTTCCAACTTAAGTTCACGACATATCTTGCTGTAACATTTTTAAGTCTCCTATTGTTTGGGTAATTCCTCACACGTTTACACAAAAGCTTTTTTAAATTAATTTTTTTTAATAAACGAGCGGACATCCATGGTTTTAAGCACTTTTGACTACTATTTTCCTTACGAGACATGCTACAGCATTTTGTTATATAGTTCTGTAGTTTTTTAAGAAAGAGATCAAAGGCCAGTGATGGACAACGTAACGAATATACATCTTCCCAAAGCTCTAAATTAAGCTGACGCCTGAGGGAAGTAATATCTACTTTTTTCTGGTTAATGTATTCAGGACGTTTAATCCTGGATACTCTACTGTCTAATTGAATGCTAGTTAAAGCGTGATCTGTTACATTAAGGTCATAGACAGAAGTCTTATAACCAATTTGGTTATTTCTATGTAACCTGATAAAGATATGATCTAAACATGAATTTATACGTGTAGGTTCCATTAGCAATGATTCAATATATAATAATAGCTTGTCAAAAGGTCAACTCAAGCTTAGATTGAAAAATAACTATAGTTAATTTTGTAGCTTAATGGTTGTTGGTCTTTATGTTTGTGTTGTCCGAGCCCCACCGCATGATGGGTAAATTTTTTCTAACATTCATGCCTTAGATCATATGAATAAATCTTTACAATTTAATTTTTGCAATATATGCATATGATCTGGGTGTATATGTTGAGAAAGTGCGATAAAGCTAAGGAAAAATTATAAAAATATAACAAATTAATTTGCATGTATAATTTTTTCATTTCCAGAATTTATTAATAAGCTTTTTACTTGTTTTAAAGCTTCAAGCTAAATTGCCAAGAAGGCTTATAGCTGTAGTAGCTAAACTCTATTATTATTATAGAAGACATTAGGCATGTTCCATAAATTTTGGAGCAGAAACTCTCAAGTTGCAAAATTTGAGAGAATAAGCAAAAAAATTCTCTCTGAACGTGAAAAATTGCAAAAAGTGAAAAGTGAGAAGTTGCAACTTTTGAAGAAAACGTCAGAAAAACATTTATAATTTTTCAAATTCAACTTACACGAATTTTGAGTAGCAGAAAGCAGTAACATTTGGTAGGGACTGAAATTATTATTTTCACTCTCTTCCGCAATGTTCTTATACCCTACACCGAGGGTATACTCACTTTGTCCTTCCGTTTGTAACACATAGAAGGAGGCGTGGCAGATATGGACAAGTGTATATACTCTTGATCAGCGTCACCACCTGAGTTGATTTAGCGATGTCCGCCTGTCTGTCTGTTGAAATCAGGTTTACGGAAAAACCAACAAAGCTAATTGAATAAAATTTTCACACACAGGTCACATCTTCTTGCAGGGATCTTGTTATTGAAACTGGGAGAAATCGGTTCATGGACACGCCTTCCGCCCATACTATATGCATACATATACCCAGGTCATTTTTGAAAAAAGTTGAAGCGATTTTGATGAAAATTGGTGATTTGATGCACATGTGAACAAGATTAGGACTAGGCTAGGTTTCAAGTTTTCAAAACTTCCTATAGGGGCGTGGTACAGCACTAAACTTTAATCTTTATACCCCCATATCTCGTAAGCCGTGCAAGATATTGTGATGAAATTTGGTAAACGGGTACCTTTCAAATATATCTTGAAATGTGATAAAAGTGGGTGGAATCATAAAGTGGGCGTGGCTCTTTTCAACAGTTAAAAGTTTTGATTCCATATATCTCAAAAGTGGCTCAACCGATTTTCATAAAAATTTAGAGATGATGCCACTGAAAGCAGTCATCAACACAAGCTCAGCCACTTTACTGAAAAAACTCGTTGAAGGGCGTGGCACAGCCCACAATCTTTATAAATGTTATATTACGAGAACTAACAACGTAATCGTTATGAACTTTAATAAGACAGATATACTTGCTAGAAGGTATGTTTTTGCAAACATTTGGCACAATGGAGCATGTAGGCGTGGCACCTCCCATACAAGCATTAAAATTTTTCTGTTATAGATAGTGTTCTATGAGAGTAATCTTCATAAAATTTTGCTCAGAGGTGTCGACTGCTATGGGCTTTAAAATTAAATGAAAATTGACGAGATTACGGCAATGGACGTGGCACCTCCTATGTTACCATAAATTTTCAATCGCTATATTGATTGAACTATTGCAACAATTGGTATGAAATTTAGTTTAGGTGGCTTACTTGCTATAAGGTATACCTGAATTAAAAGTGGGTAAAATAGCATGAGTGGGCTGGCACTACCCACACAAGTAAAATACCTTAAGTGACTTACATATCTTTCGAAATATGTGATCAATCATGCTAAAATTTGGTGAAAGAATATTTCTAATAAAAAGCTATTTCTGGATAAAAATCGGACCATATTACACCATTGCACTATAGTTCAAATAGCCCATTTCACTGGCCAATAACAATAACGGCTATATTATCATGGTGATTAACTGGAAATGTATTTTTTATGTTGACTCTAGGCTAAAAGAAGAACTCTGAGAAAAATCTTAACCCTTGTGCTACCGGGTCAAAAATGGCACGTACTACATTTTTTAAAATTCCATAGTTAATGAAATAAAAGATGTGTTTTTATTTATAGATTGTAGTTTTAAGTTAAGAAATACATAACGTTTACTTAAGCATCACTTTCTAAAGATAAACTAGTTAAAATGTTTAAAAACATTGAACTTCAAATTTCGGTTTCCCCAATTTCATCTTCCTCTTCTTCATTCTCGAGTGTTTCATAGCTTGTTAGGTTAAGTTCTTCGACTGGGATTTCACACCTTAATAATTGGATCACATCTGTCGGAAGTTGGAAACGCTTTTTAGTCTGAATGCGTCTAATTAAAGACAGCGAAGAAATTATTGGATCAGATGTGTCCATTGCTCTATTAAACACGTCTTAAAGTGTATTAACGCGGCTAGTTTTGCGTGCATGATGTCATCTATCAGATTTGTAATGCCGGTAATTTGAGAAAACAATTCATAGTCCGCAAAAGCTCGGCACGCAGTGTTGCCATCGCTTGTACTCCCGAAACCACCTACTTTTTGTTTATCTACTATGAGGCCAAGCTTTTTGAAAAATAAGTCTTGTACTGTTTTCTTTTTTCTGGTACTGTAGTTTTATCATCTTCATTTCTGATTTGCCACTTTTTGCACTTGAGCCAAGTAATATTTTGCTGTTGAAAAACAGGCAACTTACAGTGGCTATTTACCCATTTTTCGTAAGCTCTAATGCAAAAATTATGCGCACTCTGCCACAAATAACTTGGACTAGTAGCATCCTCAGTATTTTCCAATAAGTAATTTAAAATAGCCTCATTTTTTCCTTTTTGTCTGTCTTTTGCAACCAGACTTCGAATAAATCAGAATTGCGGAAGAATAAGTCACGTGACAAACAAATTCATTAAAAAAAAAGCATCCAAATTTCTAAATAACATTCACAACAGCAACATCTAACTAATTAATGGTGTCATAAGACTAACAAGTCCCAACAAAATTTTAAAAGCTTACACAAAGTTGGAAATTTAAAAAAATTTGACAAATCAGGGGTATCACTTCAATTTTAGATTTTTTCACAGAAAACCAAAATATATTTAAATGTTTTAAGTCAAATTACATTAAACATACCATCATCAATATTTTCCATTTTTAATTTTTTTAAAAAAAAAAACAAATTATTTCACAATAGTTAAAAAAGGAGTAAAAATCACCATTCATGGTGGGCTTTAACCAACTTTTAATAAAAATGTGAGTTACAACAAAAACTTTAATTAGGGATTATTTGGGATGTAATTTAGAGTCGATACATGAAAAATATAAGAAATCCTTAGAGCTTTTTTTTTAATTCCATATTTACTGTTTTTTAATGATATTTATATATGGACATTTCTCTCATGTTGAACGGGACGGAAGTTTTTTTTTTAAAGTGGAATAAAAGTCAACGTAAAACACTTTTATTTCTGTTACTTTAAGGAATAGCCTTTTGGTAGCACTAAATTGAGTGGTAAAGTTGATGACGTAGTACTGGTTCCAAGATAGAGCCAATTAAAAAGCCATTTGAAGGGGACAAAAAACGGAAGTGTTTTTCATGGCCATCTATAGAAAAGCAGAAGTCAGCGAAACCTGGCAACATTTTTTAATGCGACTAATTTTAAAATGTTATGGAATAATGTAACTTTTTAATTTTTAGGATATATGTTTATAGTTTTATAACAGAAAAAGTTTATTAAGAATAATTACAACAAGAATAATTAAAATTAATTTTTTCACAAAAA
Source organism: Tricholauxania praeusta (assembly GCA_949775025.1). NCBI lineage: Eukaryota > Metazoa > Arthropoda > Insecta > Diptera > Lauxaniidae > Tricholauxania > Tricholauxania praeusta. The sequence goes on along the minus strand of OX459032.1, from coordinate 9,769,228 downwards.
CATATTTTTCAACGATTGCTATATTCAATACCCCTTCTCAATCGCTTAATCCTATCTCGAAGCACAATTTCTTGAAACGAATTGCTTCTAAAGATTTTGTAAATATATCCGCCAATTGATTCTCTGTTGCTATAGGCTGTACATCAATTAATCCATTTGCAATATGGTCTCTTATGAAATTATGTTTTACATCAATGTGTTTCGTGCGCTCGCATTCTAAATTTGTTGCCATTCCGATGCAACCTCTATTGTCTTCAAATGTTTGGATTGGCTCATTATCCATTTGTTTCAAATCAGATAATAGTCCACGTGACCAAATAGCTTCCGCAGCAGCAGTACTTAACGCTACGTATTCAGCCACTAGTAGAAGTTGCAACTGTGGTTTGTTTTTTACTTGACCACGACACATGACACCCATATACTTTAAAAAAGTATTCACCCACTGATTTTCTGTCTGTTGCATTGCCTGCCCAATCCGCATCAGCATATCCCACAATCTTTTTGGCACTTGAATTTTGTTTAAGTATCAATTTTTTTTCTATCGTTCCTTTTACATATCGCACAACTCTTTTTAAAGCTTGCCAATTTTCTTCGGAAGGGTTATTATTATTTATTTATTCATTATTCTCTTATTATTTTTTTTACAGAAGTAATAAAAATAGCTGAACACTTAATAATATAAAATATAAATTCTTAATGAGAATAAGATAGTGACATTTGTATTATCATACGAAAATAGTGATAATGTCACGTTATTGATATTGATATTTCTTTCAATTAAAATTAAGTGTGGGGTGAAAAAAAAAAAAGTTAAAGATAGAGTTATAATTATCAAAAACAAATTTGCAATGCAAAAAAATTAAAAATAACCAAAAATGTATATTGAAAACAACAAAAAAAAAATAAAATATTACGCTTATTTCTAAAATGAATAGATAAGTATATAAATATATAATCTCATGGATACTCATTTTTTTATTAATTAACTAGCGTACCCTCGCTTGCTTCGCTACGCGTGCGAAAATAATATTCTTAGTTGTCTAAATTTGTTAACTGGCCGAACGGTTAAAAAGGTTTTTTTCTCAAAAATTAAAAATTTGTTTTATTATATTTTAAAATAAGTTTATTGCAATGCTTTTTGGTACACAACATTTTTTGTTTTTCCATCTGTTGTATAAATGAATAATGCTGATGGTTTGCCTACTCGTGAGCATCCAACATAAAGCTGCTGTGAAAAGACTGGATATTCCAAGTTTATACCGCAGGTTTCCAAAGATTGACCTTGCGCCTTATTGATGGTGATCGCAAAAGCAAGACGAACAGAAAATTGAAGGCGTTTGAAATCAAATGGAAAATCGGTAGGAATCATGGGGATTCGGGGAATCAAAACGTCTTCGCCTTTGTATTTTCCTTTTAAAATAGTTGCTTCGATGACATTATTCATTAGTTTTTTCACGGCAAGTCTGGTACCATTACAAAGTCGTGGTTGGTTGATATTGCGAAGCATGATGATCGGTGCACCAACTTTCAGTTGTAGATTGTGTAGTGGCAGTCCAGGCAAATCAATTGAATTCAAAAATTCTGTTGGATAATTTACCACGTCATCTTGATTTAAAATAGTGTCCACTGACTTGTATATTATCAATTGCTCTTCTATATCATTTTGAATAGCCGAGTTAAGATTATTGACATCTTTGTTTTTTCCTGCCAATATCGCTCGTTCGCTCAACCAAACATGATTTTTGTATTGCAGTGCTATGTTTGGGAACACGCTTTAAATCAATGCTTCTTAGATTTTGTAATATGGCAAAAGGTGGTTGGTAGTGTTATTAAGCCAGTTAAATGATCGATTGGCATATTGCCATTTCAGATCTCCAACAATTGTTTCGAAAACATAGCTGCTGATGAATCGTTTTGCAATTCAACACGTACGTTTGTAGTGAGTTTGAGTGTTTTTACATGTCTCCATAAATATGAAGATTTTAAATACGCGTTTAGTTCATCAGCAGCTGTAGATCGAGGAATGACAGGTAATATTTGTCTAAAGTCACCTGCTAACAATATCATGGCACCACCAAACATTTCTTTATTTCCACGTAGATCCTGCAATATCCTATCTAATGCTTACAATGATTTCTTGTGGGCCATAGTACACTCATCCCATACGATTAGTTTGCATTGTTGCAGAACTTTTGCCATTCCAGATGTCTTAGAGATATTGCATGTAGGGAGTTCGTTAATCTGCATGTTCAAAGGCAGCTTAAGTGCAGAGTGTGCTGTTCGGCCACCATCCAATAAAGTGGCAGCAATTCCAGAGGAAGCGAGTGCCAATGCAATTTTATTTTGCGATCGTATGGATGCCAAAAGCAATGAAATCAAAAATGTTTTTCCCGTGCCTCCAGGAGCGTCTAAAAAATACAATCCACCACGTTCGTTGTTAACAACTTGCATTATTGATTCATAGGCATGTTTTTGTTGATCATTCAATTTCGAAATATTTAATTGTACAAATGCGTTTAATTCATTTGTATCATATTGTTGTTCGCGTTGCAAATCTTAATTAAATATGTCGTGCATTGGCCTATTGGGCGATATCATACCTAACTGTACTAATGTTTTATTTGCGATCGCTAAACAAATGTCTTCGATCATAATCAATGCTTCATTATGTATTTCCAGTGTGATAGGCAATTCTGGATTTGAAGTTGTGTGACGAATTCGATGTAAAATATCTTCTGTCATGTAATCTCTATATTTTCTCCATAATTCAAGTGGATTTGATGGAAAACATGTTGATAGTATTATTGAAAACAATGTCCGTATTTGATAAGGTTGAGCTGAAATTGATGCGTCGGCAAGTGTAACATCCCAATGCGTGTCATCCTCAAGTAAATGCAATTGTTGACAGGCTTCACGATATATCGCACACAATCGTCCATCAATTGTTCTTAAATTTTTGAATGATGGTGGTCCACGAACGTTGACCAACAACAAACGCAAGTAAAAGCACTCAGCATTGCTGAGTCCCAAGGCATTTGTTGAAAAAATGTTTGGATGACCTTCAACTGGTTTTCCTCGTTTGCGTCTTCGAAAAGCTCTTAACGATTGATTCCAAGTATAATACTCTGAGTAAAGTAACGTTCTGGCATATGTATCAGTTTCACGCAGCGTAAAAAAAGCAGTCAGTGTTGTAGGTAGTGGTTCCGATGCTCTTTGCAATGCGTTTCCAGCTGTAAAATAAACACGTTGACCATTTTCAAGATGAACTGCTAAATGAAGAACTGTTGGATGTCTTTCATGTATTGGAAATGAAAAAACCCGCCAAATTGCTTCATTACTGCTTATGTAACGTCCCATTTGATATTGAGTGATTTCATCGTATATATTTTCAGCAGCTATTCCGAAAACGGCCATATCGCTTCCTTTGTTTACGTATTTGCAAATGTATTTTATTGATTTAACTGAATTACAGTATTCAACGTTTATGTGAGCCTTGTACGTTTTTGACAACAATGGGGAATAAGGCACGATCCAACGATTATCAACTTCAATTTCTTGATTTCTAATTTTGACAGTTGTCGATCTGCCGTTGTCTTCAGTTGAGCGACGACGATATAACGGATATCCATCATTACCTATAACAGTGTCTGAAACCAATGCCCTTGGGTAACGTTTCGAACATTTTCCATTAATCATGCATGGTGAATTGATATTTATTTCACCACATGGGCCGTGGATTATATTTTTTGTGACAACATCATACAATTCTGGATCGATTATTTGATCTGGAATTTCCGCTGACATCACATTATCGATTTCATCCGGCGTTATTTTATGAATCAATATGTGTGCATGGAGTAATCCTCTTTTCTGCCATTCGACAGAATACATCCAGCAACGTGTCTCTCCAAATACTTGATGTTAAACAATGAAATCCATCAGTGATTTCAATTTTTGTTTAAATATACGTGCCGTTATGTCGTGACGATCTGTTGGCGCTTGAGCGGTCAATAAATGTTCTCTGATTTCAGTCCATTGTGGATTGCATGTGAAAGTAATAAACAAATCTGACCGACCGTAACGACGAACATATGACATTGCATCCTGAGCGTACTCGTGCATATGTCGTGGACTTCCAGTGTATGTTGCTGGTAATATTATCATTTTCCCAATGTCATTCACATTGCCATCATTACCAGGGATGATATTTGGGGGCTTTCAGGGCTTTTTTGAGCCCTTTTAATTTTGAAAAGCCCCATGGCCCTTTTTATTCATTTTTGACCCTTTTTGCGAAACTCTACCGAAAAATAATCACAATTTTTTATTTTTCAAAGAACAGCTTACTGGGATAAGTGATTGTCGACTGAGATAAAATTTAAGTGTCACGATGTTAAGGATGGAGCTGCTTGTAGAAGTCCACGTAAGTGGGAAAAGTTCCTGATTGCCACTCACTTGGGAGTGGCCAGGAATGATTCTTTTGCAAGCAGTTCAAGCAGCTCACAAACTTCCGGCCTTTTTGGCCAAGTATCCTCTGGAGATCCCTTGGACACCCGTCCGGGGGTGAGCTAGTTGTGAGAAGGCGAGTCTCTCCTAGACTTAAAACTTGGAATGTGTGCGTAAGGTTTGGGTCCCACCACACATTGTCATCATTTCCAATGAAAACCAAATCAGCCTCGGATAATAGCCCCCACTACGATGACGACCACTGCAAACGAAAAATGGACAATGATTTACGGATATGCACCTGGAATGTCCGGACCCTCCATAGGGAAGGTGCAACTATCCAACTGGCGGAAGCCCTCGTAAAAATAAAAGCTGACATCACCGCCATCCAGGAGATGCGATGGAAAGGACAAGGCTGCTCTAAACGGACGAACTGTGATATCTACTACAGCGGCCATGCGGAGAGGCGCGAATTTGGTTGCGGATTCGTTGTAAGTCGAAAATTACGCCACCTAGTTTCCCGGTTCACGCCAATAAACGAAAGGTTGGCTACGATCCGTATCAAGGCAAAATTCTTCAACATAAGCCTAATTTGCGCGCACGCCCCGACGGAAAAGGACGATGCCACCAAGGATGATTTCTACGCGAGCCTAGAGGACGTGTATGACCGTTGTCCGACCCACGATGTAAAAATAGTCCTCGGCGATATTAACGCGAAGGTCGGAAGAGAAGGCATCTTTGGCGCTACAGTCGGTCAGTTCAGTCTCCACGAGACCACTTCAAACAACGGTCTGAGACTGATCGACTTCGCCGCGGCGCGAAACATGGTAGTTAGTAGTACCAGATTTCAACACCTCGACATTCACAAGGCCACCTGGCTATCCCCGGATCAAAAAACCAAAAACCAAATTGATCATGTTGTGATCGACGGAAGGCACGCTTCAAGCGTTCTGGATGTGCGTACATTTCGGGGGGTCAACACTGACTCCGACCACTATCTTGTTGCAGCTAAGATCCGCATGCGGCTATGCAATGCGATTAATGTACGCACGGGCATGCAACGAAAGCTGGACGTTACCAAGCTGCAATCACAACGGACTGCCGAGGCGTACTCCGCTCAACTCTCGGTTAAGCTCAACCAACCAACCTCTGGAACCGACGACGCCGGTGGACTTTGGACACACATCTCCCACTCCATGCGCGCTGCTGCCGAGGAAGTCATTGGTTTTCGACGCCCACAACCTCGAAACCAATGGTATGACCAGGAGTGTCGCGATGCGACTGCTGAAAAAAACGCCGCATACAAGAAGATGCTGCAGTCAGCCGCAACGCGAGCCGTGCGAGAAAACTATCGCGAAAAGAGGAAGGAAGAGAGGCGCATTTTCACACGTAAAAAAAGCGAGCAGGAAAAGCGTGAGCGTGAGGAACTTGAGGTGTACTAGGACAGGAAGGATGCACGAAAATTCTATCAACAAGTTAAGCGTCTAACTCAAGGTTTCAAGCCCGAAGCATCCTCTTGTAGAGACGAAAATGGATATCTGGTTACAGATACACAGAGTGTACTGAGGTTATGGAGGCAGCATTTCTCCAACTTGCTTACAGGCGATGATTCCACCAATTCCGCCCAGAGAGAATGCAGTACGATACCACCAATCGATGATAACGCGGTGGAAGTACCATCACCGAGCCATGAAGAGGTTCGAGTTGCTATCCAGCGACTCAAAAACAACAAAGCAGCGGGTGCTGACGGCCTGCCAGCTGAGTTGTTTAAAGCTGGTGGCGATGAATTGATAAGGTGCATGCATCAACTCATCAGCAAAATATGGCTAGCGGAAAGCATGCCCGACGATTGGAATCTCAGCGTGCTTTGTCCTGTAATAAAGAAAGGAGACCCGACAATCTGCGCCAACTACAGGGGTATCAGTCTTATTTCCATCGCATATAAGATCCTCTCGAGCGTATTGTGTGAAAGATTGAAGCCGTATACAGAAACGCTGATCGGATCCTATTAGTGTGGCTTTAGACCTGGTAAGTCCACCATAGACCAGATTTTTACACTACGCCAAATCCTGGAGAAAACCCATGAATATCAAATCGACACTCACCATCTCTTCGTCGATTATAAAGCTGCGTTCGATAGCCCAGTGCGGAATTGCCTATACGCAACAATGTCTGAGTTCGGTATACCTGCAAAATTGATAGGGCTCTGCAGGATGACGTTGAGCAATACGTGTAGCTCCGTCAAGGTAGGGAATGACCTCTCCGAAACTTTTAATAACGAGCGAGGTTCCAGACAAGGCGACCCGCTCTCGTGCGATCTCTTCAATTTCATTATGGAGGGGATCGTACGAAAAGCCGGTGTGCATCATAATGGCACCATTTTCTTCAAAGGTGTTCAGCTCCTTGCGTACGCTGATGATATTGATATTATCGGTCGGAGTAAGAGAGATGTTACTGCTGCTTTCACTGCTATTGAAAAGGAATCAGCCAAAGTGGGTTTGACGGTAAACGAGGGCAAGACGAAATACATGATGTCTACTAACAACAACAAGAGAGCACGGGATCTAGACTCTCATGTTACAGCGGGCAACTGTAAATTAGAAGTTGTCAAGGAATTCATTTACCTTGGCACTGCCGTAACCAGTAATAACGATGTCAGTCTGGAGATTAAGCGGAGAGTAACAATTGCTAATAGGTGCTACTACGGTCTCAGTAAGCAATTACGTTGCAGAGCTCTCTCTCGATCGACAAAGCTAACACTCTACAAGACGCTCATTCTACCTGTGCTTCTTTATGGCGCTGAGGCATGGATGGTTTCGACAACAGACGCAGCCGCTCTTGGGGTGTTCGAGAGGAAAGTTCTCCGCAAAATCTTTGGTCCTGTTCGAGTTGGCGATGACTATCGCATTCGAATGAACCACGAGCTGTATGAGCTCTACGCCGACATTGAAATAGTTAAGCTTATAACAATACAGCGACTACGCTGGCTGGGTCATGTCCATCGTATGGATAAAGAAGCTCCAGCGAAAAAGGTATTCAAAGGGAAGGTCCCCGGTCAACGACGAAGAGGGAGACCATGCCTCCGGTGGATAGACCAAGCTGAGGAAGCCCTAACCGCGCTTGGCATTAACGATTGGAGAAGGCGCGCGCAAAACAGAGGCGCCTGGCGAGAGCTAATGAGGTCGGCCGTAACCTGACAACGGGTTGTTATGGCCATCTAAGTAAGTAAGTAGGTCACGATGTTAAGTAATACGATGGTTTTTGACTTTTAAACTTCAAATTGAAATTATTTCAAATCAAAAACCAGAGATATTTTTACATGAAAAAGGTTTTATTTGACTTATAACACTAGTTTTGGTGCCGAGAGCTGTACTTTTATTTTAATTAAGAACCTTATATTGGTTACATTATTAGCAAATATTTTGATATCCTACGTATAGTTTTCTAGATTTTGACTTGAAAAAAAAAGTTTACACGAAAAACAACTTACATTATTTCAGTAAAAACTTTATTTTTCACGACTTTCGTGAATGAGGTGTAGTAGAGACTATCACGTTGCATCCTCCAGCAATAGTTATCCATCATATGGCGATCCCATCGGCCTTGGTATCTTTCTTCCATAGTTTTTAGGTCCTGTAGATGGCATTCCTTTGAAATATCTGTAGCTACTCACTTCATTAATGACTTCTTAAATTGATGATTCACGAATGGAACAAAATGCTGGAACAGGTACTTCCTCTGAATGTGGTAAGGGTCTTCTAGCAGAATCTAAGTCTGAATAAATCATTATTTTAACGTTTCCACCACGCAAATTAATACAGGAGAAGTAACAGTCATCGAAGTGATTTTTTCGTTCTTTCCATTGCATAGGCAATCCGAACCTCTTATGGTTTCTTTTACCACTAATGCACTGTCTCAAGTGTCCATAGCACATTTTACAAACAATTTGGGGTATCCACGTCTTGTATTCATCCACAATTTTCGACTTAAAGTAAGCATAATAAGCACTTTTTATAAAATCTGTTATAGGTTTTCTGAACCTTTTCACTGTGTATTCACTAGGGGTGGCAATCCTTGGATTCCGGGATTTGCTCTAAATATAGGCTAAAGTAATCCCGGGATTACAAAGAGACAATCCCGGGATTTTCGGGATTAGAGAAAAATTTTATATTATATAATAAATATTCTTTTATATGACATATTTAAGTACAAAATCTGCAAAATAATTGTTTTCAATACATTTGATGTGCATGAAACATTATTGCATCAACCTGCAAAATGCACTTCAATTGTGTCTGAACCTTAAATTGAGTAAAAATATTTTTTTTTTATTATAATTAAACATTATGAACTTACAGTCATTTTAGCAAAGACCAATATTGTAAATTTTACTTATTGATCAATGCTATTTTTTATTCAACAAACATGACAAAGATAACAAATGGAATAATTTAACCTGGTAATTGGTGACATATGTTTCGGCTATTACCACATAGCCTCATCAGACCAGTTTTTGGTTAATGTTGTACATGGAGTCGATCCCCTGACCGTACATGCATTTCAATTGCATATCTGTCGACGGCCGCTCTAACAACTGAGCTACTGAGGAACTGACCTTGAACTGTACAAATTGCGTATATCCATTTATTATCTCTTGTCACTTTCTCGCTTGTTGTCACAGCTGCTAAGCCATTGGCTTAGAGACTTGCTATGATTTTTATTTTTCGAAAATTGTGGTGTTGCCAGCCACATATTTTTTGAAATTGGCGTGTTCACCGTATGGTTTAAGAAAGTTGATTTTTGCGACTGATTATTTTTTATTATAATTAAACATTATGAACTTACAGTCATTTTAGCAAAGACCAATATTGTAAATTTTACTTATTGATCAATGCTATTTTTTATTCAACAAACATGACAAAGATAACAAATGGAATAATTTAACCTGGTAATTGGTGACATATGTTTCGGCTATTACCACATAGCCTCATCAGACCAGTTTTTGGTTAATGTTGTACATGGAGTCGATCCCCTGACCGTACATGCATTTCAATTGCATATCTGTCGACGGCCGCTCTAACAACTGAGCTACTGAGGAACTGACCTTGAACTGTACAAATTGCGTATATCCATTTATTATCTCTTGTCACTTTCTCGCTTGTTGTCACAGCTGCTAAGCCATTGGCTTAGAGACTTGCTATGGTTTTTATTTTTCGAAAATTGTGGTGTTGCCAGCCACATATTTTTTGAAATTGGCGTGTTCACCGTATGGTTTAAGAAAGTTGATTTTTGCGACTGATTATTTTTTATTATAATTAAACATTATGAACTTACAGTCATTTTAGCAAAGACCAATATTGTAAATTTTACTTATTGATCAATGCTATTTTTTATTCAACAAACATGACAAAGATAACAAATGGAATAATTTAACCTGGTAATTGGTGACATATGTTTCGGCTATTACCACATAGCCTCATCAGACCAGTTTTTGGTTAATGTTGTACATGGAGTCGATCCCCTGACCGTACATGCATTTCAATTGCATATCTGTCGACGGCCGCTCTAACAACTGAGCTACTGAGGAACTGACCTTGAACTGTACAAATTGCGTATATCCATTTATTATCTCTTGTCACTTTCTCGCTTGTTGTCACAGCTGCTAAGCCATTGGCTTAGAGACTTGCTATGATTTTTATTTTTCGAAAATTGTGGTGTTGCCAGCCACATATTTTTTGAAATTGGCGTGTTCACCGTATGGTTTAAGAAAGTTGATTTTTGCGACTGATTATTTTTTATTATAATTAAACATTATGAACTTACAGTCATTTTAGCAAAGACCAATATTGTAAATTTTATTTTTTTTTTATTGTAGAAATTTTTTGTTTAAGATTTTCTTATTAAAAATGTCACATAGCAAAAAAAATATCTATTTCAATTCTTTACTAATTTTAAGAATTTTTTACTAAGTGCGATTTGTATTGAAAATTGATAGAAATGATAAAATGTAAAATTAAGTGTGCTTGTTTACTTTCCCAGTAAAAATTATCCAGTAAAGAAATTTTAGAGAGTAAGAAAGTATTTGCTCACATAGAAAAAAATTTTCATAAAAGTAAACAAACACAATCCAGTAGAAATTCGAACAAAGTGACAAGTGAAAAAAAAATATTTAAGTTTTTCAAAACAATTTGCTTTTTTATTTATGAAAAAATATTGACAATTGTCAAAATAATATGTTTTTCTTTTTGAAAAATGTTTGCTGGTAAAATTTTATCCAGTAAAAACTAGCAGGCTCTCTCGCAACAAATTGTCACTTTATTCTCTCACTGCCTCTCTCGTTACTGGATATTTTTTGTTAACAAACACAATCCAGTAACAATTGTTACAAATTTGTACAAATTCGTACAAATTTTCAATTAACAAACAGACCTAGTTAGACTAAAATTATTTTTATCAATAACGGAAATACTAAAAATGCAATAGAAAAACAACATATGCAAAACATATCTATTTCTTATAATAAAATATAAATCTGCAACAAAAAATATAGGTTTGTCTTCAAAAAAAAAAAACCACAGCCGACCTTGATTTGACATTGAAATTTTGACCCATACCTAGACCTACCAAAACTTAAGTTCTAAGATATAATTAAACTTTTGTCTGAAGCTTTTTTACTGAAATCAGCATCTAAAGATTTTGACAACTTAAATGAAGCACACATATGGGTGCGTCTACTGAGAGCGAGCCATTTGGTGCCACTAAATGCCATCACTGTCACATTCGAAGAAGGTGATAAAGTATTAATCAAGTACAAAATGTGGTACACGAATTTTTAAATGTAAAAATTAAATTGATAGTTTGGTCATAAATGCTTGATTATCCTCTATCATCTCCTTTTAATAGTGGCTATCTTCTACTAGTCAAACTTAGTAAATATGATTTAGATGTATGAACACTCGAAGTGCTCTAAGTCAATTTTTAAGCTATTATTTTGCGTTCTTATTCTTCATTGTTACGCTGTGAAATAAAGCAATTTTAATTTTATATATACAATGGTATAAACTTCTCGTTTTTTTTTTTGTAGTTCTGTATGCATTTACTAGAACTATCAATGCCGGGATCCCGGGATTGGAAACTTCGATCCCGAAAATACCGAAACTCAAAAAAGCTCCGGGATTGCCTCCCCTAGTATTCACCACAAATGTAACAAAATACATAGATCATTGAGACAACTCCTTCGCGATGAAGACATGATATAAAAATCAATTTATTTATAGAAATCTGTCGATTACAGCGAATATTCAAAACTGACGCTTAATCAAAAATGACACGTATAGTAGGAAAAATAAATTAAAAATATTTTTAATGTTGTCAGTATATACTTAATACAATACGACTAACCATATCTCGGCACCAAATTTTTTTTCGATTTGTTGACCTGAGTAATGTTTAAATTTGATGTGCTAAGTCTGCAAATATGTCATTTGTTTCGGCATTTCCTTTTGAAAAAGTCTCTAAAAATCGATCTCACCATAGTTAGTTCTTCAATATATCGCTCATTTTCTTCAATAACGTCATAACTCAAAAAATCAGATATTTCAAGGTCAACATTTTAACTAAATTTTTACGTTTTTGGGTTATAAAATTATTGAAGAAAATGAGCGATATATACAAAAATATCTTAAACGCTTAAATGTTCATATGTAAATTTTATGTTTACAATTAAATTTAAACAACAAAATAAATTTTATAAAAACAAAAAATTTGGTTGTAATATAAATGGTTATATACGATTTTATTTACAGAAGCCCTATTTATGTCAAAAAAGCCCTATTTTAGTTCGAATTTTGGCCCTTTTACAAATATGCCAATATCATCCTTGATCATTACTAACCGCATCGCGCAAATTTATGTACTCTTCAGAGCGTAATTTTTTCTGGTTAAATCTAATAAAATTTAAACGTTCAGTTTCAATCTTAGCGTACATATCAACAGCATATTGATGGAAAAGCCTTTTACATTTCAAAATATGATTGTCTTTATTTTCGCGTATCATTAATCTGTAAACATAATAGTTCATCGCGCTCACTTTTTTATTTGTTTGCTCACCTGCGATTAATACACATTAATTAAAATCGTTGTGAAAAATGTATTTTCCATTCGTGAAAATTGTTTTTACTCACCATTTAACGGGTTTATCATTTTGATGATAAAATGATAGCCGTCTTCTCCTTGCCAAAACAAAATCGGGCATTGCAAAGCATCATAACAGCGATGAGTTTCGGAGACACGTTGAAGTTGATTATTTCTACGATGAAGCACAATATCGCGTGATTGAAATTCTTCTCCAACAATAACTATTGCTACATCCTCAATTGTAGGTGCATTAAATCTCCTTGCATGTTCCCCAGCAGGTGTTTTGTCAGCTCAATTCACAATTTTATGATTGTCTGACGTCATTCGATCAAGTGCTGTTTGAAATAATCGAACTAATTCGTTTTTCTAATGAAATAGATTTTGCAGTTGTTCTACTATTTCTCTTTTTGTTTTGGAACCAATTGCTCAACGTTGGTTAACTTCATCATTAGTATTGCCAATGAAATATATTTGCAGAAATTGATAGTTTGAATCCGCAAATGGTAACAATGAGCCTGCTTTGTGGTAAATCTGACCTTGAACCTGTAAAATTAGCAGATATAGAGTCAGAATTTGTGTGTTGCAAACTTCACTGATGCCGAAATTGTTGAAATTTTTATATATTACGCAGTATGAAGAAATTACCTTAAACGTTGGCATGAAATTGTCTCTGATTATATTCGTTGCCCCAAACGATGTCATTTGAAAACACGAATTGTATGCCTGTATATTCGTCAAAAAAAATGCTTCGATTGGGGTGCTGCTCCAGAAACCAATGACCGCAACGGCTCTGGTGGAGAGTTCAGTTCAGGTAAGCTTATTTTCCCATGTGCACAGCACATTCCTGATTGTTCAGTGCTGAATTGTAATGCTTTACAATATTGGCATACCTTGTTCATTGTGCCAATTTTCACGAATCTATGCAAACTATAGTCGGTTTTGTTATTGTACTCGAACGCAGCACGGTGTAGATTTTGTGTAACACGGCTTTGCCTGCGTATTCGATCATACAAATTTTGTTGTGACTGACGTTCATCATATCGATCTCGAGCAGCCCTATTGCGTCTCATTCTTAATCTATCATCGGTGTTACGTGCTTTTCGTTCTTCTTTTGAATGAGCAGAACGTGATCTTGATTTACGTTGTCGGTCCGACTCGTTTCTCTGTAAGCGCTGCTCATCGCCTCTGTTCTTCTTTGAGCCGTTTTTTTTTGGGCTCTACTTGTGCGTTGACTAATGCTACTTCGTTGTAACGGCATTATTTCAAATTATCATACTAAAATGCAACAAAAATCAACGCTAAAATATTTATGTTTCATATTTTTAATTCTATATGAACATACCAAATCACGCTTGGAAAAAATCACTTTTTGTTGATCAAATGAAAGTAAACATGAAGCACTTAACTTGAAAATATGAATATACAACTTAATTTCGGCAATGATATTTATCATGATAAGCAAAGCCGACAGCAAATTGCACAATGGAATATTCGCAACTGGAATGGAATAAAAAGCACGCAGTGAATCAACACAATTAGGGTTACCAGATGACATAGTTTAGTAGTACATTGACAACTTTTGAGCTGAAGAAATACTTTTCTTCTTTTGGGTGAAATATAATACTTTTCGGTGAAAAGCACAACTTTTAAATTTTTCTTCGTAAAATGTTTTTTGTGAAGTGAAAGTAAGGAATTTTTTTTTTTTTGTAAAATTTGTTCTCTTATTTGGGTGGACGTAGCATTGCCTTTTTATTTCAAACCAAGCTATGCTAAGACCTCCTACAAACCATAAGAAACATATGTAAACAATTTTATACATCTGCTGGTTGAGATATAACGAATTTCGCTTTTTTTACGTAGGGAAGGCGTTGTGCCGCTAATTTTTTCATTGAAACTTACTTTAACCCATATCTTTTATATATGTATGTGTCAAATCTCATTCATCGTAAATTTGATTTTTCTCTTATATGGGAGGCGTGGCATCACCAATTTGTTCCAAACCATAACGAACACATGCACAAAATTTTATTCATCTGCGTCAAATAGGTGCTGAGATATAACAAATTTTAGTTTTTTTTCTTACGGGAGGCGTGGTAACGCCCATTTTTTCATTGAAAATTTCTTAAGGTCGTATTTTTTATATTTGCACCAAGTTTCATTCATATGCGTCCAATATTGAATGAAATATGATGAATTTAAACTTTCTCTTATATGGGGGGCGTGGCATCGCCTATTTATTCCAAATTGTATTATGCTAAGAACTTTCCATAAACCATAAAAAACATATGTACAAAATTTTATTCATCTGCGTCAAATAGGTGCTGAGATATAGCAAATTTTAGTTTTTTCTCTTACGGGAGGCGTGGTAACGCCCATTTTTTCATTGAAAATTTCTTAAGGTCGTATTTTTTATATATGTACCAAGTTTTATTCATATGCGTCCAACATTGAATGAGATATGATGAATTTAAACTTTCTCTTATATGGGGGGGCGTGGCATCGCCTTTTTTTTCAAACCAAACTATGCCTATAACCTTCCGCAGACCAAAAGAAACATTTTGAAAAAAAAATTATGAAAATCGGTAGAGCGGTTCGCGAGTTTTGGTGAGACAGACGAACGGCGTTCTATTTTTATATATATAGAGATTAGTTACATCAAATATGTTAAACGGCGTAGTGCGTTAACCTTTCAATTTGAGTTGAATCGAAAGTTAGGAGCCATATTTTTACTTTTTTCATAAAAACGGATAGCGACCTTATATAACGTATAGTTTCAGGAAGACTATTAAATAGCTTGCATGATATTATGGAGAAGGAGTTTCTGAAAAGAGTAGTACGAAATGTTGGAACTAAAACGGCAGATCCCAAATTACTTCTGAGGCCGTAATTGTTATTCGTAGGACTTTGTAAATATCCTCCTCTTATAAAAAATATTTTCAAGGTCTTAAAATAGTAAAGTTGTCGAACCGGCAAAATTAATAATTTTTTATATAAATCGAAAGAATGAGCTAACCGTGAGGAGTTACAAATCTTCCTTATGGCACATTTTTGTAACATAGCTAATTGATGCATTTTGTTGAAGTAAGCACCTCCCCAACAGCTTATCCCATATTCTAATTTTGAATGGAAAATACCATGATATATAGTACGTAACAGTTACAGTTAGATAAAAATGTTTGAAGCCGATAGAGACTGCGAATAGATGAAAGCAAATATTTTCTTAAATTTACAATATGTTCATTCCAGTTCAAGCAATGGTCTATAATTACACCCAAATATTTAAATTGGTCCACTTTCTCAATTCTAAAACAATTTGTATCACAAGCAATATTTGTATTAAAGAATAAATCTTTACACCGATTTGAACAGATTTTGTTGTACAACAAATATCGGTTGCAGTTTGCGGAATGAAATATTAAATCAAGATCAGAGGATTCCTGAAATTTATTATTAAAGAACATAATCTTTGTTTTGTTATTAGCTACCAATTTATGTTTAGCAAACCAGGTTCGAAGTAAATGAACATCATGATTTATTTCAGTGACTAAGCTCAATGGATCAGTAGAGCAATATGCTAAACCAACATCATCAGCGAAAACATTTATTTTTCCTTTGAATGGTTGATCGAAAATAGAGTTGATGTACACAAGGAATAAAATAGGCCCAATGACTAATCCTTGGGGTACCCCTATATTTATTACCTTTGCACTGCTATAGATTTCGTAAACTTTTACTCTTTGAGTCCGATTTTTTAAATAAGAAGCAACCCAATCAAGAAAAAATCCTCTTACCCCTACATTTGAAAGTTTGTTCAATAGATAACAGTGGTCAACCATGTCGAAAGCTTTGGTGATATCAACAAAAAGTCCTGCGCATATCCTTCTGCTATCTAGGCCTGTGTGAATAACTGAACAAAAGTTAAGAAGAGCATTTTCCGTGGAGCAACCTTCTCTAAACCCGAATTGTGATGGACTGAAAAACTTTAACTTTGAAAGATAAGGCACCAATCTGTTTTTAATTAATTTTTCAAAAACTTTTGAAATTGAGGATAACAGTGAGATGGGTCTGTAGTTATTTTTGTCTTTTTTATTTCCTTTTTTGTAAAGAGGAATCACATTTGCACATTTTAGTGCTTCTGGAAATTCAGCAGATGTAAATCAAAGATATACGTTTACACATCAACAATATTAAAAGCAATTTTCTTCAAAGTTGTGTTAGAAATGCCATCAGATCCACAAGAATTTGATACCTTAAGAGACTTTATTGTTTTTAGAACTTCCAATCCTGAAATTGGATGAAAATATGTATATACTATTCCTGCTACAACTTTCTTTAACAAGTCCAAAACCAGTGCGTTCATTACATAGTAAATTGCCATTCAAAGAAAATATTGAATCCCCGATTGAAGCAAAGTATTCATTGAAAATTTCAGCAACTTGGAAAGGCTCTGCAATCTCTACACCATCTTTTAGAAGAGTTATAGTATTGCTTTTGTAATTATCATTTCTTTCAAGTAGTTTGTTAATAATTTTCCATTCCTCCTTAGGGTTTCCCTGAGAACTTCTAAATTTATTATGATAAAAGTTATCACGACTTTGACGAATTTCATTATTGACCCTTTTACACAGTTGGCAAAAACGGGTATTAATATTGGTATTATGAGGATGTTTTTAACATTTTTGTCTTAACTTATTTTTTAAGCGAATTTTATTAAGTAACGGCCCACTTATCCAAGGTTTTAGTCTTATTTCTGAGGATTTTTTGATAATTTCTTTTGTGGATGCTGTTAAATAATTTCGCAAATGATTTTCAAACATCTCTTTCAGAATAAACATCAACCCAATCATGTTCGCATAGCGCAATATTAAATTTTTCAAAGTCAATTTTAGGTACTTTAACTTGAGACGAAACCTTTTCCTGTTTGTCAACATTTGTACTTTCAATAATAATACCTGTCATGCAATGATCTGTTATTTCTAAATCAAACAGTGCACTGTGCTGTGTATTGCATATGAGAATCGACCAAATAGATGATCAATGCAGGTTCCTGCAACAGGTCTTGTTACTTCATTAACCCATGCTCAGATATAAGAACATTATATAAATCCAGTACTGGACCAGCTGTAAAAATATCTATATTGAAATCACCTAAAATGACCAGATTAGCTGATCGATCGGTTTTGTTGATACCGTCCCATAAATCCGACTGAGAAGCATATATCAGGTCTAACAGTTAGCATTTTGTACATGAGACTTCCTAACATTTCCCTGTAAGGTTTATCTAAGATTGTGTCATCTTTTTTGTATTGTTGCTGTAATCCCTTTTCCATTGGTGTTCGAACTGGATTACATTCAGACATTCCAAATTTGCTTAGTAGCTTTTCAATACTGACTTCTTGTGATAATTTTAGCCATCCATTGCCAAATTCAATTTTCATACCAAGGAAATGCTTGAGAGTACCACAATCTGACATTTCAAATTCTACCGTTAAGCTTTTCTTTAAGGACTCAATTTCTGTCAATTTATTTCCAGCAATCAACAAGTCATCTACATATAGTAAGAGAATCAGTATTTCATCTTTTTTCTCATCTATTTGGGTATACATACAATAATCATGTTTTGATCTGAAATCACAAATTCATTTTTTGTCTGTCTGTCTGTCTGTCCGTCTGTCTGTCTGTCTCTTATGCACGCGGAAACTATCCAGCCGATTTTGATGAAATTTTTACAGTATGTTAGTATCGATCGGGCGGGTGTCATAGGCCATAAAACATTTATTTAGGGTGCATATTTAGGGTGGCCCTCAAACACAAATATTTTCAAAATAGCGATTTCTCAAAGACAGGCAATTCGATTCTCATGAAATTTACACAGTATGGCTTTTATGTTGAGGGGCACAGATTGGATGGTAAAAATTTTATTTAGGGTGCATACTTAGGGTGGCCCTCATACAAATATATTTTTAAATATAATTTTCGCGAAGACAAATAAATCGATTCACACCGAATTTACACTTCGTATCTCTAATGTTAAGAAGCATGGCTAAGGCAACAAAACTTTTATTTAGGGTGGCCCTGATACACAAATATTTTAAAAATAGCATTTTCTCAGAGACTGCTTAATCGATTCTCTTGGACTTTACACCAAATGGATTTTATATTAAAAGGCAGAGACTAGATTGTAACAATTTTATTTAGAGTGCATACTTAGGGTGGCCCTCACATAAAAATATTTTTAAATATCATTTCCACAAAGACAGGTTAGTCGATTTACACCAAATTTACACCACGTACATAGCTCTTATGTTAAGAAACATAACTAAGGATACTAAACTTTTATTTAGGGTGGCCCTCACATAAAAATATTTTTTAAATATCATTTTCTCGAAGACCGCATAATCGATTCTCATGAAACTTAAATCACGTGGTTTTTATATTAAGAAGCACTGCTTAAGTTGTAAAAATTTTATTTTGGGTGCATACTAAGGGTGGTTCTCATACAAAAGTATTTTTTAGATAGAATTTTCACGCAGACCGCACATCGAATCTACACCACGGTTGAGGTGAGGCGATGCGCACAGGGTAATGCTAGTCTCTTATATATCCCAAACAGTCATTGTGTTCGAATCCAACTAATCTTTCCTAACCTTCTTGTCTCTCTTCTTAAATTCCCGTTAAAACGTCCACTAAATTTAGCGAGTCCAGAGTAGTTAGCACCCTAAACTGCCATTCATCAAAACCACAACCGTTAAACAACATAAAAAACAAATAATTTAAGAAACTGCGATAACAAAGGAGAACTACGGTTTAATCCACTCACGTGGCGTCTTGCTTTAATGATGTAAACAAAACAAAGAAAACGGTACAGCTAATTGAAAAATTCATCGCAATGGTGTGATCTTAAAAATTCACTTAAAATATTAACCACATTTGCTCGAAATTAAAAATTACCTTTTCGATTGTTTTTCATTAATATGGCGAGTGCAATTTGAGTGCTGACGTAGACATCAACCAAAAATATACTGATGAGATTTTAAGAATCGAAACATATGTCTATATTCTAGAGATGTTGTTGTTTTTTTCCTTTGTTATCAAAGTTTGTTTAATACATAAAGCATTGTATCAACTTGTAAAATTTTACTTAAGAATGTTGATCGCTGCGAAAAATGGCTAAAGTTCAATAATCATTTAATTATTGATATTATTAAGAAAGCCAATAAAACAAACCTAAAAATTAATAATATTTAAGATATATTTAGTAATTAAAAAATCAAAATTAATGTTTATATCTATCAAATCACTTATTGAGATCAATTTTAACAAAGAAAAGAGGAAGGAGTAGATATTTTTCTTAAAAGAATATAAGACTTGTCTTTTTGCTGTTAAAACGTTTTTTCTGTAAGAGGCATGGCACCGCCCACTTAAAAAAAAAATATTCTTACTCAAGTTTTAATCAATACCAAATTTCATCAAAATCGGTGTAGTGGCACAGCCGTGCTACCGTTTTCCCCATTTGGAGCAATGCCACGCTAACTTTAAGAAATCAGAGTTCCTAATAATCTTTCTTAGGTTTCAACCTACTTACTTACTTAGATGCCTATAACAACCCATTGTCAGGTTACGGCCGACCTCATTAGCTCTCGCCAGGCGCCTATGTTTTGCGCGCGCCTTCTCCAATCGTTAATGCCAAGCGCGGTTAGGGCTTCCTCAGCTTGGTCTATCCACCGGAGGCATGGTCTCCCTCTTCGTCGTTGACCGGGGACCTTCCCTTCGAATACCTTTTTCGCTGGAGCTTCTTTATCCATACGATGGACATGACCCAGCCAGCGTAGTCGCTGTATTGTTATACGCTTAACTATGTCAATGTCGGCGTAGAGCTCATACAGCTCGTGGTTCATTCGAATGCGACAGTCGTCGCTAACTCGAACAGGAACAGTCTGACATCATTGTTGCTGGTTACGGCAGTGCCAAGGTAAATGAATTCCTTGACAACTTCTAATTTACAGTTGCCCGCTGTAACATGAGAGTCTAGATTCCGTGCTCTCTTGTTGTTGTTAGTAGACATCGTGTATTTCGTCTTGCCCTCGTTTACCGTCAAATCCACTTTGGCTGATTCCTGTTCAATAGCAGTGAAAGCAGTAGTAACATCTCTCTTACTCCGACCGATAATATCAATATCATCAGCGTACGCAAGGAGCTGAACACCTTTGAATAAAATGGTGTCATTATGATGCACACCGGCTTTTCGTACGATCCCCTCCATAATGAAATTGAAGAGATCGCACGAGAGCGGGTCGCCTTGTCTGAAACCTCCCTCGGTATTAAAAGTTCCGGAGAGGTCATTCCCTACCTTGACGGAGCTAAACGTATTGCTCAACGTCATCCTGCAGAGCCTTATCAACTTTGCAGGTATACCGAACTCAGACATTGTTGCGTATAGGCAATTCCGCACTGGGCTATCGAACGCAGCTTTATAATCGACGAAGAGATGGTGAGTGTCGATTTGATATTCATGGGTTTTCTCCAGGATTTGGCGTAGTGTAAAAATCTGGTCTATGGTGGACTTACCAGGTCTAAAGCCACACTGATAGGATCCGTTCAGCGTTTCTGTATACGGCTTCAATCTTTCACACAATACGCTCGAGAGGATCTTATATGCGATGGAAATAAGACTGATACCCCTGTAGTTGGCGCAGATTGTCGGGTCTCCTTTCTTTATTACAGGACAAAGCACGCTGAGATTCCAATCGTCGGGCATGCTTTCCGCTAGCCATATTTTGCTGATGAGTTGATGCATGCACCTTATCAATTCATCGCCACCAGCTTTAAACAACTCAGCTGGCAGGCCGTCAGCACCCGCTGCTTTGTTGTTTTTGAGTCGCTGGATAGCAACTCGAACCTCTTCATGGCTCGGTGATGGTACTTCCACCGCGTTATCATCGATTGGTGGTATCGTACTGCATTCTCTCTGGGCGGAATTGGTGGAATCATCGCCTGTAAGCAAGTTGGAGAAATGCTGCCTCCATAACCTCAGTACACTCTGTGTATCTGTAACCAGATATCCATTTTCGTCTCTACAAGAGGATGCTTCGGGCTTGAAACCTTGAGTTAGACGCTTAACTTGTTGATAGAATTTTCGTGCATCCTTCCTGTCCTAGTACACCTCAAGTTCCTCACGCTCACGCTTTTCCTGCTCCCTTTTTTTACGTGTGAAAATGCGCCTCTCTTCCTTCCTCTTTTCGCGATAGTTTTCTCGCACGGCTCGCGTTGCGGCTGACTGCAGCGTCTTCTTGTATGCGGCGTTTTTTTCAGCAGTCGCATCGCGACACTCCTGGTCATACCATTGGTTTCGAGGTTGTGGGCGTCGAAAACCAATGACTTCCTCGGCAGCAGCGCGCATGGAGTGGGAGATGTGTGTCCAAAGTCCACCGGCGTCGTCGGTTCCAGAGGTTGGTTGGTTGAGCTTAACCGAGAGTTGAGCGGAGTACGCCTCGGCAGTCCGTTGTGATTGCAGCTTGGCAACGTCCAACTTTCATTGCATGCCCGTGCGTACATTCTTCGCATTGCATAGCCGCATGCGGATCTTAGCTGCAACAAGATAGTGGACGGAGTCAGTGTTCACCCCGAAATGTACGCACATCCAGAACGCTTGAAGCGTGCCTTCCGTCGATCACAACATGATCAATTTGGTTTTTGGTTTTTTGATCCGGGGATAGCCAGGTGGCCTTGTGAATGTCGAGGTGTTGAAATCTGGTACTACTAACTACCATGTTTCGCGCCGCGGCGAAGTCGATCAGTCTCAGACCGTTGTTTGAAGTGGTCTCGTGGAGACTGAACTGACCGACTGTACCGCCAAAGATGCCTTCTCTTCCGACCTTCGCGTTAAAATCGACGAGGACTATTTTTACATCGTGGGTCGGACAACGGTCATACACGTCCTCTAGGCTCGCGTAGAAATCATCCTTGGTGGCATCGTCCTTTTCCTCCGTCGGGGCGTGCGCGCAAATTTGGCTTATGTTGAAGAATTTTGCCTTGATACGGATCGTAGCCAACCTTTCGTTTATTGGCGTGAACCGGGAAACTAGGTGGCGTAATTTTCGACTTACAACGAATCCGCAACCAAATTCGCGCCTCTCCGCATGGCCGCTGTAGTAGATATCACAGTTCGTCCGTTTAGAGCAGCCTTGTCCTTTCCATCGCATCTCCTGGATGGCGGTGATGTCAGCCTTTATTTTTACGAGGGCTTCCGCCAGTTGGATAGTTGCACCTTCCCTATGGAGGGTCCGGAAATTCCAGGTGCATATCCGTAAATCATTGTCCGTTTTTCGTTTGCAGTGGTCGTCATCGTAGTGGGGGCCATTATCCGAGGCTGATTTGGTTTTCATTGAAAATGATGATAATGTGTATTGGAACCTAAACCCTATGCACACATTCCAAGTTTTAAGTCTAGGAGAGACTCGCCTTCTCACAACTAGCTCACCCCCGGACGGGTGTCCAAGGGATCTCCAGAGGATACTTGGCCAAAAAGGCCGGAAGTTTGTGAGCTGCTTGAACTGCTTGCAAAAAATCATCCCTGGCCACTCCCAGGTAATTGGCGATCAGGAACTTTTCCCACTTACGTGGACTTCTACAAGCAGCTCCATCCTCCATAGGTTTCAACCTATCCTCAAGAAAAATTTCATCAAAATCTGTCTATTAGTTTAGCCGTCGAAACGTTTTTTCCCGTTAGAGGCGTGGCACCGCCTACTTTTGAAAAAAAAGTAAACTTGTCCCTCCTTCTCTCCACAACCTTTCCAACAAAAGAAAAATTATGCGATTATGTTGTGCTATGGCTGTGAAAAAGTGGTTTAACCGTTTTGAAATGCCTATTTATTACACTTACGTTTTCGAACATGGCCAACTTCAAACAGCTCCAAAAATTTAAAATTTTAGTTTTTTTGCACTTTTTTTTTATTTTTTTTTTTAATTATGTACATGAAACTCTGTTCGTGCAAAAATTTTGACACACTTGCTGCTGTTATCAATTTCGAAATTGGAACAAATGATGCTTTTCTATTTTATTTGTGACTTTAGAACATGTACTTAAGTAAATTAAAATTTTACAGTTAATAGAGATTGGTTTGATGTTTTTGCATTGTTTTTAGCTAATTGACGTTGGAAGAGAGATTTTTCGGAAAAACTATCATCATGTGTCACTTCTCTTACACACTTAACCCATTAGTGCTCACGGCGATCCAGGCGTGATATCAATAATCTACTTCGACAGAATTGCTTCTTTTGGCTTTAATAAGCTAAAAAAAATTTTTTCCCGATTCGGAAAGCTCATTTTCCTACTTTTCCGGAAGGTCCTTTTAGAAGAACACTGAGCATAGAAAACCATTTAGCAGTAGAAAATTCATGTATACTGAAATGCAAAGACAAATTTTGTTGCATACCAAAGCAAACTAGATATAATAAAAGTAAAAAAAGCCTACCACCATTCAAAATATCATGCGTTAAAATTAAAGTATTTAAATATTTACCTCTTCTAAATTTTTAATTTTGTCTTTTTTTTTCGAAAAATTCACTTTGAACGCCCGCACAACTTGTAATTGTCAATATTTTGAAACGTAAAAAATATGGTAAGCATAAGTGTTGTCATGTAATATATCTAAATGCTCAAAAGGCCAAAAATGTTTCTAGCAAATTTTTAAAAAATCAAAAATTGCGCGTCCTTTTTAAAGGTCGTTGAGCACTAATGGGTTAAATACTTAAGGCAAAATACTATTCAATATTACAAAAAAAGGGAAACTGCATTTATGCAAGTTTGCAGGTGGTTTGCTCAATGAAATAAATGAATTCTGGTGTAAATTGTTTAAATTAACAAAATTTGAATATTTTCCTTAGATAATATCAGATAGTAACGCTTTTATAATAACTTTTAATTTTTTTGTCACGGTTGGCTTTTTGGCGGAAATGCATAACATACGTATTTTTTTTTTTTTTTTTTTTTAAACTTCATTTTCTTTTATTGTATCTTCTCTTAAGAGACTAACAATAAGTTTTAAAATCTTAAACTAGGTAACATTATTATACATTATTATTGTGAATAATGAATATATAATTTAACAATGAACTTGTCTCCAGAAACAAAAGTTAGCAGGGACTTATACTTCTTGTGTAGTAGGTGCAGCTTGTGTATGGCTCAGCACAGCGAGTGCACAAGATCGAATAACTCATTGGAGCATAGGTGTGGATGCAGCTGACGATCGCTTCTCCCCATATTCTTTGCCACCCGAGACGACCGAGGTCCCGGTCTTGGCTTGGTAGCTGAGACGAACTAGGCCTCAGTCTACCCGAATGGAGGTTTTGAGTACCACAAAAACGATTGTCTTCGTGGTCGCCGAGACGAACTTGGTCCCGGTCGACCACTTTGGGAGTGATTAGTGCCTCCAGGACGTTCTTGAGGTGGTAGCCGAGACGAACTAGGTCCCGATTTAGCACCCAAAAAAGATCGAGAAGACACTGTTTCAACTCTCTTCCTGCTACTCTCTCCAATTCACCGGAAAGTGGCCGAGACGAACTAGGTCCCGGTCTTACACCCTGAACGGAAGGGGAGCTGGCGGCGATAAGTTGCCAAGTGTGCCCAAGACGAGCTAGGTCCCGGTACAAAGTCCTCATATGATTCTTGATGATTACGTGTAGTGCCTCGGGGGAAGGGTAAACGTTTGAGCTGTTTAGTTTGGTTCGGTGTAAGTGACTTGCATAGAAGGGCGATCCTTTCTTTTTAATCTGGAGCGACTTTCTATGTTTGTTAAATTACGAGCCAATGGATTCGGATGATGCAGCAACCTTATGACGTAGGTTTGTTTGATTCTGTTAATTTCATCTTTTACCATGGGGATGCATAGATCTCTATGAATGTTTTTATTCCGTATATACCATGGGGCACCTGTAAATATTCTTAAGATTTTGGACTGAGCCCGTTGTATTAGTTCAATGTTTGAGGAGCTGGCGTTACCCCATAATTGGATACCATATAACCAAATTGGCTTAATGATTGTTTTGTACAAAAGGATTTTATATTCAAGCTTCAAATGGGAACGATGATTAATTAACCAGTGAAGACTGGCGGTTTTTAACTTTAACTGCGTTTTTTTGGCTTCAATATGCTTACGCCATGTTAATCGTCGATCTAATTGAATACCTAGATATGTAACAATTTCACCCTGTGGGACTGAAATATTATTTAGTACAATTGCAGGGCATTCACCACGCCTAAGAGTAAAAGTAACTTGCTTGCATTTTTGCTCATTTATTTTTATGCGCCATAGCGATAACCATTTTTCAATTGATTTCAAATGAAACTGGAGGTTTCGAGAAGCTTCCACAGGGCAACGGTTACAACTTAAGACTGCGGTATCATCTGCGAATGTTGAGATGGTAGTGTTGGCACTGATTGGTAAGTCTGAGGTATACAATACATATAGAAACGGTCCTAGTACGCTACCTTGAGGGACACCTGCTCTTATATTAAAGTGAGTTGAAATAAAATTCTTGTATTTTATTTTAAAAATAAATATGGGTAATATCCGTAATGAATTATAGCATTAAAAAGCCTGGTCAGAAAGATGACACCTGAGTGAGGCAGTTCCTTAATCATTTTGGGAGTGATGTTATCACACCCAGGGGCTTTTTTAGGACACATTTCTTGAATTAAACTGATTAAATTACTGCTATGGAAACTCATTTGGATAGTATCGGTGTTTATTGGCAGTTGGGAAGGCATGAAACCTTGAATATACGGATTTGGTTGAAAAACTGTACTTAAGTGATTGGCAAAAGCCTCAGCTTTTTCTGCATCACGTCTAGCCCAATTTCCATGTAGGTCTCTTATCGGAGATTCACTTTCAGTGGGTGCTCTAATTTTTTTGGTGGCTTTCCACAAGGATTTTAGTCCATTAGCATTTGGGGCAAGTTTTGAGACATATTTTTGCTGTTCCACGTCTTCCTTGTTTTTTAACGCAGACCTAAGTTTGTATGTAGCAATTTTTAGGTTTGCTTTAGAAGTTGGGGATCTATGGACCTGCCACTCTCGCCTTAACCTACGCTTATCTGCTACAAGAATTTCAATTTCTCTGTTAGTAAGAAAACGGGTTTTTGTATTTTTCTCAGCCTGATCAGGTGTTGAGTGCTCAGCAGCTAAATACAGTATTGTATTAAAAACGGCAACAGCATCGTCAATATGCTCGTTGTGTTCTATCGAATAGGTTGAGTGGATTTGTGAGCTTATGTATTTTTTATACTTTAGCCAGTCAGTCTTATGCGATGTTAGTCTCATAGGGGGCTTAAGGTCAACTGATTTCTCTAAAAGGCAAAAAATGATTGGAGAATGATCTGAAGAAAGTTCAAAATTTGTCTCGGCTGTTAATAAGGTTCTATCGATACCTCTTGTGATGGCGAAATCAATGAGGTCTGGGATTTTGCTTCGGTCGGCTGGCCAATATGTTGGTTGACCAGAAGAAGCATAGTCGAACGTGGTGCGATGTTTCATTAACATATTATATAATTGTTTGCCTTTAGGGTTTATAAGACGAGATCCCCAGTACGTATGTTTGGAGTTATAGTCTTCAGCAGCTAAAAATCTAGTTCCCAAGGTATCGAAAAATTCTTTGAATTTTTCTTCACTGATTGCGAATCGAGGTGGGCAGTAGACTGCCGAAACAGTAAGGTTTTTGGAATGGTTTTGTAGGCAAATAGAGGTAGCCTGAAGATAATTTTTGGAAAAGGGTTCTAAGCAGTAGTGTTTAAGGCGATTTCGAACTAAAATTCCTGAGCCCCCGTGAGCTTTGCCATCAGGATGATTGGTTTTGTAGAATTTGTATCCTGGTATATGAAAATTATGCTTGTCTGTCAGATGAGTCTCTGAAACAAGCATTAAATCAATTTTTGCATGGGTTACATAATGAAAAATTTCATTTTTATTTTGGCTGATGCCGTTTGCATTCCAAGCACAAATTTTTAGCTGACTTATTTTTGCGCAATCAAAATTTGAAGTAGCTGGTTTTGCGTTTTAACTAGATCTTGTAGAGTTGATTGCATTGAAACCATAAATTGATTCAGGGTTTGAGTTAAGTTTGTGATCTGTTTTTCCAAGCTACTTTGTTGAGGGTTCGTTGCTCCTGATTTGAGCGCATTTGCATATGAAATAGCTGGATTAACTGGATGCGCAGTGCTTTGTTGTGATCCCCTTGGCAGTTAGCGCACTTCTTTAAATTTATATCTTTTTTCAACTTATAACATACGTATGAAATTTAAAAGTTTTTCGATTTTCTTCAAATTTTGACACGTCAAAATACTTTAATAGATAGCACTACAGTTTAAATTTCAGATTCCTAGGTGGTCGGGGTCTAGAGAAAGAACAATAAACCGGTTTAAAAATATTTGTTCTAAAAGCCCTCAAATCGAACTTTAAAGTTGTGGATATCAATTTTTTTTTGTTATGTCATCTTTTATGCATAGAAAATAATTTTGAACCTCTAGATCTTAAGACTTATTTTTGCGACCCGATTAAGTTAAATACGTCTTAGTAAAATATGACTGCTTTGAAAATGGTGTACTAAATCGTAGTTTTATTCATAATACTAAAGACCGATCTTTTCATGTTTATCTATCTATTCAATTTTAAATGAGATACACTATAGTAAAAATGGTTGAACAGGCCCAGAGATATCAAATATGTATAGAATTTGGCTATTTTCGCAAAAATTGCGTTTTTTTCGAAATTTGACCTAACAGTACTCAAGAACCCGAATATCTAGGCAGCTGAAATTTGGGATGTGAGACTGTCTTTTTAGTTTCTTTAACGTGTCAATTTGAGCACAATCGGATGTTTTTTAACTTTCATACGTACGTTATACACATTTTATACTAGATAATATTACTAAAAAACAGTAAATATGGAATTAAAAAAAAAAATTCTAAGGATTTTTTTCCTTTTGATGCATTTCTACTTTGATTAAGATCCCAAATTATTCCGCATTCAAGTTTTTGTTGTAACTCAACTTGTCATTTAAAGTTGGTTAAAGCCCACCGTGCTTTTGTTTGCGTTATCACACTAGAATGCAAATGCATCAACTTTGACGCATCGCTAAAAAACGGTAAAATATTTTTTCCAAAAACAAAATACAATTTTGTTTGCTTTGAAGTATTCTCCGTTACACTACAACAACAAAACTTAAATAGCAACGCTTGCATAAATTAGGTTTTGGCCAGTGAAATGGGCTATTTGACCTCTAGTGCATTGGGTGTGTTACCGCTCTTAATTTTAAGACTAATTACGGCATATATCGCAAATTATACCACCTATTGGGCTAAGCTTTGGTATGTGGATGTCAATGACTAATTTAATTTAGTAACCCAAAATTAGGCGGAATTGGAGAAGTGGGAGTGTCACATATAAATTTCTTAGTTTTTATTCGATTTTTTTTCAATATTTTCCATATTCTTTTGACTTTATCAAAGTTTCAACTTTTTCCAATATATCCCATAAGTATTCTTTTGACTTTTTCATTCTCTTTCGTTGTTCTGTTCATTATTTTCTTTATTTTTAAGACTTTTTCAGCGATTTTGAATTGGTTTATCAGTTCTTAACCTTCAACTTTTTTGATAATTTTCATATTATTTTGACATTTTAAAGCATTTTTCAACATTTTTCAAACTTTTTCGACATTTTGAATTTCTTGCAACTTTCTTCAATGGTTTCCATATTTTTTCGACTTTTTCAGTCTATTACAACTGTTTCAACTTCTTTCAACCTTTTTACATTTCAAATTTGTTTCGAATTTTCAACCTCTTCAACGTCTTTTAACATTTATTTAAAAGCAACTTTCAGTGCAGTGTAGGGTATGTGAGCTTCGGCGTGGCCGAAGATAACACCTTAACTTGTTTTTTTTTGTAAAGGGACAGAAAGTTGCAAAATAAGGCACAAATTATCAAAAATTTGCTCAAATTTTCAAACGGAACAGACTAATTATATGCAATAAAGCAACCTATTACTTAGCCAAAAACACAAAAAAAAATCAAAATTGAAAAAGCAGTGAGATTTTAGAGATCTGAGTTCAAAAAAATCGATTGAAATTGATCCAGGATCGGCAAAGCAATACTAGCACGAATGTATGAGTTCATCAAAATAATTATTTTCCAATTCTCCAAAAATAATAAAATAAAAAGGATTAAAAAAATTCGAAGCATTTTTATAAATAGTATTTTTGATCCTTCAATTTTACCAAAAAACAAAACTCCAAATTTTTCGTTTTTATTAAAGCTAAGGAGGATACTTATGGATGAATGAGAAAATATTGAACCCAGCTAATTCGAAAAAATTGTTCAAAACATGCCAAAAAGACTAAAAATGATAATAAAAAATAAAGGAATGCATACTAAATATTAAACTTATATACCATAAATGTAGTAGATTTTCTTAAGTGTACGACTTTGGCTTTGGTACTAAGTATATTTAATTTTTTGTTACTTATTATTTATTTTTAAAAACAATGCGAAATTTTAAGTTTCGTTTTTTGTTAAAAATTAAGGATTAAATAAACTATTTAAATACGTACTCCAAGAACTTTACATTATTTTAACGTAGCTATTTTTGAGGAATTGAAAACAATTTTTTTTTGATGTACGAGTTTGGCTTTGAGCTACTAGTATATTGTAGTTCAAAGCTTGAAAAGTAACTATAAGCTGGGAGTACTTATTTTATACAGTGTACGCATACAAGAAAACGAAGCGCAAAGAAACGTGGTATTGCTTGTTCAACAGTCGGATACGATCTGATCTCATATTAGGTCTGTTCCATTATTTGAAGGTTAGGTTAGGTAGGAGTGGCAGTCAGTTTCGAGCTGACTCACTTAGACCAAATGATGATCTATTGTGATACCATAGAGTATTTAACTATACCCTTTCATTGAACCAACCAGATTTAGTAATAAGACTAAAAACTGACCTCAACTAACATGTCTAATGTCATCAACGAAACTTTTGAAAAATTGTTGATATACATTTTCAAAAATATTTGTTTAACAAATGCAGCCTGAAAATCACTAGTCGTATTTATGTACATATCGCTCACTTACTTCAAGACTGGCATAGCTCAAAAAACATAAAGTGGGAGAAAAACGCATTTAAAGTTTTCAATAAGTTACTTTTTATATGAAAATAATGAAATGTATGTCTACATAAACTCTTCTCACAAAGCAAGTTTATGAGATAATTTTTTGATTTTTTGACACAAAATAAAACATGAAATGGCGGATATTTCTGCATCATTAACTCAAAAATCACGTTTTTTGAGTTATGCCAGTCTTGAAGTAAGTGAGCGATATGTTCATAAAATATAAGTTAATTCAATTTAATATTTCGTTGCCTTTTTACCACCTAAGTCTTTGACAGTACTAATAGAAGTTAACTTACTTCTTTATAGTTGTAAATGTTAGATTAAATACATGGGCCCATATTCATAGTCGCAAAATAAAGTTAAAACCTGGTTTTTACCCAAAATCGAAGATACAGACTGGCCTCATAAAAAAAAGAAAAACTTGCATAAAATTATGAGAAAATTTTAAAAAACCCTGCGTTATTGACACAAAATATTGTAGACACAGTGAACAAAAGGAATAATAAAAAAATCGAATTTATGAGGCAGCGTGGCGTAATGGTTAGGACTGTGAACTCAGAGCCCTCAGGACGTGGGTTCGAATCTCGTCAGAAAAGATGCTTTTTTTCTATAAGTAAACTTAAAAGCAGGAAAAAAGCTTTTAAATATTTACAACCAGGTTTTAAAGCAACATTTATTTTCATTGATATCAACAAAAAAAAAATATCTTCATTTACGAGAATCGAACCAACGTCCTGAGGACTATGAATTCACAGTTCTAACCTAACACAGTCCTTTTTTACATGTAAAAAAGACACACAAAAACGCCGAGATATCCAAACTTAGTTTTTGGTCGTAGAACACGGTGGCATACTCAGTTTTTTTCGATTAGATCTAATTGTCGAGATATTCGCGATTGATATTTCGTCACTTTTTAGCCCTTGTTTTAGCAATATTTTTTCTTATATATTTAGAAAAAGACATAGAAATCGATTGAAATTCGGTACATATGGTCATATGAACCTAAGCATTAGACCTATTGAATTTTTTTGACACACGAACAAAATTACGCCTACCTCCCATATCACCCACAATTGTGAAATCTCAATAACACTGGTTTACAAGAAAAAAGATCTGGTTTCTCATAGGCTTTTTTCCATGTATTTTGAGGCGTGGATTCCAAAAATGGCAACCATTTTTTTTCTGAAGAATCGTTTTCAAGAACTCCCCAAAAAACCCCTTTTTCGGTACATTTTTCATTTATTTGGCTATATCTCGATGAATTTTTTTTTTTGACTCAAAAACGCTTTTCAGCACTTGAAATATATTTTTAATTTCCCTTCTAACGATATGCTGTTTGCTTGAATCGAATAAGATTTGATGGTGTTACAAGCGCTCAAAGTTCAAAAAAATTACTTTTTTGGTCTTTTTTTAAAAATCACTAAATTTCAATTGCTCAATTTGGATGAAAAATTTTTTCTTTTTTTATACTTTTAGAATTAAAAATGAAAGACTATTCTTTTGCAAAAATTTTAAGTATAATTTCGCGGAAATCAGACAAAAAATATAGAAGTTATTTGAGAAAACAGTAAAAAACTTGCAATAAAATTTAACGAAAATACATACGATTGTGTATTAGGGTGGTTCAAATTGCAAACATGTTCCGGTTTTTGGTGCTCAGGCCTGAAAATATATCTTGATATCATGAAGCTCTTGTGCCAAAATTTCACCTCAATTGGACCATGGGAAGGCGTGTCAGTGGGTCGATTTGTGTGATTTTTGTGCATTTCGAGACGATTTAAAGCATAATTTATTTTACTTAAAAAAAATACCAACATCGGGGTATATTTGTGACTATAATTTTTTACGAACTCAGTATGATGTGAAATATGCGCAAAAATTATAAATCAGAAAATTGGCACAAATTTGAGTGTTGATTCATTGATAAGAATGTGAAAAATGCTAAAAAATCTGACATACGTCCTATTTGATCGCCCAAAACCATGCCTATTTTATATTTTTCTACCACGACACTAAGCGCAATCGATCGGGCATCTTCTTATACATGGAAAATGAAATGTCAAAGATTTTTTGTGCCAACGATGCGATCTGGATAAATTCTTGATTAAAAAAAGCAACAAATTTATTTTAAGAAAATAAAGATTTTTAATTCATTTTTGTGGAAGAAACGATAGTATTTCGCATTTGTTCATTTTGGAGATCTTTTTTCGGTTTTAGGCGACCATTTTGAGTAATTTTTGAAACTAATCTTCGTCCTTCGTTATCTGCTTATTAAAATTTTGCACAAGTGTAATCGCTCTTTCTGCGGAGTCGTTCACAACACGTAATTTTTGGGCCACAATCTTCGAATACTTATAAGATTCATCATTTGGCCAACAAATGTGGTCTTTTTCCAGAAAGTCCATTGGCAATTTCAATATTTGGAAGAAACGCAATGTGCGTGATGTCACAAAGGCGCTTACGTTTAACTCAATTTTGTCGATCTTCTGAAAATGGATATTTATGCGACTTGAGTCGTCTCGTGAAGCAATTTTTAGGTTCGAGAGCATTTTCTTTTTTTCGTTGACTGAAATCGCTTTATCGAAAAACGCCAGCCCAATCAATGCTTCACTGATGTACCACAAATGACCTCTGAACTTGTTGATCGGTCTTTCTGCAGGGTCGTTTACAACATGTAATTCTGCATTTAACAAGAACACATATTCCAGAGGTGATTATGCCGAATTTTTGAGTCTTACAATAATATTTTTGGGCGAAATTTCTCGTCACGGTATCAAATTTTATGAGCCTTCGGGAACAAGATGCTGTTATATAAATACAAAAAGTATATGTTCGGAAGAATAACAGCCGAAAATGACTGCCTGAACTTACTTTATTATTTTTTGCAATCAAATGCGGTTACATCAAAGCCTGGTTCCAAGCACCAGATGCCACCTTTGCGCCACAAAATGACATAAGTTTTCTGAAGCAATTGATTAAATAAAAAACGAAAGTAATAATATAGCAAACATTTCCATCAACAAGTTCAGAGGTCATTTGTGGTACATCAGTGAAGCATTGATTAGGCTGGCGTTTTTCGATGAAGCAATATCAGTCAACGAAAAAAGGAAAATGCTCTCGAACCTTAAAATTTCTTCTTGAGACGACTCAAGTCGCATAAATATCGATTTTCAGAAAATCGACAAAATTGAGTTGAACGTTAGCGCCTTTGTGACATCACAAAGAGGATATAAGAGGATGTCCGATCGATTGCGCTTAGTGCCGTGGTAGAAAAATATAAAATAGGCATGGTTTTGGGCGATCAAAGTGGACGTTTGTCAGATTTTTTAGCATTTTTCACATTCCTATCAATGAATCAACACTCAAATTTGTGCCAATTTTCTGATTTATAATTTTTGCACATATTTCACATCATACTGAGTCCATAAAAAATTATAGACACAAATTAACCCCGATGTTGACATTTTTTTTTTAAATAAAAGTAATTATGCTTTAAATCGTCTCGAAAATGCACAAAAATCACACAAATCGATCCACTTTTGGCTCTAGAGCTTCATGGTCACAAGATATGTTTTCAAGCTTGAGCACCAGAATTTTGACGACTTTTAACTTTCCCATACGATTTTGAACCAGTTTATTGTGTATTTGTGTGGTTCTTTACTTTTATTCTCCGTTTCTTTTTAGATAAAAAACATATGTATTTTCGTTCAATTTTATTGCAAGTTTTTTACTGTTTTCTCGAATAATTTCTACACTTTTTGTCCGATTTCCGCAAAATTATACTTAAAATTTTTGTAAAAGAATAGTCTTTCATTTTTAATTCTAAAAATATAAAAAAAGAAAAAATTTTTCATCCAAATTGAGCAATTGAAATTTAGTGATTTTTAAAAAAGACCAAAAAAGTCATTTTTTTTGAACTTTGAGCGCTTGTAACACCATCAAATCTTATTTGATTCAAGCAAACAGCATATCGTTAGAAGGGGAATAAAAATATCTTTCGAGAGCTGAAAAGCGTTTTTGAGTCAAAAAAAAATATTCATCAAGATATAGCCAAATAGATGAAAAAAGTACCGAAAAAGGAGTTTTTTGGGGATATCTTGAAAACGATTCTTAAGAAATAAAAATGGTTGCCATTTTTGGAATCTACGCCCCAAAATACATGGAAAAAAGCCTATGAGAAACCAGATATTTTTTCTTGTAAACCAGTGTTATTGAGATTTCACAATTGTGGGTGATATGGGAGGTGGGCGTAATTTTGGGCGTGTGTCAAAAAAATTCAATAGGTCTAATGCTTAGGTTCATATGAACCTATGTACCGAATTTCAATCGATTTCTATGTATTTTTCTAAATATATAAGAAAAAAAATTGCTAAAACAAGGGCTAAAAAGTGATGAAATATCAATCGCGAATATCTCGAGAATTTGATCCAATCGAAAAAAACTGAGTATGCCACCGTGTTCTACGATCAAAAAATAAGTTTGTGTGTCTTTTCAAAAGTTGAAAATTTACCTACAGTGTTATTAGTTGATCAAACTTTATAGTCATTAGCATACATCGTTATGCATGTGAACTTACATACATATATCGGTCAACGCTTTATAAACAACCATGTCAAAGACAACAAATGGAACAATTTAGCTTGGAAATTGGTGATATATGTTTCGGCTATTGCCACATACATATGGGGCATTTCAGGCGAAGCGGACAATGCAAAACAAATGAGATTTAGAAATTTGTCCATATTCGGCTTAATTGCACTTCCAGAAGGTGTAAACACTTAATTTTTTTTTTATATAAGGCTTAGTTTTCAAGTTGTGGACTTCCAAAAATTGACGAAATATGAAAAAGGGATTTTTCGGAAGCCGTTTTTCGAACTTAACAAAATTTCAATAAAATATGAAACATTGTGGTTTCAAAAGGAAATTTACTGCTCTCTTCAATTATGAAATCAGATTGTAAATTTGATTTTTTTTTTGTGGGAAACTGGAAGTGAACATTTCATCTCAGAATTGAAATAATTTCGACATATTTTATTTTTTTTTATTTTAACTTTAAAATAAAGCGTAAAATGTACCGGTAATATGCTAAAAATTTTTTAACGTGATCTACATTAGTTTACGAGATATATGAATTGAAGTGTATACGTGCCGCACTTTGTTAAGTACTTTAATTTATATATCTCCTTAACTAATCACGTTAAACATTTTTTTTTGTGAAACATTTATATTTAAGGCTTTTTTTTTAAATAAAGTATTGAAAAAGTATTATGTCGAAGTTACTGAAAATATGATTTAAAATTTTTACTTCCAGTTTTCCATACTTGAAAAAATTTGAAATTCGAATTTAACTAAAAAATTAAAAAGAGCATCCTTTTCAATACAGTCGAACCCGCTTAACTGAACTCCGCCTAATTGAAAAAACCGTTTAACTGAAACATCAAATTTTGCACGGAGCATTTTTTGACAATTTTCTTATAAATTACTCCGCATAACTGAAACCCGCTTAACTGAAAACCCCGCTTAGCTGAAAAAAAGTTTTGGCAAAAATTAAAGTTTTTCACTTGAACAGCTCCGCATAACTGAAAAACTTTAAATGAACACGTTTACAAAAAAGTGCTCTTTATTTTTCCTCGTTCACTCTGTCTGCTATGTCAGATTTGACAGTACAATATTAATTGGTTTGTGCTTATATTGCATACTTATTTCACGACAAGTTCTCCATCTAGATAGCGGACATTTTTTTTATAGATTTTTCCAAATAGGTAGACTTAGGTACTTGCAGCATTGAAAATGGTAAAAAGAGCCTGGTGCATGGTAAGCTTAGAAACTATCAAAAATTACTTTCGGAAGACAGGTCTTGCTGCAAGCATTGACGAAATTATTTCGGAAAATAATGATGAAGAAGAATCTTACTTTTCGAACACACTCAAGCAGGAAATTGAATTGCTTGTAGATTTCGATGTTTTGGAGAAATGACAGATTAAGAAATCATAAATGAAGTAATGCATGAATCTGACAATAATTAAAATGAAGTCGATTATTATACCAAAGAGTTGATAAATTCAGATTTTGCACAAAATCCTGTGAATGACGCTCTCAATGCTATTCTAACTTTAAAGGAATTTTTTTATAGGGATTTCGGAAGTCGATATAGCTATAGATGAACTTGAAGACAAAACATCTCTCCGTAATTTGCATACTCATAAAAAAAAAGTATGTCCCGTTCGAATGGATATGAAGCCTTGTAAGAAAAAAAATAATTAAGATTTTGCAATCAAACGAAATCTATCTATGTTATTCCATAACATTTTAAAATTAGTCGCATTAAAAAATGTTGCCAGGTTTCGCTGATTTCAGCTTTTCTATAGATGGCCATGAAAAACACTTCCATTTTTTGTCCCGTTCGAATGGCTTTTTTATTGCCTCTATCTTGGAACCAGTACTACGTCGTGCATCAACTTTACCACTAAATATAGTGCTACCAAAGGGCTATCCCTTGAAGTAACAGAAGAAAATAAAAGTGTTTTACTTTGACTTTAATTCCACTTTTAAAGTGTACTTCCGTCCCGTTCAACATGAGAGAAATGTCCATATTCGAAAATTAGCATGCAAATAATAAATTTTCCGGTTGGATTGTTTTTCAGCTATCCAAACTCCATCGAAGTGAAATTTTTTTTCAGTTATCCGAACTCCGCTTTAGTGAAACTTTTTTTCAGTTATCCGAACTCCCCTTAAGTCCTTAAACTTCGCCAATTCTCCAGAAGCCCATAACTCGGCAATTAAGCCTCATACGAAAAAAAAAAATAAAATATAAACAAATTTCACGACCTCACTTTATTTTCATTGCCCGCTTCGCGTGAAATGCCCGATATGTATATTAGAGTGCCCAAAAAAAATTCGTGTTTTCGATTTTGATGTTGCTAATATTAAAAGTGAAATATGTAAAAAAATAAGGCATTTAAAATTTTATTAAAAAATATTGATATTTAGAGGTCGCTAATGTCCGATTTATGAATAAATTTCATTCAATTTACTTGCGAGTGATGATAATTCTTCTGTTGGTATCGATTCTTATATTTTCGGATCTGCTGAACACGATGGTGAAAGTTGTTTTGTTATACAGTGGTTGAGTATCTTGGTAGCATCAAAAAACTCCCAGAAAACAGAGCCAATTTGGGTTCAAGTGAGGTAAACTTAAGGAATAATTGTTTTTTGGTCTTCAGT
The DNA here is from genome assembly GCA_949775025.1 of Tricholauxania praeusta. Lineage (NCBI taxonomy): Eukaryota > Metazoa > Arthropoda > Insecta > Diptera > Lauxaniidae > Tricholauxania > Tricholauxania praeusta. The sequence goes on along the minus strand of OX459032.1, from coordinate 9,731,265 downwards.
ATTGTAGTCCAAAATCAGATGAAGAAATATTGACCAGTCCCGATGTTCCAGTATTTTTTATCAGAAGACCAGAGTGATAGAAAAATGAAAAACCTTCGCAAAAAGGCCAAAAATCAAGCTCAACTCGGGTAATTCATTTTTAAAGATGGTTTTCCGAAGTATTTTTTTTGCGCAGCAGACCCGAATTAATTTAAAATTTTATTAAAATATGGAATAGTGGAGGATTTTTTTGATTTTGGTACGCTGGGGCCATTTATTTTGTGAGGTTTGATAAAAAAATGCTTAACCCAAAAAAATTAAGGGGATGAAAGGAGGGTGAATGGCGTCTCATCAAGTTCAAAGTTGAAAAATTTGGGAGACTTTCAGACAAATCATCCCATAGCTGCTTAGAAGGTTGTAGGTTGTAAGACCGACCCTCAATCATTTTTCATGCTCAACATTTTTTTCGAACAAACTTACCCCCTTTCTCCAACCCATACAAAAATGATGCTTTTATGAAATTTACTCCCAACGTTCCCTATGCTGCCAGGGTGCCCCTAAATGATTCAAGTTTATGGCCAACCCCTATTAATTTATTCTTCCAAACATTTCTTCAGAACGTACTATCCCTCTATCTCCGCTCCTTAAGGGGTTCCCCATACAAAATTTAATTTCTTATGGAATTTGGCTGAATACTCCCTCCTTTTCACCGCTTCCAGTGTGTCCTAAGAGGATTCTTTTGCATTACCGACCCATATTAATTTTTCATCCCCAAAATTTTTTTCAAACACATTAAGTTCTCATACAAAAGTGATGTTTTTAAGAAATTTACTCCCAACGTTCCCAATGCTAACAGGGTGCCCCTAGATGATTCAAGTTTATGCCCAACCCATATTAATTTATTCTTCCCAACATTTCTTCAGAATATACTATCCCCCTATCTTCACCCCTTAAGGGGTTTCCCATACAAATTGAATTTCTTATGGAACTTAGCTCCTTCCAACCCTCCAAGGCGCTTCTAAATGGTTGGATGCTATTACCAATCCCCATTAAATTTTCACACCTATAATTTTTTTAACAACTTACCCCCTTTCTTCTCCCCCTCATAGGTTTTCTAAACAAAAAAAACATAAAAACCACTTTGGAACAAATTAACCTAATAAATACTTCTTCAAAAAATAGCCACCATTATTTTTTAAAGAAATATAAGCTTGTATTAACGTTCAATATGAAATGATTTCATTATTGTTCCTTTCGTAGAATCATATTAATTGAAGTAAAAATTATTTTTTTTTTTTTTTCATTTCGATACAGGACGTTTTTATATTCATCTATTAATTTTTTTCCTCTTTTGGCAACATCATTGACTACATGTAATTTAGGCAAGATCTCTTGCGCTTGCTGATAGTCTTCAGGCTCTACCCAAGTTTCGGTTTCGGTAGAAATGAAGTCTGTCAGCAATTTGAAGCGTTTAAAAAAGTTTGATGTCTCAGACGTGACGAAATGGCTTAAGTCTTTTGAGTTCAGTACCTTACTCAATTGTTTCCAATCCAATTTTACTCTCTTAACGCCTTGATGTAAGTAACTTTCAGGTTTCTTGTGAATGTCTTGCCCGTTATCCTCTCTCTTTTCATTAGATGATGTCTCACTCTCCTCTTCAGAAACAATGTCTGTGCTTTCCTCTTTATCTTCTATATATTATTAAACGAGCTAAAATTGTATGTTTATATATTTATATACTTATTTATATATGGCTGAACTTTATTTCGAATTTCGGGATTTCGTGTATATGTGAACAAAATTAAGATTGGACTAGGTTTTAAGTTTTTCAAGTTTCTAACAGGGGCGTGGCACAGCCCTAAACTTTAATTCTTATAACGTGATAACTCGCAAGCCATTTGAGTAGGGTAGGGCTACCAGTGTTACTTTTGCAAGGCTGTGCTACTTTTCACTCGTAATGTGCTACTTTTGGATGGTTTTGCTACTTTCGATGTTTGCGTTGAAAAAAAAAAAAGTAAGTTGAAATATTCTTTTAATTTGCTGCGGTTTTGTCGTATAAAGTGAGGACTCCTTTTTTTTTTTTTTTTTTTTTTTTTTTTGCTCATGAAAAATATTGGTATGGAATTAAAAAAATTTTTGGTTTTCATTATAAAATTCGAATTTAATTTTTGCTTTTGATTACTAAATTGAAATTTTTTGATATGTGCTACTTTTGAAGGCACGCCATCTGGTAGCCCTACATTTGAGGTATTGCAACGAAATTCGGTAGACGGATGCAGATCATAAATATCTTAAATGCTATTAAAAGTGGGCGGAATCGGAACAGTGGGCGTGGCATATTTCAATAATTGAAAATTTTGATTTGATATTACGAAAACGGCACTGACGATTTTCATAAAAATTATATACTTAATACCGCTGAATGCAGTCATTATAAGAAGCTATGCCACTATACTGGCAAAACTCGTTGAAAGGCGTGGCACATCCCACAATATTTATAAAAGTTATAATAAGAGAAATAACAACGCAATCGTTATGAAATTTAACATGTTAAACATACTGGCTATTGGGTATCTTGTAACCAAAAGTGGGCGCAACGACACCTGTGGGCGTGGCACCTTCCACACAAGCGAAATCAGTTAAATGCTTCATTTATTGTTCTATGAGAGTAATATTTTTTAAATTTGGTATAGAGATGTCGGTTACTATAAGCTTTCGACGGGATTGCACCAGTGGGCGTGGCACCTCCCATACAAGCAAAAAATGATAAGTGCTATATTAAGTGTGTTCTTGGAGTCAAATTTCTTAAATTTGGTGTGGAGGTGTCGGATACCATAAGCTTTGAAACTAAACGAAAATCTACGAGATTGCATCAGTGGGTGTGGCACCTCCCATATAAGCAAAAAACTTTAAATGTTATATTTAGTGTGATATTGGATTAATATTCTTTAAATTTGGTGTAGAGGTGTCGGTTACTATAGGCATTAAAATTGTATAAATTTTGATGGGATTTCATTAGTGGGCGTGGTACCTCCCATACAAACTTATAGCGTAAAATGTCATATTTAGCGTACTACAGGAGTGATTCTTATAAAATTTGGTTTCAATATATTCAGTCTTATTCAACTTAGTTCGAGTTTTTCAACCTCTTTCAACTGCTTCATTATTTTTTAACCTCTTTCAACTTTTCTCAACATTTTCCATATTTTTTCGACTTTTTCAACCTAAATCAACTTTTTTCGAGTTTTTCAATCTCTTTCAACTGTTTCAACATTTTTCAAAATCTTTCAACTTTTCTCAACATTTTCCATATTTTTTCGAATTTTTCAAACTTATTCAACTTTTTTCGAGTAATTCAACCTCTTTCAACTTAGTTCGAGTTTTTCAACCTCTTTCAACTGCTTCATTATTTTTTAACCTCTATCAACTTTTCTCAACATTTTCCATATTTTTTCAAATTTTTCAACCTTATTCAACTTTTTTCGAGTAATTCAACCTCTTTCAACTGTTTCAACATTTTTCAACCTCTTTCAACTTTTCTCAACATTCTCCAAATTTTTTCGACTTTTTCAACCTCAATCAACTTTTTTCGAGTTTTTCAACCTCGTTCAACTTGTTTCGAGTTTTTCAACTTCTTTCAAATTTTCTCAACATTTTCCATATTTTTTCGAATTTTTCAACCTCATTCAACTTTTTTCGAGTTTTTCAACCTCTTTCAACTGTTTCAACATTTTTCAACCTCTTTCAACTTTTCTCAACATTTTCCATATTTTTTCGAATTTTTCAACCTTGTTCAACTTTTTTCGAGCTATTCAACCTCTTTCAACTGTTTCAACATTATTCAACATCTTTCAACTTTTCTCAACAATTTCCATATTTTTTCAAATTTTTCAACCTCATTCAACTTTTTTCGAGTTATTCAACCTCTTTCAACTGTTTCAATATTTTTCAACCTTTTCAACTTTTTTCAACACGTTCCATATTTTTTGGACTTTTTTAACCACATTCAACTTTTTGCGGCTTTTTAACCTCATTCAACTTTTTCCGAGACTTTCAACTTTTTTCGAGCTTATCAATCTTTATCAACTTTTTCAACACCTTAATATACTATCGAGTTTATCAAACTTTTTCACCTGCTTCAACCACTCTCAATGTTTTTCAACATTTTTCATATATAATCAACTTCTTTCAAATTTTTTTGATGTGTTTTCGGGTTTTCAACCCTATTCAATATTTTTTAAATATTTTCGACTTCTCATTCAATTGCATTGCATTTTTTTCGACTTTTTCAACCTCAAAACGAAAAACCGAACGATGGTCGGTCTCCTGGTACTCTATATCAAACGCACGAATTGCTTCAGTCATTTTCCGTTTGATGTCGTAAGAGACACTTGGATCGAATAAAGCAAGAGCCACAGCTTCGCCACTGAGATACCAAAGATGTCCACAGAATTTCGCCATAAGTTTATGTGACCTAATCTGTTCAATTGAAGCATACCCAGCAGCCTTATTCAAAAATTAAAAATCTTGATTGGGGGCTCTATAGCTCTGCTGCTGCCAAACTAAGCTTCAACTTAGTTCTTTTTCAGTCAAGCAAAAATGCTTTCCAAATAAATGGCTCCTGGTGGTCCGACACGGTTATTGGGAATGTTTTCGCCAAGGAACAAGAGAACGATTTTGAAGGACTTCTTGTAATCTACTCTGGGATGTTTTTCATTCCATTTAGCCAAACAAAAAGACTTTATTTGAAGTTGGAAATGAGCATGTGATTTGGCAGCAACTACATTGTTCTCAATGCCAGGGCTGAAGATTTTGTTTTTTACATTGTCCCAATCATCTTTGAAACGTGAAAATTTAAGCACTTCTGGGCCAGACGTTTTACCAAATTCGATTTCGAACACTTCTTTTAATACAAATGAATCCTCTTAGGACACATTGGAAGTGAAGGAAAGGTAGGAATAGTCAGCCAAATTCCGTAAGAAATTCCGTTTAAAGGGGTGGAGATAGGGGGTTAGTATGCTCTGAAGAAATGTTGTGAAGAATAAATTAATAGGGGTTGGGCATAAAATTGAATCTTCTAGGGCCACCCCGGTAGCATTGGGAGTAAATTTCATAAAAACACCACTTTCGTATGGAAACTCCCCAAAGGGATGGAGAGAGGGGGTAAGTGTGTTTAAAAAAAATGTTGGGCATGAAAAATTATTATGGGTCGGCCATACAACCTACAGCTCTATATGCTACTCCTCAGCAGCTATAGGCTGATTTGTCTGAAAGTCTCCCAAATTTTTTAACTTTGACCTTGATGAGAAGACATTTACCCCCCTTCCATGTCCGTAATTTTTTGGTCAACGCACTTTTTTTATAAAACCTCACAAAATAAATGGTCCCAGCGTATCGAAAAACAAATATTAATAATCTCCATATGTCACTATTCCATAGCTAATGTATATGTGCATATCCATCAGATTGGGCCTTTTAGCTGGCCTCGTTTTTTTTTTTTTTTTTTTTGAGTACATCTTCCAGCCATAGTTTTTCTTGAAGCTAAGGCTATCTTGAACTCATAATAAAGGTTGTTCAATTGAAATTCAGATAGCTATTTTTTTAATTTGCATTTAAAATAAGAAATATGTGAAACTTTTCGTGTTTTTTAAAAATTGTCAATTTATTGGGTTTTTACGCTGTAGTCTAAAGACTGTTGAGTACATCTTTCAGCTATAGTTTTTTTTTGAAGCTAAGGCTGTCTTGAACTCATATTAAAGGTTGTTCAATTGAAATTCAGATAGCTATTTTTTTTATTTAACTTTGTATGTAACTTTCCATGTTTTTTTTTTTTAAATTAAATGCAATTTTAACTATGTCTCTCTTTGAATTTCAATTGTTCCGCCTTGAATATTAATTAAAGATAGTCTTAACTTCAAGAAAAACCACGTTTGAAGAGTCTGCTCCAAAAAAAAAAATAAAAAAAAAATAAAAAAAAATCGAAGGTCGAGGTAAGATGACAATTTCGATTTTTTTTTATTTTTTTTTTTGGAGCAGACTCTTCAAACATGGTTTTTCTCGAAGTTAAGACTATCTTTAATTAATATTCAAGGAGGAACAATTAAAATTCAAAGGGAGACATAGTTAAAATTGGATTTTAGTTAAAAACAACATGAAATGTTACATATAAAGTTAAATAAAAAAAATATCTATCTGAATTTCAATTGAACAACCTTTAATATGAGTTCAAGACAGCCTTAGCTTCAAAAAAAACTATAGCTGAAAGATGTACTCAACAGTCTTTAGACTACAGCGTAAAAACCCAATAAATTGACAATTTTTAAAAAACACGAAAAGTTTCACATATTTCTTATTTTAAATGCAAATTAAAAAAATAGCTATCTGAATTTCAATTGAACAACCTTTATTATGAGTTCAAGATAGCCTTAGCTTCAAGAAAAACTATGGCTGTAAGATGTACTCCAAAAAAAAAAAAAAAAAAAAACGAGGCCAGCTAAAAGGCCCAATCTGATGGATATGCACATATATGTATATCGTACGTATTTTCAATATATTTCGACTTTTATACAATTTTTCGAAATATTCCACATTTCTTGATTTTTTTCGACTCATGCATTTTTACAATTTTTCGGCGTTTGCCAAGGGATTAATTAGATCAAGATAAAACACCACGTATTTTCAAAACTTATTTTCGAGTTTATTAAGTCTGTTGAATATTTTAATTTATAACAATTACTTTTTTTTTTGGTATTTTACAGTTGCAGCAGGATATTTTCCAAATATGAGCCAATTGGAATGGGACAACTCCAACATGTTTAATTCTACAGTAAACTAAAGGCGCAACTAAAATAAAATTCTGGAAAATAAGTGAACAAAAAAGTAAAACAAAAGAGAAAGGATTATTTTAAATGAAATATATTTAAGTACATAATATTTTCAAAGTAAATGAAAACGAAACAAACACTACAAAACAATAAATAAGAAAACAGATGACTTAACATGACTTAACCTAATACATCTATAAGCTACATACATACATATATGTATCTATATGTGCTTAGGTTTAATTCTAGCATGGCATATTCTTTTATCGGTATAAGGACTCACTGAATACAAGATTATTAATATATTGTGCAATGCTTTTTAAGATTTAGAAAAATCTTTATATCGTCCAAAATCAATAATAAACTTAGCTTGGCAATAATTGCGGAACCTGACTCCCACCAACAAACGGACATAATTTAAAAACGCCCATAAGCAATTGGACATAATATAAAGTTTTGCATGAGAGAATGTCCTAATGCAGCTTGGAAGTGCTTACCGTTTGTTGTAAGATGCTCAAGACGAATAATATACACATATATATAGTATATATATAAAAAAAAATCAAAACGAAAGATAAAAACATTGACTTCGCATATCATTTTTTAAATAAACTGTGGAAATTATACAGGAGGTGGGGGCAATACACGTGAACCACTAAAAACATAAAATGTATAATAAATTTGAGTCCGCTTAAACAGAAATTTTTTTATTTATTTATAAAGGGCGTCTAAGCTGGAGTTCCTCTGCAAAAACATATATACATAAATATGTTAGTAACAATTTTTTGTATAAGAAGAAAATCATGAACCGGATTTCCTTAGCTATTAAATCTTTTTTGCACACTATATTTACATACAGACATATGTGCAAGGAAAATAATTTGTGTAACGTCGTACGTATGCCGACTTAGTAATTCTGCAAAATCTTATTTTAAAAAACAAAAAAAAATTAACTGCGTTAATCGTTTTTCATCATAGTCCTATGTTATAATTATTCTACAACTTCTTATTTGATTAAAGAACTTTAACAAAATATGGTGGATGTTCAAACTTTATCTCTGCTATTTTTATGATGATAAGAATGGAAAAAAATATTCTTTAATTGACCGCCACTTTAGTTTCCGCAAAACTTAATTCTTTTGTTGAAATTTCCCATCACTTTTTTCAAAGTTTGTGCTGTCAAGGAACTTAATGTTTCTTGAACTGGAGATCATGTTTGAAAAACTTTCTGTTGAGATAGACATAAGAAGAAGTTCGGAGAGCAAGCCGACGAATCAATGCCTCCATTTGTTGAAATTCGAAAAGGAAACATTTTTCGAAGAGTTGTAATCGCATCTCTGGATGTATGGGAAGTAGTGCCATCTTGTTTAGGTCACACAGGACACGGAATAGGTAGCCTAGCTGCGGATGCCATTTCCCATCACCGGATCTCCTTTCACGTTTTCAAAGAAATAGGGTCCTTTTACCTATTCAGCAGACGTACGAAGTGAATGCATCTGCCACTTTTGCATTATTCGGTTTTCCGTATCAGAGAAATGTTTTTTGTCTGACATATTTATAGGTACCTAATCTCTCCGCATGTATGCCGATAAGGCAATGACCAATTATGACTGCAACAACTGACGAGACACTATGTCTACTGCAGAGCATCAGTTCTTGAGAGCGCTTAGCGTTCCATTTTGGCCAAATTTTCTTTGTTATATTGCAATTCGACCCATGAGTTCATCTTTTGTAAGCTTTTTTCATCATGTTTTCTTAAAGTAGTAACTTGCAGATAGCAAGTGGCATGCCAGCACAACATGCTCTCCCATAAATAAAAAACCACTGGATTTTGCTGTTCAAGCAGTTTGCGAGCTAATAATAACTTGTCTCTGAAAGGGAGTTGCTTAATATTAAATTCCGTTAGAAAGTAATGCAAATTCTTTCTTGAAATTCCTTGGAAGGTCGTCCGTGGGAGGTTTAGTTGATGCGAGCGCTGTCTAATCGATATCCTTACAATTGAGGAGTTGTACCGAATGTAAGGCCCAACAGTAAAAAACTCTTGTGGGATCGTCCACACCTTAACTTAAAGTCGAAATACAGTGGCTCACAGCTTAATTGATGCAGTAACTTTTTTAAAGTTTAAATCACTTTATCTTCGAAACTAGAAAGATTATTAATAAATTTTAAACTCAATTTTATGGTTTGAATATTGTATTCTTATTAAGTTTTTTATCAATTTGTTGTCTGAGCATGGTTGCATTGGCATTATGGTATTGATTTTTTTTTATGACAATGTGGATTAAATATGTAACCTATATCCTTAAAAAAAATTTATTCCAAAGTGCTGATAATGACCCCAAGTTCAATTCAGGAATTTCACAGTCCTGGCTAATTTGGAACTGTCCATACTTGATGGCAGCGCCGTCACAGTCACATGACATGAATGTAAAATTTGAAAGTACATACACCATATCCAACAAAAACTGTTAATAAAAAGCATTGCAGGAAGAATGGAGCTAAATCACCCCAGAAATCACCCAAAAGTTAGTGCAATCTATACAAAACAGACCGTAAACTGTCAAATGGACTACCACAACAAATACTAGCCTTATAAAAAATTGCAAAAAAAAAAAATACTAATTTTTAGTTTCGACTGAACTGCATCAGGTTGTGACCTGAATTTTACATCTGCTGTTAAGTTTTTCTTTTTTAATTGTTAAACAATAAATTTATGAAATTTAAAAGATGCTTATTTTAAATAAAACTATTAAAATTGCGTTTAAAATTTTTCAATAATATTTCTATTTTCGAAGATATACTGATTTGAACTTTGAAAAAGGTACTGCATCAAATAAGATGTGAGCCACTGTATATCTCTACATTATTTATATAAAATTGCTTACATGAAAATGGTTTGTAACGCTTTGGCGCAAAATATTGTACACCAATTTTAAAAATTTATTTTAAAAACAGCATATTTGTGCTTAAGATGGTTATTGCATACTAATTTTTTTTATTTTTTAACCCAAGCAGCACAACAAGGTCGTGAAGATGTCGTTACAACGTCGGAAGATGACTACATCCGACCCTTCCGACGTCGACGCGACCACGCTATAATTCAGTTTTGGAAAGAAACGATTAATTGCATGTGTGTACTCTGCCGACTTCCACTTTTCTGACCGAAAATGGACTAGTTATGACCCGACTCAATGCGACTGAATACGATGAAATTTCACTACTCATTCTATTCCCTAACCGGTCGGATTTGTTTATTTACTACAATTCTTTTCCATTTTCACGACTTTTTTGATTCTAAAATTAGTCTGACAATATTTTAATGAATAAGCTAGCTGTATCGGCAGACGTTGCTCTGCTCTTTTCGATATGTGCCACGATGTTGTATGAACGCAGGCCTTGCAGACGTTGTTATGTGCGGGCGATATTTTTTCTTTTTTTCTTTGTAAAAACCTTCCATAGACCATAAGAAGCATTTAGAAAACAATTATGAAATCTTCATGTAAATTCTATTTAAAAAGTTATTTGTATAAGGGCCACCCAAAGTATGCACCCTAAATAAAATTGTGTACGGCGTCGTGCCTGTGTAATATTTTAAAAATGGTTTTGTATTAGGGCCAGACCTTGAAACTTTTATACTTTTATTCAAAAAGTTTTCAAAATAAAAGTTTCTTAAAACTTTTTTGTTATAAAAGTTTTTATAAACTTTCTTCAAAAACTTTTATAGAATAAAAGTTTTTCCAAAAAACTTTTTCATAAGAGTTTTTCTGAAAAACTTTTAAAAAAAACTTTTATTAATAAAAGTTTATTATAAAAGTTTTTTTTGACTTTTATTAACTTATATTTTTAACAGTCACATGCAAAGAGTTTTTTTTGACTTTTATTTTTCAAAAGGCGAAAATAAAAGTTTTTTTTGCATGAAAGAACGAGGAAAATCCAAAAATAATATCTTGGATTACTAAGCAAAAAATTTCAAAGGAGAAAACTTAGGATTATTGATAATAAAGTCCAAAGGAAAATACTTAAGATGTTTCTGAAAAGAAAGACATTTCTGATAATTATGCACTTATAATATTTAGAAAAATTGACCGATGTTAAGTTAGCGCCGAATTTGAGCGCCGGAAGAAAATGTTATTTACATTTTCTTAACAGAGCGCGGCGAAAATTTAACATTTTGATTTTTTCGGCGAATAAAAAATTTTTACGGCGAAAAAAAAAACTATTATGAAATAACGAATCTACTCGCTGTTGTGATATAACACGTTTGACATGAAAAACCAACTAGCAACTGTGGTGCAGTTGTAGCGTGTTTGGCTATGAAACGAACAGTCCTGGGTTCGAATACTACTGTGATTCACATGAATTTTTTATTTAAATTTACGGAACGAACAGCTTTGGGTTCGAATCCAATTTTGAGCTAACGCACTTAGTCCAAGAGCCCGCTGTAGAAAAGTCGAGTGTATAGGTATGGGATGTACGGGAAAGAAAGTGAGCCATTTTGGTGAAACTTACGAACCAGGGTTGTCTTGCCAAAGCCTGTTCCGATGCCCGAATCTCAGCCAATTTTGTTGTTTTAATTGAAACTGTATAATATTATGTTTCAAAATGTATGTGAAACGATATAACACGAAGAGGCACAAACATAATGTCAAAGGTTGCATTGTTAAATCCTGTCCCAAACATGGGTTGGTAGCAGCTGGTAGTTTGATATATGTATGTATATGCCAAACGATAGAGGTTGAAGAGCCTAAATTGAATATATAAGGTTGTTTTGTCAAATTCGGTCTTAAATATGGGTTGCCACCAGTTTTATGGCCAATTTTTCTCAAATGGTAAGCAGTTGGGAAAGGATTCGATAAGTCAACCCTATATATTCCATTATGGCTCTTCGAGCTCTATCGTTTGGCACACATTTCAAGTATTAATATATATTATTAAAAATTTACCCAAAAAACCGGTCGCAACCCATGTTGGGGACAGGATTCAACAATCCAACCTGGATATTATTTTTAGGCCTATTTGAGTTCTATAATTTGACATACATTTTGAGGCATAATATTACACAGTTTCAATCAAAACAACAAAATTTACTAAAATTCGGGCATTTTCGGTCATCGGGACAGGCTTTGGCAAGGAAACCCTGGTTCGTTAGTTTCATCAAAATAGTTCATTATATCTCCTGTGCATCTCATCCTGTCATCTTATACACTCGACTTTTCTACAGCGGGCTCTCCGCATTAGTAGATTCCACTGCTACCATATGATAAAATTCGCTTAAAGATAGAATACACTAAACTTCTGTGGAAACACGTGTTTCGTCGTTTTGATGTTATGTAATGTAATGTATTTGTCTATGAAATTAAATTCCTTACAGACTAGAACAAAATTGTAGGCTAAAATGATCTTAAATAAACTTAAGTCTAATAATTTAAATTTAGTGTAATAAACTTAAAAGTACAGATTTAAATATATTTTTAGGCATACAGAAATCAATTGTACTATTTTTGTACAATTTATATAAAGCAATAAGAGTTCTATTAATGGGCTCATTAATGGCATAGTTAGACCTATGACATTTAATATAAAAATAGTCTGATGATCTTAAAGTTCGCGATGGAATATTAAATAAAATCAATTCAAGGAAATCCAAGCAAACAATATTCCCATTAATAATATCCTAAATAAGCATCATACTATGAACAAATTGTCTATTTTCGAGCAAATCCAAATTAATAAGCATGCAGCGTGCTTTGTAAGAAGGAATGGGCTCAGTAAAAGGAATCAACCGCAAAGCAAATTTTACGAATTTCTTCTGAATACGCTCAATACGATCGAAAAGCAATAATATGGATTCCAAATGAAAGATGCATACTCTTACTCTAAGATGGACCTTACGAAAATCGTATATAGTTGTTTCAAAGGATCTTTGAAAGTAGAACTATTACGTTTAACAAACGCAAAGAGCGAATATGCTTTTGGTAAAATACGATTTATATGACTATTGAGACAAAAATGAGAGTCAAAATAAACTCCAAGATCACGCATTTCACCAATGTTTTTCAAGGGCATATTATCAAAACAATATGTGAACAAAATTGGCGTACTGCATTTCGAAAATTTTACATGAAAACATTTACGAAGATTTAAAGGTAAATTAATATAATACTTAAAACTCATTGAGGCAGATATTACATTTATAAACCCCTTAATCCAGGGTCACAAAGTTTCAAATTAGGAATAAGCGGTATTCCAAAAAAACCTTAAAAACTACGGCTTTGGCATACAATTAACACCAAAAAAGTAATGTTGGATATATGGCCATCTCCATCAAAAAAGCCCTTTTAGCTGACCTCGTTATTAATTTTTTTTTTGAGCACACTCTTCAACCATGATTTTTCTTGAAGCTAAGGCTATCTTGAATCAATATTCAATGTTGTTCAATTAAAATTCAAGGAACTTATTTTTTTATTTAACTTTATATGTAACTTTTCATGTTTTTTAACTTAAGTGCAATTTTAATTATGTCTACCTTTGAATTTTGATTGTTCCTCCTTGAATATAAATCAAGATAGTCTTATTTTCAAGAAAAACCATGTTTGAAGAGTCTGCTTAAAAAAAAAAATCGAAATTGTCATCTTAGCTCGACCATGGCTTCGAATTATTTTTTTTTTTTGGAGCAGACTCTTCATAGAGATCATAGCAAAATCGAGTCTTTTTATCAAACCCTTGAACCCTGTATGGAGAATCCCCCCTTAAAGCTCTGAGCAAAAACTTAAAAAAAAAAATAACTCTAGAGTTTTGAATAAATTGCATTCGGTGCTGCACTTTTATGAAAAGTTTGAAGAATAAGAATGTGCATTATTCAAAGCCAATAACTTGTACAAAAATGGATTCCAGTAAAAAACCCTTGAACCCTGTATGGAGAATCCCCCCTTAAAGCTCTGAGCAAAAACTTAAAAAAAAATAACTCTAGAGTTTTGAATAAATTGCATTCGGTGCTGCACTTTTATGAAAAGTTTGAAGAATAAGAATGTGCATTATTTAAAGCCAATAACTTGTACAAAAATGGATTCCAGTAAGAAACCCTTGAACCCTGTATGGAGAATCCCCCCTTAAAGCTCTGAGCAAAAACTTAAAAAAAAATAACTCTAGAGTTTTGAATAAATTGCATTCGGTGCTGCACTTTTATGAAAAGCTTGAAGAATAAGAATGTGCATTATTCAAAGCCAATAACTTGTACAAAAATGGATTCCAGTAAGAAACCCTTGAACCCTGTATGGAGAATCCCCCCTTAAAGCTCTGAGCAAAAACTTAAAAAAAAATAACACTAGAGTTTTGAATAAATTGCATTCGGTGCTGCACTTTTATGAAAAGTTTGAGGAATAAGAATGTGCATTATTCAAAGCCAATTACTTGTACAAAAATGGATTCCAGTAAGAAACCCTTGAACCCTGTATGAAGAATCCCCCCTTAAAGCTTTGAGCAAAAACTTAAAAAAAAATAACTCTAGAGTTTTGAATAAATTGCATTCGGTGCTGCACTTTTATGAAAAGTTTGAAGAATAAGAATGTGCATTATTCAAAGCCAATAACTTGTACAAAAATGGATTCCAGTAAGAAACCCTTGAACCCTGTATGGAGAATTCCCCCTTAAAGCTCTGAGCAAAAACTTAAAAAAAAAATAACACTAGAGTTTTGAATAAATTGCATTCGGTGCTGCACTTTTATGAAAAGTTTGAAGAATAAGAATGTGCATTATTCAAAGCCAATAACTTGTACAAAAATGGATTCCAGTAAGAAACCCTTGAACCCTGTATGGAGAATCCCCCCTTAAAGCTCTGAGCAAAAACCTAAAAAAAAATAACACTAGAGTTTTGAATAAATTGCATTCGGTGCTGCACTTTTATGAAAAGTTTGAAGAATAAGAATATGCATTATTCAAAGCCAATAACTTGTACAAAAATGGATTCCAGTAAGAAACCCTTGAACCCTGTATGGAGAATCCCCCCTTAAAGCTCTGAGCAAAAACTTAAAAAAAATAACACTAGAGTTTTGAATAAATTGCATTCGGTGCTGCACTTTTATGAAAAGTTTGAAGAATAAGAATGTGCATTATTCAAAGCCAATAACTTGTACAAAAATGGATTCCAGTAAGAAACCCTTGAACCCTGTATGGAGAATCCCCCCTTAAAGCTCTGAGCAAAAACTTAAAAAAAATAACTCTAGAGTTTTGAATAAATTGCATTCGGTGCTGCACTTTTATGAAAAGTTTGAAGAATAAGAATGTGCATTATTCAAAGCCAATAACTTGTACAAAAATGGATTCCAGTAAAAAACCCTTGAACCCTGTATGGAAAATCCCCCCTTAAAGCTCTGAGCAAAAACTTAAAAAAAAAATAACTCTGGAGTTTTGAATAAATTGCATTCGGTGCTGCACTTTTATGAAAAGTTTGAAGAATAAGAATGTGCAGGAAGGCTCTGGACCTTCCGTTGATACCGTAAAACGTCATTTGAGAGAAGCTTAACTGTTAGGACGTGTTTACATGAAGAAACCTTTAGTATCTGAGTGAAATCGAAAAATAAAGAATAGAATTTGCTAGAAAATATAGACGTTGGACCCTCTAGGATTGGAAAAACGTGTTTTTTACTGATGAAACCAAAATAAATAGACTATGGTCGAATGGCAGATCATACGTTAGGTGCCCGGTTTGAGCTGAGTTTAACCCTAGGTACACACGCCCAACACTACAGTACGGCGGAAGTAGCATTATTGTGTGGAGCGGCATGTCATGGTGTGGTGTTGGCTCAATCGCAAAAATTGAGGGTCGCATAGACAGGTTCTAGTATACAGGCATATTACAGACATATCTGATTCCATATGCCAATGAAAACTTAGCCGTGAGTTTGATCTTTCAACGAAATAATGATCTAAACATACTGCTGGTCATACAAAGAAGTGGTTCACGGACAACATGGTGACTGTTTTGGATTAGCCATCCTGTAGTCCGGATCTAAATTTGATTGGGATCCTCTGGCAGTAGTAAAGGAACGTATTGGAACGTATATTAAAAATTACAAATTTTATGTAACTCTATGTGGAAGAGCGAAAGGTGTGGATAACCATTCCTAAGACTGCTTGAAGACTGTGTGAGGATCTAGTGGCTTTAATTCCTCGGCGATGTGCAGCAGTTCGTTCAAGTAAAGGGTTTCCAACCAAATATTGATAAAACAAAAACAAAATAAAAATTTATTTATTAAAAAACAGAAGATTTTTGGAATAACGTAATTTGATGGTACATCATGTTTAAATACCTTTCTATTGATATTTTTTATTATTTTAAGGTTTTGTTTATCGTATTGTTTGGACCGTTTATTTATTTTCAGTTATTTTATTTTGTTGCTTTTTCACAGTTGTGAGCTTCGTAAGACAATCGGTTCGCCATTCGGCGCATGAAATTTGATTTGTTCTGCGCATGCCCAACACTGACGTCATTTTAAACATGTTCCTATCGGCGTAAAATTGTGAGCAGCAGATATCGAAAAAATATGAGGAGTGGAACAAATTGATTCACTTATGTACATTACTGTGGTCACAAGCAATAACTAAGTCTATATATGACCACAAGGCAAATCAAGATAAGTTCTGTGTATAAGCATGTGACTTATACTGTTTCGGACTGTCATCGTAGATCGACTTAAGGTGTTATTGCTTGTTGTCACAGATTATTTGATAGTACGTGAGGTGTTTTTTTGAAAACTCGGATCTCCCCTTCCACTTGGTGAGCTCTGACTTGCCTTTTAATTTTAAAATGTAATATGCTATAATAATGTAGTCTCTGCATTAAAAAGTTGTCGTGAGTTTTTTATTGACCCCGCTTCCCCCTTGGTGAGACTGGTGAGATTTCGTCTTAGCCACAAAATAAATTCAAATTTATTCCCAACTATCTTACTTTTTTTCGGTTGCCTTGTTAGCAACTGCCCACTGTACACTTCATGACAGATTTCAAATTTTCAATTTTTTGTACACAGTCTCTCTCAAAATACTCAGAGTAGAGTTGCCCTAACTCGAAATTCGACATAATAATAATACTTTTTTTTTAAAGATTTGTTCAAAGTCAAGAATGTTTTATCATTCTTAGTTGAAAGCGGCTCGTAAAACATTTTACTTATAGCTCAATTACAATGTCTACTTAATAATGATTGCATATATAGCGAATTCCAGTCCTTGGTGACACAAAAGTTAACATAAAAACAGATAAATATGATTTGATTTCATAGAGCATAAGGTTGGCAACCTTGAATCTTCAATACTGACGTCATAAGACGCCAAGATTTGCCAACACGTTATAGAGTTCTCGATCGTGTGTTTCATGTACACTGTAAAAAAAATGAGACGTCGTTGGTTTTTTACACAATATACATACATGAAGTCATTATTAAAATTTCAAAGAATTATTTTAATCTCTTAAACATAATTAAAATCTAATGAATAGACATAAAAAAATTTAACAGAAATAATTTTCTGATTAAGTTTTCACGATATTTCTAATTTAGTGTACAAAATTTCAATTTTCCTACAAAAATGTAAACATTTTTTTAAAGTATTAAGAGCATTATTGGCGACATAAATTTTTTATTTGGCTTTCCAAAATCTATAAGTCCAATGGTTGAATTTGGACTAAGTAGTTATAAGTCCAAAGTATAAGTTATAACATTAATTCAAATGTTCATTTCTCAAAAAACTATAATTTTAAAGCGGAATATTTAGAACATCAGGCTGTATACAGAATTTTTTAACAGTAAAGTTTCCTCTTTTGCAAAAAATTAACAAAATATTTCCTAAACCGACACATATTTTATGGCTTATAGCGTGTTTTGCAGTTAATAATACACTCTTTTTAAATGTATTTTTGAGAGTTCATTTAAAAGTGCATATACAGTGAAATTCCATATTACGGACAGCCCCCATAACCGGACAGCTCCCATAACCGGACACATTTCAGCTACACTCACTTTTCATTAACTTTTCCATACAAAATCAATTCCGATAGCCGGACGCGGACACTATATTCTAGATCATTTTGAGCAAAACATCTCTTATAAACGGACATAATTAAATAAGAATTGTATTAAATTTGTACTACTTCACTTTTTTACAAATTCGAATTCGTTTTTGTTTTGAAAGCTACGAATTTGGTGGTTCCCCTAGTAAAGCGAATGAACACATTTATGTTAAAGGTGTTGAGTAGAGTTGAACTTTTTCCTTCTTCTACTTCTCCTTTTTACAAATTCAATTTCGTTTTTGTTTTGAAATCTACGAATTTGGTGGTTTCCTACTTCTACTTCTCCTTTTTACAAATTCAATTTCGTTTTTGTTTTGAAAACTATGAATTTGGTGGTTCCCCCAATAAAGCGAATGGACACATTTATGTCAAAGGTATTGAGTAGAGTTGAACTTTTTCGTTCATTCTGCTAATTTGTTTGGTGCAGTTTGGCTATTAGCTCGTGTTACTCGTTCGTTTTAACATCTAGATTCTAGAACCATAAAATGGCACAAAAAAAGAATGTACTAACTGTTAAAGAAAAAATGGAAATTATTAACTTGTTTGAAAAAGAAAAAATATCTGTGCGTGAAATTGCCAAAAGGTAAAGTTATTTGTCTTTTTAAAAATGCAATTGTTTTTTTTTTTTTTTTTTGAAGGTTCAATATTGGCAAAACTCAAGCTGCAGAAATTAATAAAAATAAAGAAACTATTCGTTTAAAATGGGAATCTGGATTCAATGTCAACCAAAAGAGGAGTTTTATTAAAGAAGGTGGCGCTGAGATAGACAAAATGTGTTTTGACTGGTTCGCTATGGCTAGAAGCCAAAACATCCCTATATCTGGCCCGATTATAAAAACGAAAGCAAGGGAAATAGCAGAGCATTTTGGTTTAACTGATTTTGTTGCGTCCGATGGATGGTTAAACAAATGGCGCATAAGAAATAACATTGCTTTTAAGTGCATATCTGGTGAAGCTGCAGATGTAAATCAGGTGGACGTCGAGCAATTTAAGGATAAGCTGCCATCTCTGTTGCGTGGATACAAGCCGGAGGACATTTACAACGCAGATGAAAGCGGGATTTTCTTTCGTGCATTACCCGATAAGACTCTTGCCCTTAAATCCGAAAAATGCATCGGTGGTAAATTCTCTAAGGAAAGGCCCACAGTTTTGTTTTGTGCAAACATGGCTGGAGAGAAAGAGCAGCTCTTGGTTATAGGTAAAGCAGCCCGCCCTCGAGCATTTAAACAACTTCCTATCAATGCACTGCCGGTTGATTGGAAATCTAACAGAAAAGCATGGATGACTCGAGAAATCATGTCGGAATGGCTGCAGCAATTGAATCGGAAAATGAGATCTCAAAAACGAAAGATTATTTTGTTCTTGGATAACGCAGCATCTCATCCAAGGGAATTGAACTTAACAAATTTAAACATTGTTTTTTTGCCTCCAAATACAACTGCAGTTTGTCAACCCCTTGATCAGGGCATAATCCAAAATTTTAAGGTTTATTATAGAAGCTCTATATTAAGTTGACACAGCGACTTCAGCATCACAGTTGTCAAAATCGCTTAACGTTCTTGAAGCCTTGTACTTCATCAAAGCCTCTTGGGATAAAGTTGAAGCAACAACCATAAAAAACTGCTTCCGTAAAGCTGGATTTTCTGAAACTGATATTTATCTTGCCGATTTTGATGCCGAGGATGAAATACCCCTGGCAACCTTAGCGAATTTTCAAGAAGGATTCGCTGGATTTGACGAATTTTCGAAAATAGATGGAACTTTACTAACCGAAGACAACAATATAGCAATACAGTTTGAAGATCAAAACGCCACTGCAGAGATAAGCGAGCCTGAAGACGAAGCTGATGAAGAAATTTCTGACCCCATAACTTCATATGATGAGGCATTGAAGCAAATTGCCCGTTTGAAGCATTTTGCCAGAGACGATTTTGTAGCATTTGATTACATCAAGAATGCAGAGACGCATTTTGAAACCCAATATTTTAAGTTGAACCAATCAAAGTTAAAACAATCTACTCTCACTAGATTTTTTCAACCAAATTAGTATGTAAATATGAGTAAAACGTTTTTAGTGTGTAAATTTGTTCAATAAATTTAATAAAAGACAATTTTAACCAACAATTTTTGTTCCTCCCCCATAAGCGGACATCTCCCATAACCGGACAAAAAAACCTCGACGGTGGGTGTCCGGTTATGGGGAATTTCACTGTATATTAAACCGTATTAATAATTTTACAAAGGAATATAATTTTTTATTAAAGCGAATTAAAGCAATCTCACTTCAGTTCCCATTTCGCTTTTAGAACATAATTTTTTTTAGTGTATAGCACAAGCTCACGCTCTTAGTGTTAACCCATATCGTACCTGTGATTCGCTTACGAATCACGAAACTTGCTCATGTTTGGACATTTTTTCATTATAATATAAAAAAAATTTCAAAGGTTTATATTTTTATATTAAAATTTAATCAATTGGCTTTTCTTTTTAGGATTAAGTCGGAGTTTAAAAAAACAATTGTTTTAGATATTTTTTTGAAAATTAATCAAAAATATTTAAATTGATCAAATGTGGACAAAACCTACACAGAATAGATTCAAAAGGACTAATGTTACTCCCCGCAGTAAAAATTATATATCCAGATTGTTTAGGTGAGCTATATATAGCACTCAATTATGGTGATGCGTATACGAATCAATGGCCACTTCCCAGGGTAACAATTTGGCAAGTTTTATTTTTGAAGATGTCAAATTTTTTGAATAGGCCAAGCGCTAAAAAATTCAAAATCTTGAAGAAATTACATTTTTTGATTAGGTCAAAAACTGAATAAATTCAAAAAAAAATTTGGCAAAGTGCACTTTCCGATCGGCCTCAAACTTATTGTCCGCCATTTTTTCCACTCAATTTACCATGAACATTTCATGTGAAAAAATCAGAAAAGTATCTCATAAACTTGCCTTGTGAGAAGAGTTTATGTAGACATACTTTTCATCATTTTCATATAAAAAGTAAGTTATTGAAAACTTTAAATGCGATTTTCTCCCACTTTATGTTTTTCGAGTTATGCCAGTCTTGAAGTAAGAGAGTGATATATTCCAATTTTTAATCTGCAGGTGGTGGTGGTGGGGAATGTATTTGGACTCTTATGAGTGCTCCATTTAAAACGGTTTCGTCTGAAAAGAAATTAAATTCATAACTATTTCACGTGAAGCAGAAAACAAAAAAATTAAATATTTACATGACACATTTGCATCCTCTGGCGGCTGTTGCAGCAAAGGTTGGAAATAGCCGAGCAGCTCTGCCGCTGCTGGACGAATTGCTGGTGAACCAGATGTTGAAAATTCTGCTGTAGCTGTTGTTGCTGAGTATTACTGTGAGCCACCACATCGGCCATAAACTGGCTCCACTGCGAGCTATAATCAGGCTGCTCTGGCCGCTCGTACGACCACTGATTTGGCCACTGATTTGGCCGCTGATTTGGCCGATTTCCCCGCTGATTTGGCCGATTTCCCAGCTGATTTGGCCGATTTCCCCGCTGGTTTGGCCGATATGTCCGACGACGGCGACGGTTGCTGCCCTCCGGGAAAATAACATTTACCTGAGGCACCGTAAACCTCATTTATCTCTAAAAATTTTTTGAAAATAAATAAAAATTAACGACATAAATGATAATTTTTTTCAAAAATATCTTTTATTAAAAAAGTGGTTCAAAAGATATCGATGAAAAATGCGATAATTCGTTGAAGGTATTTTTCTATCTCAGATGTTCAATAGTAACCTGAAAATGATAAATCCAAAAGTGCAATTAAATTTGTGATTGAACTTTTGAGAACGGTGCACATTTGTCCAATATTATATTTTTTTGCTGTAACTCAAAAACTATGTAGTTTTATTGTATAAACATTATCAGACTTATTGTAGAAAATAAAATTTCCTATCGAAATGACATTTTTAAAAATCAAAAAACTTATTTTTTCATCAAAAAAATTAAAAAAACCATTCAAAAAAACCGAAAAATTTAAATTTTTTCTAATTTTTGGATACAATTTGTTTCTGAGTGGACTTTTATGTTGAATTAACATTACTTTTGTGTGTAAAAATTAAAGCTAACGCGGTCTATAGGTAAAAATTGGTGAAATTATACAGAAGAAGGCAACTTTGAACGACTGTATCTCAGTCAATCATCGTTAAAAATACTTTTATGGGTCAGCATTTTAACGGAAGCTACATCACCTTTCTTTTATGTGAATAGAAAAAATCTCTAAATCTTCTCTAAAAAAAATGGTATCCAAAAATTCAAAATATTGAAATTTTTCGGTTTTTTTTAATAGTTTTTTTAACTTATTTTGATGCAAAAATATGTCTCCTGATGTGTATATGCTAAAAATATACAGTTTTTGAGTTAGGATTAAAAATATAAAAAATGGGCAAATTTGCACCGTTCTCAGTAGTCCAAGCCTTAATTTAATCGCATTTTCGGCTACATCATTTTTAGAGTTTAATTGAACATATAAGACAATAAAATACCTTTAACGAATTAGTTCCTTATCAAAATACATAGTCAATAGCCTATAAGCGAAAAGGTGAACATATTAAAGTCAGATAAATGACTCACGTACAAAAATTGGAAGACAATCATTGTGAGCCCAAATTAAATCGCATTGCAAGATTGCATCTTACTAAGTACATAAACGATAATAAGTGCGTACAACATCGTTTGATGTGTTTTTTGTAAAGTGAAATTATTCAATGCAAACATTAAGAGTTCTTCATAAATTAAGAAAGATGTTTCACAATTTTTCTTAACCTTTCGAGTTCAGCTCATAGAGATCTATGTTTATACATTTGGGTGGTTCAATTTTTAATTTATTTTTTTTTTTTTCAAACAGCTTTAATACAAGATGAGACAGAAGTAATTTCATAATGTGAATTGGTTGCAATTTTTTAGAAATGAAAAAAGTGTAAAAAAGTATATTTGAAGATGTAAAATTGATGACATTAACATGAAAAAATTATATCTATTAACTTAATATAATTAACAAATTGGTGATTTTTTCTTCAATGTTGGCTTTCAAGACTTGCTTGGTCATAGCCAACAAAGTTTGTGGCTTGTAATAATAAACGCGATATTTCAAAAACTCTAATGGAAGGAGTCTGACGCCGCCAGATCTGGTAATCTTAGCGGACAGTTGAAATCGCATAAAGGGAGAAATTGGTGTTTCAAAAATCTCCATCTTTGCCAGAGGTCTGTGAGCAGTTGCTCCGTCCAGGTTAAACCAATAATGCTCGAGACCCAATTCTGCAACTTGTGGCAAAAAACTCGTTTAACATTTGCCCTTATCGCTCACCAGTTACGGTTATGGTTGTGCCGTCGGCGTCCTCAAGAAATCACTTTTTCAATGGCACTTCGTGCATTTCATGTGGATTCTCCTTGCCGAGAAACGCAAATTTTGTTTATTCACATAACTACTTAAGTGGAAGTGGGCTGTCTCGCTCATTACGATTTTAAATACGAACTCATCCTCTTCTTGCATCAGGCTTAACAGAGCATGTGAGTAAGTTAATCTCACTTGAGGGTCAGCAGGCACCAATTAGGGAACGATTTGCACTTTATGTGGGATAATCTACAGGTCTTTCACCAAATTCTACGCAATTAACGTCTACTGATGCCAAATTGTGTGCATCGTTATCTCGTCAATGTTTGTGGGCCCACTCGAATGGATCGCTATATCGCCTGTTGTCAACTAATTCTCTATCTGTCTAAAACATACATATATGTATGTCAAAGCACAATAATATTTGGCGCCATTTGCAAACATTATGGCACATTCATATTATGACATTACTTTTGACCCACCTTGTATTAACTGGGGGCTCATTGAACTTTTTCGCTTTCATAGGAATTACATGGCAAAGAATACTTTAGACATTTCGTCTATATCTCGTGAGAGCAAAATCTTGCACGAATGGGATCAAACCCATTGGTAATTTAAATAACAGTCAAAAAAAGGAATGGGAAGAAAATAAAAGAATTCACAATTTTTCCTCAATTTTCGTCTTGTTGAACCAGTAAATACATTCAAAGCAAAATCAAATATATCACTGTTTCAATAAAAATTTGCTTATGGCGCTGTAAGTCCTTAAAAGCAAACAAATTTTCAGACTGTTGAAATTTAACATATGTATAGTAACTTCGGATATACCTAGCATAGCTTCTACTTCTTTATGTACTATGGTTTGCTGATGCATTGTGCAGTATATTACGACTTCGGAGCTCTGTAGCGTAAGCCAATCTGAAACTATTTCAACAAAATGGAAAAAAGCCAAGTGACACCTCTTAATGAAATAGGCGGGTTATGTGATATATAGTGTTCGGATAATGTGATATAACATCATGAAAAGTATAACAAGTATAAAACAGTAGGAACTAAAAATACAATAACATAACATTTTTCAATAGAATTTCCATTAAAAATGAAACTACATTTAAAATGAATCAATAAGCGAAAAACAGAACATATTAAAGTCAGATAGATGACTCACGTACAAAAATTGGAAGTCAATCATTGTGAGCCCATATCAAATCGCATTGCAGGCATTGAACTCAGGTCTGATTCTTTGTACCTCTCTGGAAGAATTTGTTGCAAAAAGAACAGGTAATGTCCTTACTGGGTGGAGCAAATTATACTATATCACATTACCCGAATTTCAGTTATAATGCACTCAGGTTATTTTTATTAAAACACACTTCAGCAAATAAAGAACTCATATTATTTATGACAAAGTATATTCACCCACTAACCAATTTTAGTACTTCGGCTATAATCCTTACTTTATTTTGGGCTTAGTTCACAAATGAAATGCACACAAATAAAATCTCGACTTGTGGCTAAATCAATTTATTTTATTAATATATTATATTATTTTAGTTATTTTTAGTTTTTTTTAATTTCTTCGTTCCTTGCCGCTTCGTTTTATAAAATGGAGTGGCGGAAATAAAAAAACCTCAATATGTATCTGATTTTTCATACTACCACCGCATCATATCGTTTAAGGTGGGTACACACTAGCGAACAAGTTCGTCAGTTTTGCTGAAATTTTTCTTGTTTGCGTGTGTAACCGTTCGTTTTCGTCAGTCAACCACAAAAATGTGTTTCAGTCAGCGGACATATTTTTTTTTGGCGAACATGATCGTTAGTGTGTACCCCGTTTCAATGTCTAAACAGAATTGGGACGTGCAATATCGTCTTGACTTTTATTATACATATCGCTCACTTACTTCAAGACTGATATAACTCAAAAAACTTGATTTTTTGATTGAGTTACTGATGTAGAAATATCCGACATTTTATGTTTTATTTTGTGTGAAAAAATCAGAAAAGTATCTCATAAACTTGCCTTGTGCGAAGAGTTTATGTAGACATACTTTTCATAATTTTCATAATGGTACAATTATGATTATTGTACCATGATTTTCATAGTAAGTTATTTAACATTTTAAATGCGTTTTCATTTCACTTTATGTTTTTTGAGTTATGCCAGTCTTGAAGTATGTGAGCGATATGTTTGTAGTGAGTACAAAATTTATCGCTGAGAAATAGAACAGATTCTGTTTTTTTTGCGATTTGACACAGATCATAGATCCCACGTCCTTATTCTGCTTAGAAATTTAAGGAAGGTAAAGGTACAACTCTGTTGTGCAACGAAGTCTGGTTGGACAGCGCATGGTATCGTAGTTTGCATTGTTGTACAAACAAATTTTGTGTTGGTCCAATGGTTGGATGAAAATCAAAATGGTTTGCTTTAAGTTATATTTTGAGAACTATAACTGCATAGAGCGACAAGGGTACCAACACGTCACTGTCAGTCTAATTTGGAACTTACAAGACTTATAACCTCTATGGCATGTATTGAAAGCGTATACATGAACGATAAATAAGAATTATTTCTGACCTTAAAAACACAATAACCCAGAATAGCGATTATTTTTGATCGAAAAAAAAAGAAGTCAAATATTACGATTATTTTGATCAAAAAGAGTAGAAATCTAAATTAAAGGATCGAAAAGAATAGAAATCCAAAGTAACGATTATTTGGATCGAAAAAAATTGAAATCCACTACAACTAATTTTAAAAATTTTCGACTATTTTTGATCGAAAAAAATAGAAATCTACTACAACAATTACTTTTTATTGAAAAAAAAAAAAAAAATAGAAAACTTAATTAACGATAGTTTTTTTGATCCGATTACTTTGCAAATACAAATCCAATGTAACTATTACTTTTGATCGAAAAAATAGAAATCCCATAAAACAATTAATTTTAATTTTTAATATAAAAATCACAAAACTAAAAACAAATCATGTTTTTTTTTGTATAAATGGTAGAACTATCTTTTCAAACTCAAATAATGCAACCGTTAAATTACCTATTATAATATGTTTAGTTAATAAAATAAGAAAACAAAAGAAAACATTAATTTTTCAGCTTAATTTTAGACTACGTCGTAGGAAACTATTTTTTTGTGTGTTTTGACAAAAACAACAACCTTTCAGCCCCGGCGTATGTGCGTGTAAGTACCTGAATAGAAGGGAACTTGTGCTTCGGTGTTTTGTTTATTCACATATATATAATAGTTTAATAGTATATTGTATCAATATTAATGTACTTATTACATTAAAGTACTTTTGCATTGTTAAAACTATGTAGTCGTACCGATTAGAGGTCTGCGTAAGTGGATTTAAATCGGCCTTTAAGTCATTTGCCACATTTCAAATCCACCAAAATTTTTATGATTTAAATCATAAATCAAAACAAAAAGAAAAAAGAGCAAGTGAAGTGATTGCTTCAACCGTAAATTAAGTGTTCAAAGCAGTACAAGCGCAAGTGTGACAGTAAATCGTACATTTTAACGCTTCTTTTTACTCTTAATTCGCATTTTGTCTATTAAATGTTCAACACAGCGCAAGCGCAAGTGTGAGTTAAATTGTACGTTTTCATACTTCCTTTTACTCTTTGTTCGCATTTTGACTGTTGAGAAGCAAACACAATGTGTACTGTGGAAATGACTAAATTTACTTCAGCTCCAAATTTTTATGAAACCAAATTTAAGGGGACATGACACCTTCAAATTTTCAAGAATTAAAAAAGTTTTTTTGACTGTTTCTTGCTTAAAAAATATTGAAGAATACGTTTTTGATAATATAAACCTTATAAATATATAGCGAGCATTTTAGGAACATCGTGTCGTTATAGTACTTGAAAAGCTATATGTAGTTGAAAAACTTTAAACGCGTTTTTCTCGAAATACGTTTTTCGAGTTGGCGGGCATGATAAAAAAACTACACGACCGATCTTTCTTAATTTTAATATGTTGCTGTGTACATATTAATGCAGAAAGATCGGTATTATAGTTTTTGATTTTTGGCGCGATTTTGGCACGGAAAATTGGCAATTTTCGAAAAATTAGAACATTTGAGATTAAAGGTATACAAATAATATAACATCGGATTAAGCAACTCTTGAAGAAGAGAAAAAAAAATTTTATTGTTATTTGTTACAAAATCCTAACTCAAATAATCAACGCAATTTTACAACGCAACAAACCAAATTTCAAATGTCAGCCAAGTAGGCATAAATGTGCGCTTTGTTATTGTTTGCTTGTGCGTTTCGTGTCTTTTTTTGTTGACGATGTTGTTCTAAATCGTATGTTTAAATCACAACGAATTACAGCCCATAAGCAAACGAAGCTAAATCATTTTTTTGTATTGTCCTGTTCCGTGACATTGTTATTAAGGTGCTGCAGAATGTCAAACTTGATTTAGAGTTGTCAATAAATCCAATAGTCTGACGTAACAGCAAGCGCATTCACGCATACCTCTAGTACCGATGTGTACAGACCTTGGTAGGAAAAATGTGAACTAGACTTAAGCCTAAACCAAAACAGACGAGACGAGACGTAACGAGTAAGTTCGAGTGTATGTAAACCAATGTTGATAGCCAAAATGAACCAACGTAATTGATCGAAAGTGAACGAAACATTTTGACGAGACGAGTTGTTCCGTAAGAACCGAACTTCAAAACGATGCTACTCGTCATAACAGCTTTTTTGGTTCGTTGGCTAGCGTAACATTTTGGGTTAAATGTCAAAACAGACGAAACGAGTGCAAACGTTCCTTCAATTGCTACCGTCTCGTCACGTCTATTTTGGTTAAGTCTTTAAGTTGAAAGTTGACGCCATCTTTATGTGTGAACTATCCCATATCAGGGATATCAAATCAAATTTTTGTTAGAAAGAAAAAGCATGCGAACAGAGCCTAAGGCTGCCGTTACACTGGATGCGTAAACTTGTTCGTACGTGGTAAGACTGCAAAAAACTTACAAATCTTTCGACTTAAGGGCCAACTAAACCATGCACGCTTTGACTGCAGTCAACTTATGCAAGTGTGCGAATACACACAAATCGTATATTAAAACTACAACGTACTTAACAAAAAGTTTCGTTCAATTTCCACAAATGTCATTTCCTTAAGGAAAGAGCGAAACTGAACGCACTTTCTGTACGGAATCAGCTGTCTATGCATTGTTTACATAAAAAAATATGTTTGCAATGGAGCTAGAAGTGAAAAATCCATTTATTTTGAAATTAATAGGAAATGTGAAAAAATTCAGAGGTTTATACAGTAAAATTGACGCATTTTATTGTAATCGAAATGTAAAGGAAAGGGCTTGGAGTGCAGTTGCAGAAAAATGCATTTTAATATACACACACAATACATACAACAATTTGTTTGACAATTCAGTGATGCCACGCTTTGCTTTTGCCAATACTTTTTCCCGCAATCTACACGCATAGTACAAAATGAACAATTTTGTTTTCTTATTTTTTTCTTAAAATTAGTAAAAACAATATCTGGATTGCATATTTATTGCTTTAAGTATCTAAATTAATGCCATTGAATAACATTTTGAGAATGAATTCAATTTATTTAGGAAATATAAGAAATAAAATTTATGCAATTGTGGGAATATTTCTTACGCTTGCAACTATGGCTACATCGCTTCTTAAGTTCAACGAAGTACAACATTGCCACTAAAAAGTCTACTCTGAGTTTCTTAAGCATCTGACAGGCTTTTCGTTCAAATTTGACAGTATGTTACGCTAGGTGATGCATGGTTTAGTTGGGCCTTTAAGTGGAAAAGATCGTTCCGTACTGTCAATGAAACAACTGATCAAAATTTAGTAAAGGACCTTAAGAAAAAAGTTTTTTTTGGGACAGTCCTTAATTAGAAAATTTTATGATTGCATACAAAATATATTAGTTGACAGATAATTTATATACTTACCTATACTATTAATATTTTTCCAGCGTGATTTAACAAATAATACCTTCAAATTTCACTTTCAAAAAGTTAACTTTTCACTTGTTCACCAAAAACCGACCGTAACGAAAAAACTGTCCTTCCAATGAAAAATAACAAATCTTTTGTTATTTTGCTTTTGTTGGTTTGTTAAGAAATAAAAAAGGAACGTTAATTTATGCAAATGAAACACGATTTGTATCTTACACACGAAATAAGACAACGTATCATTTTTGATACAATATGCATTTAAGAATTAACTCGATTCGAATAGACAATACATAAACAAATTTACATTTGTAACGTTTGTTTTCAATATAGATCACAACAATTAAATTCTTATTAATGCTTTGAAAACGAAAAATTATTACTGGAAATCGATTTTGTACGAGTTATTGGCTTTGAATAATATGTATTCTTATACTTCACACTTTTCATAACAGAGCAGCACAGAATGCAATTTGTTTAAAATTCATTTGTTAAATTTGTTTTATTTTAATGCTCAGAGCATTAAGGAGGGTATTCTCTATATGCAATTTAAGGATTTTTAAAAGTAACAGGATTTTGCACTAGTTATTGGCCATCCAAAATACGCATTCTTCTCCTTCACACTTTTCATAACAGAACAGCACAGAATGCAATTTGTTTAAAATTGATTTGCTTAATTTTTTTATTTTAATGCTCAGAACATTAAGGAGGGTATTCTCTATATGCAATTTAAGGATTTTTAAAAGTAACAGGATTTTGCACTAGTTATTGGCCATCCAAAATACGTATTCTTATCCTTCACACTTTTCATAATAGAACAGCACAGAATGCAATTTATTCAAATTAACAGAGCAGCACAGAATGCAATTTATTCAAAATTCAGTTGTTTAATTTTTTTATTTTAATGCTCAGAGCATTAAGGAGGGTATTCTCCATATGCAATTTAAGGATTTTTACAAGTAACAGGATTTTGCACTAGTTATTGGCCATCCAAAATACGCATTCTTATCCTTCACACTTTTCATAACAGTACAGCACAGAATGCAATTTGTTTAAAATTCATTTGCTTAATTTTTTTATTTTAATGCTCAGAACATTAAGGAGGGTATTCTCTATATGCAATTTAAGGATTTTTAAAAGTAACGGGATTTTGCACCAGTTATTGGCCATCCAAAATACGTATTCTCATCCTTCACACTTTTCATAACAGAACAGCACAGAATGCAAATTTTTCAATTTAACAGAGCAGCACAGAATGCAATTTATTCAAAATTCAGTTGCTTAATTTTTTTATTTTAATGCTCAGAGCATTAAGGAGAGTATTCTCTATATGCAATTTAAGGATTTTTAAAAGTAACAGGATTTTGCACTAGTTATTGGCCATCCAAAATACGTATTCTCATCCTTCACACTTTTCATAACAGAACAGCACAGAATGCAAATTTTTCAATTTAACAGAGCAGCACAGAATGCAATTTATTCAAAATTCAGTTGTTTAATTTTTTTATTTTTATGCTCAGAGCATTAAGGAGGGTATTTTCTATATGAAATTTAAGGGTTTTTAAAAGTAACAGGATTTTGCACTATTTATTGGCCATCCAAAATACGCATTCTTATCCTTCACACTTTTCATAACAGAACAGCACAGAATGCAATTTTTTCATAGCCCTTTTGCTTAGTTTTTTTATTTTGTGCTCACAGCAGTAATGGCCTTGAATAATACGCATACTTAACCTTCAAACTTTTCATAACAGAAAAGCTCAGAATGCAATTTATTGAAAACTCTTTTGTTTAATTTTTATTCATGCTCAGAGACTTAAGGAGGGTTTTATCTTGGTTTTTATTGAATTTAAAGCTTATAAAATATTACTCGAATTTGTACAAGTTATTATCTTCGAACCGTCCTTATTAATTTTCTTAAAATGAAAAAACTTTTAACTTAAGAAATTAAAATCTAAGAAAAAAAAAAAATTACCATTAGGCATTATGAAATACATAATAATTGATATTCAATATAAAAAAAAATACAAAAAAAAAAGTTCGTTGTGTCGAGTTTCGAACCTCTATCCCTATGTTTCAAAGGCCAGTGGCTTACTCACTACGCTACAGACACATGTTAAACGAGCGCGGTTAAGTTCGATAGCAAGCTGTCACATCGTGCTTATATTGCTTTTCTATGTTAACATTTATTTAAAAGTTCTGTTAAGTTAACATTTTCGCCGCAAAAAATATCATTTTCGGTTCTTCGCCCGGCGCTAACTTCACGCAAGTGAAAAATTGTGCTTAACGCATCAATGGGAAAAGGCCGAAAATGGATTTTGGGAGTACAGGGGAGGTTCTTGACCCTCCAAAAAGGTGTTTTGGACCCATTTTTCGAAAAAAATTTTATTGCACGAATCGATGGGAAAAGGCTGAAAATGGATTTTGGAAGTGACAAGTGAGATCCCCGACCCTCCTAAATGGGATTTTTGGACCCATTTTTCGAAAAAAATTTTATTGCACGAATCGATGGGAAAAGGCCGAAAATGGATTTTTGAAGTGACAAGTGAGGTCCCCGACCCTCCTAAATGGGATTTTTGGACCCATTTTTCGAAAAAGTTATCTTCGGCCAGGCCGAAATTCACATACCCTACACTGCACTGAAAGTACCTTTTCAACAAATGTTAAAAAGACGTTGAAGAGGTTGAATAAGCCGAAAAAAATGTGAATGGTTGACAGAGGTTGAAAAATGTTTAAAAATCGTAAATATATGCAAAATGGTTGATTTTTGCGACTGATTATTTTTATTATAATTAAACATTATGAACTTACAGTCATTTTAGCAAAGACCAATATTGTAAATTTTACTTATTGATCAATGCTATTTTTTATTCAACAAACATGACACAGATAACAAATGGAACAATTTAACCTGGTAATTGGTGACATATGTTTCGGCTATTACCACAAAGCCTCATCAGACCAGTTTTTTGGTTAATGTTGTACATGGAGTCGAACCCTTGACCGTACATGCATTTCAATTGCATATCTGTCGACGGCCGCTCTAACAACTGAGCTGACTGTAAGTTCATAATGTTTAATTATAATAAAAATAATCAGTCGCAAAAATCAACTTTCTTAAACCATATGGAGAACACGCCAATTTCAAAAAATATGTGGCTGGCAACACCACAATTTTCGAAAAATAAAATCATAGCAAGTCTCTAAGCCAATGGCTTAGCAGCTGTGACAACAAGCGAGAAAGTGACAAGAGATAATAAATGGATATACGCAATTTGTACAGTTCAAGGTCAGTTCCTCAGTAGCTCAGTTGTTAGAGCGGCCGCCGACAGATATGCAATTGAAATGCATGTACGGTCAGGGGTTCGACTCCATGTACAACATTAACCAAAAAACTGGTCTGATGAGGCTTTGTGGTAATAGCCGAAACATATGTCACCAATTATCAGGTTAAATTGTTCCATTTGTTATCTTTGTCATGTTTGTTGAATAAAAAATAGCATTGATCAATAAGTAAAATTTACAATATTGGTCTTTGCTAAAATGACTGTAAGTTCATAATGTTTAATTATAATAAAAATAATCAGTCGCGAAAATCAACTTTCTTAAACCATATGGAGAACACGCCAATTTCAAAAAATATGTGGCTGGCAACACCACAATTTTCGAAAAATAAAATCATAGCAAGTCTCTAAGCCAATGGCTTAGCAGCTGTGACAACAAGCGAGAAAGTGACAAGAGATAATAAATGGATATACGCAATTTGTACAGTTCAAGGTCAGTTCCTCAGTAGCTCAGTTGTTAGAGCGGCCGTCGACAGATATGCAATTGAAATGCATGTACGGTCAGGGGTTCGACTCCATGTACAACATTAACCAAAAAACTGGTCTGATGAGGCTTTGTGGTAATAGCCGAAACATATGTCACCAATTACCAGGTTAAATTGTTCCATTTGTTATCTTTGTCATGTTTGTTGAATAAAAAATAGCATTGATCAATAAGTTAAATTTACAATATTGGTCTTTGCTAAAATGACTGTAAGTTCATAATGTTTAATTATATGCAAAATGTTGAAAAAAGTTGTGAGAGGTTGAATAACTATAACATAAATGAAAGCGGTTGAAAAAATTTGAAACTATTCAAAATTGATGAAAAAGTCGAAAAAATAAAGAAACTTATGAAGAAAGTTGAAAGAGGTTAAAAAAGTCGAACAAATACATATATTGGAAAAAGTTAAAGGGTTGAAAAAGTCGAAAGAATATGGAAACTGTTGAAAAAAATCGAACAGAAATGAAAAATTTGAAATATGCCACGCCCGATTCTCCAATTCCGCCCACTTTTTGCTCAATAAACTATATTCGTGATCGACATCCTCATATTAAAATTTAGAAAAATAGCTTGTATAGTTTGCGATATATGCCGCAGTTAAATTTAAAATTTAGGGCGGTGACACACCCACTGGTACAACCCAGCCCGGTTTTGATTCAGAAATAGCTTTTCATAAGCAAACCCCTAACACCATATTTCGATTAATATGCCACTTACCGTATTTTATTTGTATGGGAGGTGCCACGCCCACTGGTCCTATTTCAGCCACTTTTGATTCAGATATACTCTATAGCAACTGAACCACTATTAAATTTCATAGCAATTGCTGCAATAGTTCACAGCGGCTACAAATTTATGTTAATATGGGAGGTGCCACGCCCACTGATGCAATCCTGTCAAAACTCATTTATTTTTTAAGCCTACAGTAACTGACATCTATACACCAAATTTTATGAAGATTACTCTCTTGGCACACTATCTATAACAATAAACGTTTTTTGCTTATATGGGAGGTGCCACGCCCACAGGTACTATTGAACCAAATTTTTGAAATAAGAGACCTTATAGCAAGTATATCTACCTCATTGAATTTCATAACGATTACGTTGTTAGTTCTCTTAATATAACGTTTATAAATATTGTGGGCGTTGCCACGTCTTTCTATGAGTTTTTTCAGTAAAGTGGCTGAGCTTGTATTGATGGCTGTTTTCAGCGGCATCATCTCCAAAATTTTTATGAAAATCGTTTGTGCCACTTTTGAGATATATAGAATCAACATTTTTAACAGTTGAAAAGTGCCACGCCCTCTTTTTCAATTCCGCCCCTTAGTCCTTTAACTTTTATCTCACTTGAAAAGTAAGTCATGTACTTTAGCGATTGATTTTATAATGTTTTAAATACATTAAATAATTTATCCAACGCTAAGAATCGTTTGTGATGCATGTTTTGAAGATATTAACTCTAAAAAAGTTTTATTAAAGTTGTTGTCAACACTTCAGAACTAAATTAAATTGCACTTTACATTGTTACTGACATTTAAAATTTACATACATATAAATAAACTTGTTCTCGCGATTTTTATTATACTCATCGAGTGCAATATGTCAACAACTAGAGCTAAAACTTTTAGTGCAAAAAATCAACTTACGACAATGACCCCGACGCAAAATGACTCACCGGTTAACAAAAACATCATAAAGATTTCTCTCACTGTGCAGGAATTGGATGATCTCCTCGAAAAGCAAAGTGAAATGCTCATGAACTGCATAAAAAACGAAATGAGTAAGTTTCGTGAAGAGTTAGGGTGAATTCGGGATTGACAGAAATGCGACAGGACTGCGTTAGCACTGCAAGCTTTTTACTTAATCTGCAACCCTGCTGTCGCTGCTCAGCTGTCAGTGTGCTGCATTACTGAGCAAATTATTTACATTTGTTTTCTCGAACATGATTCCGCCGATAAATTTAATAAAAGTTAAAATTAAAGATGGAAATGTTATCAAACTTAATAATCACAAGCAGTAGTGATTTATCACGAAGAAGAGGCATTTGTTTGTTAGAAATGTTGAAGGAGAAAATCACAAAAGTGACAAATTTCTACAAATCAATTGAAATATATGCGGATGATACATTATTAGTTATTAATTAATAGTTAAAAACTAAATAAATTGTCTGGTTTGTTTTTGAGACTAATAATTATTATATTAATAATTTTTGTATTGAACTTTTTAGTCATTTATACAACCAACATGACAAAGATAACAAGTGGATCAATTTAACCTGGTAATTGGTGACATATGTTTCGGCTATTACCACGTATATACATATTTATATGCATATACATAGCCTCATCAGACCAGTTTTGGTTAAGTTGTACTGAGAATCGAACACCCGACCGTATGCATTTTTGAATTGCGACGGCCGCTCTAACACTTGAGCTATTGGGTATGTGACCTTGATGTGTACAAAGTGCGTGTTTCTTTTTTTGATTTCGCACGTATTGTTCCATTTTTCTTGTTATCTTTCTGAGTTATGTTCAGTTGACATAGCTCTTTTTAAGCTTATTTGGCTTATACATGTGCTATGATTTTATAATTATATTTTTCATATAATTTCAAAGTTCTGGAAAATTTTCCAGCTACATTTTTTATTATTATTGAAAAATTGGCGGGTTCTCCATATTAAGAATTTTTTGGTTTGTTTTTGAGACTAATAATTATTATATTAATTATTTTTGTATTGAACTTTTTAGTCATTTATACAACCAACATGACAAAGATAACAAGTGGATCAATTTAACCTGGTAATTGGTGACATATGTTTCGGCTATTACCACGTATATACATATTTATATGCATATACATAGCCTCATCAGACCAGTTTTGGTTAAGTTGTACTGAGAATCGAACACCCGACCGTATGCATTTTTGAATTGCGACTTCCGCTCTAACACTTGAGCTATTGGGTATGTGACCTTGATGTGTACAAAGTGCGTGTTTCTTTTGATTTCGCACGTATTGTTCCAATACAAATATAAATATGTATATACGTGGTAATAGCCGAAACATATGTCACCAATTACCTGGTTAAATTGATCCACTTGTTATCTTTGTCATGTTGGTTGTATAAATGACTAAAAAGTTCAATACAAAAATTATTAATATAATAATTATTAGTCTCAAAACAAACCAAAAAAATTCTTAATATGGAGAACCCGCCAAATTTTCAATAATAATAAAAAAAGTAGCTGGAAAATTTTCCAGAACTTTGAAATTATATGAAAAATATAATAATAAAATCATAGCACATGTATAAGCCAAATAAGCTTAAAAAGAGCTATGTCAACTGAACATAACTCAGAAAGATAACAAGAAAAATGGAACAATACGTGCGAAATCAAAAGAAACACGCACTTTGTACACATCAAGGTCACATACCCAATAGCTCAAGTGTTAGAGCGGCCGTCGCAATTCAAAAATGCAAACGGTCGGGTGTTCGATTCTCAGTACAACTTAACCAAAACTGGTCTGATGAGGCTATGTATATGCATATAAATATGTATATACGTGGTAATAGCCGAAACATATGTCACCAATTACCAGGTTAAATTGATCCACTTGTTATCTTTGTCATGTTGGTTGTATAAATGACTAAAAAGTTCAATACAAAAATTATTAATAAATAAATTGTCTTTAATTTGAGTTTCATGTACTTTTCTTCATCCATCTTTGTCAGCAGTTATAAATTTTTTGCTGCGTTGTTTGCTGTTTTTCTATCAAGAAATTTCGCAGTACATTGCCAGCAGCTGCCAACTCGAACGGTTGACGTTTGTGGTGTTGGCAGAAATTTAAGCAAGAACGTGCTGCTTTCTTATAATGCGCAGTACTGTCAATTCCGAATTCACCCTTATATTTGAAAATTGAAGAGGTTGAGAGAAATTGGGTAATCAAATTCAATGAAGCTAACGTTGCCATAGCTACATAGTGCTATTGAACGCATAGTCAACGTTTACACGAGGAAAGTCTTGCCGCAAAGTTTCCTTGTTTGTAGGCAAAAGGGGAAAAGCGAAAGGGACGATGTAAAAAATTTGTCATATGTTGCAAACGCGAAACGAAAATCACAAAAGAGAATGGACAAGAATTTGTCTCTCAGACTTTCCTCGTGTAAACGCCGACATAGAAAAAATTTAAAATGAAACAACTGACATTGCAACGCTGAAAGAAGAAGTCCCTGAAATACAAAAACAAATTGGAGTGCTGGAAAGAAGAGAAGTTGCTTCTGATGCTGTGCTGTTCGGTGTACCTGAGTGCAACGACGAAAATCTGTCCGTTATGTATAATAAACTCATGATTTAACTATACATGGTTGGAGCGATGCCAGATAGTGCCTCTTTCTCTATTAATTTTCTCTTCGCGAACTGTCAAAATCGAGCACAACAAACAGTGATAATTTGGTTAAAAAGAAAAACAAAAACATTTGTTTCGCAAAGATAAATTGATTTTTTATTTCGCGTGTGAATTTTTTCTTTTAAGGCTTTGTTTAAGTGAATTACTATGCCGAGTTTTTTGGAGTTATTTCGCGCGGTTGCCTCGAAGGAAAATATTTAATTTTTTTGTGTTCCCACGAATGAGGGAAGGCGTGGACAGTGGATCGAGTACAGAAGGGAAGAGAGTCCTGTTCAACAATTTCACAGCATGCACCTGCGGTGGTACTGCGACTATATGGTTTATAGCACGTACAAGTAATCTTGAAGCTCCCAAGTCTTAAAGGCAGGATTAATTACATCCTGAAGGTTACACAATCCGGTTTCAGCTTGATTGGTGGTGATCTCCACAGTATAGCCACTAACTTTAATTTTGTTCACATAAGTTTGATATTTTATCTTATTTTTTCCTTTGTTTTGATTATGTTGTTGACAATTTGCGAAGAGGTGTCCCAGGGTTGTATTTTCAAATTTTGACAACGTGCTCCAACCTATATAGTTAAATCATGTAATAAACTCTGTTTCTCTATCGGCTGCAAACCTCCTTAACTTATTAGTATTTTTCGAGCGAAGAGAAATGGTTTAAGAGCAAGAGATTCAAAATCAGCGATAATTCTGAAATTCACAAGTGCATACGGGCGTGATACTCTTCTTCAGAATGCAGCTTTGTATCGAAATGTAAATAAAAAAGAACTCTCACTAAGTGATGTTGGGTTGAGCTCTAATGATAGCTGCTATCTCAACGAAAGTTTAACTAAGCGCAATAGGCAATTACTACAAAATGCAATAAAACTGAAGCGCAGACAGCAGCTATTTAAAGCATATGCGAGGAAAGGGTCTATTTTTGTAAAGAAATTTGAAAACGGTGACACCTACGAGATTGAAAACTCTACTGAGCTTAGTAATATACTAGTTACAATTGAAGCTAACGTAAATGCATAACATGTTTAAGGGTTGCCAATGGGTCAGAATACGCGAAACCGACATGTCTGAAATGTTTTTCAAAGTTTTTTATATAAATCAGTAGCTGCAAGTGGTAGAAATTAGTGTATGGAAAAATTTTTTTAAAAAAATTGTTGCAATAATTATCGCCAGTCAAAGTTTTCATTAACCTTTTTTTTAAAATGCTATAAGTTTTCAACTGCTTGACTGATCGTGACGAAATTTTTTAATTTCTGTAGATAATAAGTTGAACTTATGTATTTAAAAAAAAAAGTTGCAAACATTTTGCATTTTTGTTGTTAATTAGCAATTTTTCTATCAACAATTGAATTTTAATAACTTGATCCGCCTCGAAAAAATCTGAAAAAAAATTACAGAGATGCATTGAACCCTTCCAAACTAGAATTCATCAAAAAAATCGTGGAGCTTCAACTAGTTTTGACGGTATAAATATTATAGTGGTACCGGGCGGACGAAAAATGCATAAAAATTTTGTTGTTTTTCAAAAAAATCAATAACACTAGCTTACAAGGAAAAGGATCGGGTTTCTCATAGACTTTTTTCCATGTATTTTGAGGCGTAGTTTTTTTTTCTTAAGAATAGTTTTCAAGATATCCCCAAAAAACCCCTTTTTCGGCACTTTTTTCATTTATTTGACTATATCTCGATTAATTTTTTTTTCGACTCAAAAACGCTTTTCAACACTTCAAAGATATTTTTACTCTCTTTCTAATGGTATGCTGTTTCCTTGAATCAAATAAGATTTGATGAAGTTACAAGCGCTCAAATTCCAAAAAAAACTGACTTTTTTAAAAATCACTAAATTTCAATTGCTCCATTTGAATGAAATATTTTTCCTTTTTCATATTTTTAGAATCAAAAATGAAAGGCGTTTCTTATGCAAACATTTTAAGGTTAATTTTGCGGATATCGGACTAAAAATGTAGAAGGTTTTCGAGAAAACAGTAAAAAACTTGCAATAAAATTAGATAAAAAACAAATGTATTTTCGTTAAATTTTATTGCAAGTTGTTTACTGTTTTCTCAAATAACTTCTACATTTTTTGTCCGATATCCACAAAATTATACTTAAAATATTTGCAAAAAAATAGTCTTTCATTCTTAATTCTAAAAATATGAAAAAGAAAAAAATTTTCATTCAAATGAAGCAATCGAAATTTTGTGATTTTTAAAAAAGTCATTTTTTTTGGATTTTGAGCGTTTGTAACTTCATCAAATCTTACTTGATTCAAGGAAACAGCATACCGTTAGAAAGGGAGTGAAAATATCTTTGGAGTGCTGAAAAGCGTTTTTGATTCGAAAAAAAAATTAATCGAGATATAGCCAAATAAATGAAAAAATGGCCGAAAAAGGGGTTTTTTGGGGATATCTCGAAAACTATTCTTAAGAAAAAAAAAATGTTTGCCATTTTTGGAAACTACGCCCCAAAATACATAGAAAAAAGTCTATGAGAAACCCGGTTCTTTTTCTTGTAAACTAGAGCTATTGATTTTTTTGAAAAACAATAAAATTTTTATGCATATTTCGTCCGCCCGGTACCGTTATAATATTTATACCGTCAAAACTAGTTGAGGCTCCACGATTTTTTTGACAAATTCCAGTTTGGAAGGGTTCAATGCATTTCTGTAATTTTTTTTCAGATTTTTTCGAGGCGGAGCAAGTCATTAAAATTCAATTGTTGATAGAAAAATTGCTAATTAACAACAAAAATTCATTTTTCATTCATTTCATTTATTAAAAAAAAAATAATAATACTAAAACGCTACAAGATTCATATCTTATAAGTAAGCGTACAAAGATTCAACAAAATATGTAATAACAAATATAAAACGAATAAGTTTTATGTTATAGCTTAATAAAAACATACGTACTAAGATTATTTATAAAATTTAAGTAATAATATAGGAAGAGATTTTTTGCCTGAACTGTGCCGGTGACCTAATTGATTGCAACTCGTGAGGAAGGTTATTCCACAAACGAATATCAGTGACAGTAAAAGAGCGCTCTAGAACCATACTTCTGTATCTGGGTAGTATTAATTTTAATCCTCTACGTGATTGCATAAATTGTAACAAATCATAAAGGTATCCTGGACAATTATTATGAATAATACTATGCAATTTTATTATATTCCGTAGAAAGTAGTACTGATCCAGGTCCATACCTAATAAAGTTTTTTTTAAAAGTGAAACACTATTGTATCTTGGCACATTAAAAACGAATCTAATGCAGTCATTAAAGGCCACATTCAATTTGCTCCTACAAGCAAAATCAGGACTTGGGTAAACTGAGCAGTTAAAGGTGAAAAAAGGCATTAATAATGTTTTTACCAATCGCAGTTTCATATTAATTGACAGTGAAAATGATGAAATTCTGAGACTTCTAAGCCCTGCATAAACACGCTTAATAGTTGCAGTTGTAGCATCACAACAGCTTAGCTCAGAATTTATTTCATATCCAAGATACTTCATGTTAGTTCTGTACGGTATAGTAACACCATTGATGGTAAGTGGAGGAAAATTCTCTACACCAATAGCTATTTTTGAACATACCATTCCTGCACATTTGGCAGGATTGAGCTGTATTTTATTTCTATCTGCCCATCCTTGTATGTTTTCCAAGTCTTCATTCACCCTGAATACACAATCTTCAGACAGACATTTCAACTTATAATCCACAGAAATTAAAAAATTTCGTCACGATCATTAAAGCAGTTGAAAACTTATAGCATTTTAAAAAAAAGGTTAATGAAAACTTTGACTGGCGATAATTATTGCAACAACAATTTTTTTTAAAAAATTTTTCCTTACACTAATTTCTACCACTTGCAGCTACTGATTTATATAAAAAACTTTGAAAAACATTTCAGACATGTCGGTTTCGCGTATTCTGACCCCAATACCAAATAATTTTTATTATTTTAGCATATATATTTATAGTATTTATTATTATTTTTAAATATAGTTTTCTTTCCCCTCTCTTGCATTTCAAACTTAGATCAACAATTACATATATACTTGTATTATTTTTATTTATATAATAAGTGGTATTATAAGACTGTTACTTCTAAAATTGCTCTGATATTGAATTGTTGTTTGTATGGTTTTGTATGATAATATGGACGATGGTGTTGATGAAAAACTAAGATCCTTTTGAATATTCTTTGTAAGCAATATAGTGGACTAACAGTAGTTCATTTTAATGCTAGAAGCTTAGCAAAACTAGATTACATTAAATATGTGTTTGACAAATCATCAGTTGATTTAATTCGTATAACTGAAACTTGGCTACACAGTGATTTGTGCGACTCCATTTTTAATTTAAAAGAATACAACTTGCTAAGAAATGACAGAGTGGGCAAAAAAGGTGTAGGTGTAGCAATATATTATAAAAAGTTTTTAACTGTTAATGTTTTAAATAAGTCTGAAAATAGTCAAGTAGAATTTCTAAATGTTGAAATAAAATGTAAGCTCACTTAAACTTTTATATCTTGTGTCTAAAATCCTAGTAGAGAGTCCAGCCTGCAACCTTTTTTCGATGACATTGCTAATTACATTGTAAGCTTTGACAACCTAATTATTTGTGGTGATTTGAATGTTAACATTTTAATTACTGAAAAGGCTACCATTGATATGCAGAACCATATAGATACTTCTGGTCTTTCAATTATTAGTAGCGTTATGCCTACCCGGTTTGGAAAAAACGCTAATCCTAGTTTATTGGACTATTTTATAGTATCTGATCCTTCCAATGTTTTAATTTTTGATCAACTTGGTTTTCAATTTAATTCAATTTTTATTTATCAATAAAATAACATTAATTTAACAGGTATTCATTAATAACAAATTTCTCTTTTAAACATTGATAAAAACTGCAATCTGTTGCTTAAAAAAAAAACAAGTAGTGAATGCAGTTAGGCTTACGACTAAAACCTTAAATTAATTAAAACATAAAATTTATTTAAACATACGAAGCGTGGGGGCTTCAGTTTGAAATGCATATACAAACACAATAAATAAATAAGCAATAGCATTAAACATAGCGAAAATCGCAAAAAAAAAAGCCAAAGGAGGAGA
Organism: Tricholauxania praeusta; assembly: GCA_949775025.1. Classification (NCBI taxonomy): domain Eukaryota; kingdom Metazoa; phylum Arthropoda; class Insecta; order Diptera; family Lauxaniidae; genus Tricholauxania; species Tricholauxania praeusta. The sequence continues at coordinate 9,688,707 of OX459032.1, read as the reverse complement.
AAAAAAAAATCATACCAAAACACGAAGAAGTCTATCGATATCTCTTAACTCAAGATCAAATATCCATGATTTAGTCTCTTTAAGAAAAACTTGTTTATTTCGTACACATCTAATAGAATCAGGAAGACTATTGAAAAGTCTGGGTGCAACCGATAAATAATAATTTAAGAAGTGCGTAGTGGAATGGTTTGGTATGGTGGCCAAATTTAAATTATTTGCTCTAAGTAAATAGACCGAGTAATTTCTGTTAACTAAATAACCACATCTATTAAAAAAGACTTTCAAAACTTTAAAAAAGTATAAATGCTTTAAGGGTAGAATTTTCAGATTACGGAACAGTGGAAGACTTCTTTCAAGACGATGTTGTTTACATACTATGCGAATAACATGTTTCTGAGCCAACAACAACGGATTTATTTTGTATAAATTGGTGCCACCCCAGCACACTATACCATATTGCAACTTGGAATTGAAAATACCATGATAAATACAAACCAGTAACTTTTTCTTGCAGTATTTTTGTAAAAGATACAATTGACGAGTAGCACCCATCAAATATCTTTTTAGCGTAGATGTGTGGTCACTCCAGCACATTTTCCAATCAATTAAAAGACCAAGATATTTGAAAGATTTCACCCATTCTATGGCAAAGCATTTTACACAGCAGGTACGTTCATCAAAGTAAGTTTGTGTCGCATTGGAAAAGGCACAAATAGTGTTATCTAGTATGTATTTCTTACATTCAGCTGCATGAAAAATGGGGTTGCAAAAGTGAATTTCCCTGCCTGAAACATTAAAGTACATAACTTTAGTTTTATCGCTTAAAACAAGTTTATGCATTGAAAACCAATGTCTTAATAGGTTTGTTCGAAGCAGATTTTGTGGTAAAAATTGAAAAGTGTCAAATCGCGATTTTTGAGAGAGTAAAAGCTAAAATTTCTCTGACTACTCGAATCACCTCAATTCTGTCTAGAACGGAAAAATAGGTAAAAATTGAAGACTGTCAAAAGTCGCGCGTATTTTAGTAAACAAACAATGGCAGAGTTTAGGAGCTAAAACCAGCACCATAGTTGCGTAACCATTTGGTTAAGACATTCTGAATGCAAGGCGAGTGAAGCATTTTCGAGAATATTATTGAAATAACTTAAAAAGTAAATGTTCGATTTTAAAGTTTTCTGCCTGGTTTTTATAGCTTCATAAATTATCTTGAACTTTGATTTATTTGAAATGCATAAAATGCATTTTAATACAACGCTTAGGATAAAAATAAGGGGTTTGACGTTAAGTAAATTTTAGCCGTTTTTAAATTTCACATACGCTGTTACGGAATTCACGTTTTTAACAGCTTGTTAGTCCAGAAAAGTTGTGCACTAAATTTTTGTTCAAACAAAGAGTTATGTTCGATGGAATTGTAAAACCATAAAAAAAATGGAGCAACTTCCATTTAGCAACACTTCCAATTCCTTATGTTAAAACTGCGCACTTCGAAAAACAGTATCTTTAAAATAATTATCTGGTTGACTACCGTACAACCATTCAGGTAACATTCAACTTTACGATTCCTTTTCAATAAAAAATCGCTCAGCTATTTAATTAAATAAATGAGCATTTACCAAGAAATGTTTTGATTTCAAGCTTTTTGTTATGTTGCTCCTTCTTAACACAACCTTATAAGAAGTGAAAAAAAATCAACGCTGAAAATGATTTTATATGGAAAGTATTTGACAGGTATAATTCAGACAGGAAATTTCATTTCCCTCGCATGCAAAAAGTGAGTCACCAGTCTTGTTGCCTACGATTTTGACAGTCTTCAATTTTTAGCCACAAGAAACTTATCTTGGTGAAAATTGAACTTATTTTTGGGAGGGGAAGTGATCAGCTGTTTCTTACTCTCATTTTTTCTCTCTCAAACACCACATTTTTTCTGTCTCGAACACTTTTTGTGGTAAAACTTCATAAATATTTATAAATATTTACCTATTTTTTCAGTCTCGAACAAACCTAATGTATTCAAATCATTATTCATGTCAGCATTTAGGCTTAGTAATGAGTCACTCGTATACGTACACGCCATGTCATCAGCAAAAGCTATAATGTTACTACAAAAATGTTGGTCAAAAATAGAGTTTATAAAAATTAGAAAAAAGATGGGTCCGAGGACAGAGCCTTGTGGTACACCGATGGTTATGTTTAAATAATCACTATACTGATTTTCTAATTTAACTCTTTGACTTCTGTCACTTAAATAGGATTTAAACCAATTGTGAATAACACCTCTGAAGCCGCATTTATAGAGCTTATCCAAAAGGATTGAATGGTCAACTGTGTCAAAGGCCTTTGTAATGTCAATGTACAAAGCTGCAGAAAATTTTTTTTGATTAAGACCATTGTTTATATTGTTGCAGAAATTCAAGAGGGCATCCTCAGTAGACATACCTTCTCGGAAGCCAAATTGACACTTGCTCAAGTAATTTATTTTGTTCAGAAAATTTAACATCCGTTTTTTAATGGCTTTTTCAAAAATTTTTGAGAATACTGGAAGTATGGAAATCGGCCGAAAGTTATTGAAGAGCGTTTTATTACCTTTTTTAAATAATGGAATAATTTCAGCTTTTTTAAGCTCACTCGGAAAAATGCCTGCAAAAATACTCTTATTAAAAATAGCACAAATTACGTCAGCAATATTTAGTGCAATCAGTTTGATAAAACCATTAGAAAAGCTACTTTCAGTCCTAGAGTTAGAATTTTTCAAAGACATAATTGTTTTAAATATTTCATAAGATGAGATGGGCTCAAAGAAAAAGCTCTCAGAGTATACCTTTTCCTTTTTTAAACAGTCACAGGAATTACTACTCAAACCATTATCAATAACAACATCGTTGCCATTTTTGGCAAAAAATTCGTTAAAGGCATTAGCCTTTCCAATAGCGCTTGAGACAACCTTATCATTTACAATTAGATTACTAATTTCCTCATTTGTGGACGTTTTATTTAATAAAATATTGACAAGTTGCCACTCTTTTCTTAAGTTGCCTTGTAAATTAGCGAATTCATTAGCATAGAAGTTATTTTTACAATTGGTAGATTCTATTACTATTTCTTTGCAGAGTTTCTCATAGTGAATCTTGATATTTATATTGGCAGGATTTCTTTTACTTTTTTTATAAACTCTATTTTTAAATTCAATTTTTTCTAATAATTCTATCGATATCCATGGCTTCAGCCTCTTGAATCTTTTGTTTCTATTTTTTAACTGAGCAGTGCAAGCGCAGACATGATTTGTTAGAGTGTCATTAAATAGCTTAAATGCTATGGACGGATCTGCTTCTTCATAAACAATATCCCATGTTTCATAGCGAAGGCGGTAATTCAATGCAATAAAATTAGTTTTTTCATGGAAAGAAATACTATCACTAGATTGGTTTTTAGGTTTTTCAACGTTTTTGAGACAAAGACACGTCATACAATGGTCAGTAATATCCAATTGTGCTACAGAGCTACAAATTGAAGTATTGTTTGATCGCCCTAACCGTACAAAAATGTGATCAATGCATGTTGCAGAAGTTTCCGTTATTCTTGTAGGCTGATTTACACATGATTCAAAACCAAATGATGAAAGAAGCATTAGATATTTATCGGAAAATTCTGTCTCTATTAACAAATTCAAATTCATATCACCAAGCATTATAATGTTTTCAGACCTATGATATATATATATCCGATATATCCGACCATGATTTAATTTTCTGTACTTTGGATAAACAGCATGACTGTCCGTCTCCGAAAATGCGTTCATTTTATGATTATAAAAATATTAACTATTCAGCATTATATAATGATGCCTTATTAATTCCTTGGCATGAATGTCTCCTTTGCTGATGTGTGAATGAAAAATTAACTGTATTTACGGATTTTATCAAAAAATTAATGGATAAGCATTTACCTGTTAGAACCTATCAAGTAGAAAACCCTGCCTGGTCTTGGTATACCCCTCGCGTAAAAAAAGCTCTAAAATACCGATCCAAATGTTATACTGCATGGAAACGTAACCAATCTGAAGAAAACTTTGTAAAATATAAACGAGCTAGGAATGATGCTATTAAAATAACACGTGAACCTAAAAAATTTTTGTCTTAAACAGTTAGATGTATCTTTACGTCCAAAGCGGTTATGGCATAATTTAAAAAAACTTAATGTTTATTGTGATAAGAACCAGCTTTGCAATATCGATCCTAATGCTCTAAACAGTTATTTCAACCAAACAAGTATGATCACACATTCCGCAGGTGATGATCCTTCATCATTCAGTCTACATGATTTGTGCCAGTTCCATTTCTCACCAGTTACTGAAATGGACGTGTATCTCAAGGTTTTTCAAATTAGATCTGATGCAGTCGGTGAAGATGAGCTACTAATAAAATTTATAAAAATTATTTTACCATACAAATTTAGACCTCTTACACATATAATTAACCATTGTTTCACCACATCGTCTTTTCCCAACCTTTGGAAACTTGCCACCGTAACACCTGTGCCCAAAAACAAAAATGCGTCTACTCCTCAGGATTTTAGGCCTATTAGTGTACTCTCTGCCCTGTCAAAAGTGTGTGAAAGCTTAATTGCTGAACAAATTACTCAGCATCTCAATGATAAAAATCTTTAACACCCTCTGCAATCTGGTTTTCGCAAAGCACATAGTTGCACAACGGCAATGATGAAGGTTTTAGATCAGTGGTCGGCAGAGCGCAAATATCAAATATTTTCTTACTCTCAAATGAGAGAGAAATGACAAAAGCTCCAATCACTGTGAAAAATGCTTCTACGTTTCGCTGTTTACGCTCCATATGATATCTTATTTCAGGGGTTGAATTTTAGTTATAAAATGCCTTTTTATATGAAATTTATTAACTATCCCTAAAACTCACTTGTATATTAAGCGTTGCGCATTGACAAAAAATTATTCAGCGAAAAAATATTTATTTTGCCATTTGATTTCAAACATTTTTGCAGTGCATTAACGAAATAACAAGCTCATTTTGTAGTTTGCTTACTCTCGCTTATTCTCTTCGTTTGCTCGCGAGCCTATGGGGCGCCGACCACTGTTTTAGATGATGTTAGCATCAGCTTTGATCAAAATAAGTTAACCCTTCTATGCCTATTAGACTTTACAAAGGCATTTGACAGTATTAATCACAGTATTTTATGTAGAAAACTAAAATCGCTTGGACTTGGAAACTCTGACATCAATCTTATTAAAAGCTACTTGGGTGGTAGGCTGCAAAGAGTGAAAGTAGGTAAAAAATTTTCAAGTTTTAGTTTGGTGACATCTGGGGTACCGAAAGGTTCTGTACTTGGACCTCTACTCTTTGCTATGTTCATATATGATTTGCTTTTAGTCTGCAAACATTCAGAAGTGCATGCATATGCTGATGATATACAGCTGTACATCTCAATAAGAAGTGGTCTCATGGAAGATTTATGCTGCTGTTTAAATGAAGATTTAGAATATATAAACACAAGGGAAAAAGCAAATCATCTACAGCTTAATCCTACCAAATCTAAAGTATTGCCTGTTTCTAAATTTTCAGTAAATAATTCTGATATTCAACCTATATATATTGCTAATAATAAACTCGAACTTGTGCGAAAAGTAAAAAGCTTAGGCTTATACATTAACTCATGTTTCAATGCCGTTGATCATATTGTTACGAAATTCCTGTCTCTTTGACGATAATTTCGATCTCTTACACTTTTCTAAGTTCGATCACTGGATTGTGTAACAATTAAAAACACACCAACTTATTTAGTTATAAAATGGTTTATTTAAATCACAATAGTTAGTTTTTACACGGTATAATGGTTTATTTTATTAACGTTCAAATTCTAATATTAATATGACACTGTATACACAACTGTTTTTCTTTACTACTTAAAGTCACTTTATTACGGAACACACTGTTCTGCTTCACTGTTTTAATTTAACTGTGTCCGAAAACTCAAATGACACCCTTTTATACTACAGGCATCACTTTCTCGAATAATCTACTACCATTATCCATAATTTACCAGTGCTTCTAAGTACGTGTATTCTACCATTATCCATAATTTACCAGTATGGCGTATCGACGTTGAGTTCACAATTATCCAGAATGTTGCTACTATGCTCAAGATGGCGTTATACGACGGCGATAATTTCTCTCGGTTATCGACTTTTATAGTGAACTGCAGCGTCTGTTCGGTTTATTATTTTTAGTAAGAAAACTGCACTTTTTCCGCTAGATGGTGTAAAAGTACAGGGTGTTTTTTTTAGAGGTATAGAGCTTCGAATTGAAATAAAACACAAGAAAATCGTTTTAATGTCCATCAATTTGGCTTTATTGGAAGGATAATTTTATGCCATTAATGTTTAAATATGATTTCGGGCATGTGGCCGCCGCAGCTGGCTCGAATAAAGCCAATTCTACAGGTCCAATTTTGAACCACTTTTTCGAGCATATGGGGCCGTATGTCGGCAATAACGCCACGAATGTTGGCTTCCAAGTCCCCTAACGTTTCTGGTTTGTTGGCGTAGACGAGCGACTTCACATATTCCCAAAGAAAATAATCCAAAGGTGTCAAATCACACGATCTTGGTGGCCAATTGACAGGTTCATTCCGCGAAATTATGCGCTCATCGAATGTTTCCTTCAATAAATTGATTGTGACGTGCGCTGTGTGGCATGTAGCGCCGTCTTGTTGGAACCACAACTCATCCACATTCATGCCATCCAATTCGGGAACAAAATAGTCGGTTATCATGGCTCTATACCGGTCTCCATTAACGGTAACTGACTCTCCAGCATTATTTCGGAAGAAGTGTGGCCCAATGACTCCACCAGCCCATAGAGCACACCAAACAGTCAGTTTTTGTGGATGTAATGGCGTCTCAAGGGTTTCATGTGGATTCTCTTCACTCCAAATGCGGCAATTTCGCTTGTTGACGTAGCCATTCAACCAAAAATGAGCCTCATCACTGAACAAAATTTTGCGATGAAAATCAGCATCGAGATCAATCTCATTTTCGGCCCATACACCAAAATCACGACGCATTGCATGGTCTCGCGGCTTTAATTCTTGCACAAGCTGGATCTTGGAAGGTCGCAAGCCAAGATCTTTGCGCAAAATCTTCCATAAAGTTGATTGACAAAGCTCCAATTGCTGTGCACGGTGGCGAATCGATTCATTCGGGTCCTCTTCAACATTTTGCTCTACAGCGGCAATTGTTTCTTCGGTGCGCACTGTTCGACGTCTCTGCGGATGCGTATTATCACATAGAGTAAACGTAGTGCGAAAACGATCCATGGTTAACCGAATTAATTGCTCTGATGGACGATTATGTCGACCATAAAATGGACGGAGCTTGCGGTAAACTTCGCGAACTGAACCATTATTTTCGAAATAAATTTGCACGATTTGCAAGCGTTGTTCTTTTGTCAACCTATTCATGATGAAATGGCAAACCAAACTGAACATAAATGACATAGAGTTGCTAGATTTGACCATAAAATGCCAGTTTTATCTCTATTCGAAAAACAAACCTCTAAAAAAAACACCCAGTATTTATTCAGCCAGTGATTTAGCTAGTATCGTTTAGTTTTCTTTTGTTGGTTTTTATTTCTAGAATTTTCTGGCGTAAACCAAATTTCGCTACACTGCCCTCCACTTAAACTTGTTCGTCCCGAACAAGAGTCTCTCCGTGCCTAGTATAAGGTGCCAGTCTTTCGATGTGGACTACCTTAAATTAACTTTTGTTCCCGGGGTATTTTCGGATTCGATACACAACATCATTAATCCTTGTGATGATCCGGTAAGGTCCCTCCCAATGAGTCTGTAATTTAGGAGACAAGCCTCGTTTTCGTTGTGGGTTATGTAGCAGCACTAGTTGACCTTCTTTGAACCCTTCAGTATTTGCTCGCAGGTCATACCGAGCCTTCATCTTGTCGGCAGCCAATTGAGTACATCTCCTGATAAGCTCGTGTATATCTGCTAATTCTTCTCTTTTCCGCGACATGTAATCGTCAGCATGGGTCGTTTCTGGGACAACGCTTACTCCGTACTTAAAGTCTGCTCGAAGCCTTAAGTCCGTACCAAAAATGGCTTTTGCTGGCGTGACTGTAGTAGTATCGTGTATTGACGACCGATAAGCCATCAGGAATATTGGTAGATGTTCATTTCAATCTTTTTGTACTTTATCGACAACCTTTTTTAAATGTTCCTCCCTCTAGAGTACGGTTGAACCTCTCGACCATGCCATCGGACTGAGGATGCAAAGCTGTGGTACGTGTCTTCTGAATTCCAAGCATGTCACAAATCTCCTTAAAAAGTATCGACTCAAAATTTCGTCTTTGGTCGGAATGCAACTCAAGTGGAGCTCCATATCGGCAAATCCAATTTTTGATGAAAATGTCTGCCACTGTTTTTGCTTCTTGATTGGGAATGGGATATACTTCTGGCCACTTACTGAAATAATCAATTACCACAAGGATGTATTTATTTCCTGCATTGCTGATTGCAAATGGTCCCGCTTTATCCATGGCTATCCTCTCAAAGGGAGCTCCAACGTTATACTGATGCATTTTTCCCCGAGTGCGTTGCCTTGGTCCTTTAGCAATTGCACATTGGTCACAACGGCGGATCCAGTCAGCAACTGATTCTTGGCATCCTACCCAATAAAACCGTTTCTTTATTTTCTCTGTGGTTTTCGTTATGCCCAGATGTCCACCACTCGATCCATTGTGATAATCCTCGATTATTTCCTTAAATTTGGCCTTTGGAATGACCAGAAGCTTTGAGCGAGTTTTACCATCCTCTCTTTCCCAGATTCAGTAGAGACAACCATCATGCAACTCCAAACTTTGCCATTGCGCCCAGTATGCTTTACAGATTTGGCTTTCATTTGAAATTTCTTGCCACGCCGGTTTCCTACCCAGCTCCTTATACTTAATTATAGTTGCCAAATCTGTATCACTGCGCTGGTCCCGTTTTACCTCCTCCTTTGTCCACTTTTCTTCAGGCAAAACGTTCAAAAGGCGCACATCAATTGTTCCAGCTTTATTTTCCGTTCGTGAAATCCACCGTTCTATCCACCGTGCGATTTGACCTTCAGGATGCTTGAATTGAAGTAGCCACCTTAATGCCGCATGGTCTGTTCTCAGGAGAAAGTGCTGTCCATATAAGTACTTATGGAAGTGTTTCACGCAATCCATTACTGCCAATAACTCTCTCCGAGTTATGCAATAATTCCTCTCAGGTTTCGATAGAATTTTGCTGAAATATGCGACGACTTTTTCTTGTCCATTGATGATTTGGGACAAAACTCCTCCAATACCTTTGGCCGGGTAGCCAATATCTTTGCCGGGTATTGGGTACGCGAGTATTGGCGCTGTAGGCAGTAATTCTTTCAGCTTTTGGAATGCAGTTTTCTGTGCCCCACTCCATTCGAATTTTCGATTTTTCTGTGTCAACTCATGTAGACTGCCTGCAACATTTGCGAAACCAGGAACAAAGCGTCTGTAATAAGTGCATAGACCCAGAAAACTTCGCAACACATGACGATTAGATGGTCGTGGCCAATTTTTCACAGCTTTTATTTTATCTTCATCTGTGTGTATTCCTTCTGACGTAACCTTGTGCCCCAGATATTTGACTTCACGCTGGAAAAGTGAGCACTTTTTCGCACTTAATTTTAGTCCAGCTGCCTCCAAGCGCTCAAACACAAGTAGACAAGTCTTCCAATGTAGTCCTTTGAGAACTCGTTCCATTAACCGCTCAAACGTAGCTGGAGCGTTACAAGGACCAAAAGGCATGACGTTGAACTGCCATAGACCATTCCCAATACTAAAGGCAGTTTTCTCTTTGTCTTTTTCATCTATTTTCACCTGCCAATATCCACTTTGTAAGTCCTGGGTGGAAAACCATGTTGCTCCAGATAACGTATCCAGTGTATCATCTATTCTGGGTTACGGGTAGCTGTCTTTTTTGGTGACGTCATTCAATTTTCTGTAATCCACACAGAATCGCATACTTCCGTTCTTTTTCTTGACAAGTACGACCGGTGAACTCCATGGACTTTCTGATGGTGCAATGACATTTTCTCGCGCCATATCCTCTATAAGGACCGTCACTTCTTCTCTCTCTAGCGAGTGCTAGCCTCCTTGGAGGTTGACGAATCGGCTGAAAATCACCTGTATCAATGCGATGTTTGACAACTGATGTTCGGCCATTATTTTCTCCCTTGGACGCAAATATCCGCCAATGTTTTTAAAGAGGAAAAACGTTTCCGCGGCTAAACTAATGAACCGATTTTGATGAAATTTTGTTTGAAGATAGATTGAATCCTAAGAAAGATAATTGAAGGAGGTATCACGACTGTGCCACTGCACCGATTTTGATGAAATTTGGTACATAGATAGACAGAATCTTGAGTAAAAATATATTTTTTTATTCGGTGGTGCCACGCCTCTTACAGGAAAATACGTCGTTACTACTAAACTAACGGACCGATTTTGATGAAATTTTGTTAGGATATAGACAGAACCATAAAAATGATTTCTAAAAACTAAATTTTTTTTAGGAGGCGTGGCAGCACTTCTAACAGGAAAAAGCGTTTTCACTACTAAGCTAATATGCCGATTTTGATGGAATTTGGTACAGTGATAGATTGAACCCTGAAGAAAGTTTTTTGTTTTAAAGTGGACGGTACCAACCCCCAGTTAATGAACCGATTTTGATGAATTTGGTATCGAGACAGATTGCGCCCTAAGGAAGAGAAAGAGATAGGGACATAGCAACATGAGATGTACTATAACTTACAATTTTGGAGCGATGATAAAAAATTACTTTTCAGTTCAGTTTTTAATACTATCAGGGGAAGTCCGTAAATAACGTGAGGCAAAATAGGGGGAGGGGGTCCGGAAAAATCACACCAAGTCTCACAAAAGGGGAGGGGGCTCAATGAAATTCTCGCTTCAACTTTTTAATGCAGAGACTAAGCTAATCGAATCTTAGAGTTTAGACATGCAACAGCTTCTTACCCTTTGTTTGTGAAAAGGTGAGGATTATATATATATAAATAGGCAGCTGCAAAACGGTTCCATCCTCTTTTAACTGCCATAACACAACATAATCGCTTAGTTTATTTTATCTGTGGTAAAGGTTATGAAGAGGACCAGTGCAGAATGTGAATTTTTTTTTAATAGTAGGTGGAGCCACGCCTTCAACGGGAAAATACGTTTCCACGGTTAAGCAAGTGGACTGATGTTGGTGAAATTTGGTTTGGAGACAGATTGGAACCTTAAAAAAAGGTAAGACAATCTTCAAGTTCTTTAAGGAGGCGTGGAATCGCCACTAATGGGAAATAACGGTATCACAGCTGTGCCACTACACCGATTTTGATGAAATTTGGTATGTATCTATATATTGAATCTTGAGTAAAGATATTTGTTTTGCTAATGGACCGATTTTGATGAAATTCAGAAAAATATTGAACCCTGAGGAAACGTATTTGTTTTAAAATAGAGGGTGCCACCCCTTCAACAGGAAAATTTGTTTTCGCAACTTAACTAATGGACCGATTTTGATGAAATTTGGTATGGAGATAGATTGAAGCTTTTGTTTTTATATGGGTAGTGACACACTCTTAACAGAAAAATATGTTTCCTTAGCTAAACTAATTGACTGATTTTGATGAAATTTGGTATGGAGATATGTATATTGAACTCTAAGATACAGAGATAGGGCAAGATTTTAGCATGATTTTTATTTTTAAAAGCGATAGCTCTTTTTTATATCAGTTTTTTAATAGCAAAAGCATTTATAATGGTTGAATTTCAACCACTGGGCGAACTCTAGTTTAATTAAGTAGACGTTTACACGAGGAAAGTCTGAGAGACAAATTCTTGTCTATTCTCTTTTGTTATTTTCGTTTTGCATTTGTGACATATGACAAATTTTTTACCACGTCCCTTTTGTTTTTCCGCTCTTGCCAACAAACAAGGAAACTTTGCGGAAAACGTTTCCTCTTGTAAACATAGACTAACTAGACACGAAACTCTTGTTCTTCTTCTCACGTATTGATTGTCAAAAATTTTGTAAACAAGAAAACGAGAGTGCTACCATATGTTGAAAAATTAATTTGCTAGAAATTACTCCTGATTTGTGGGAGTTTTTTGTTGGTAGATGTAATTTTTTCAGGGAAATATAATTTATATATGATAAAATGGTTTAAATGAATAAAAACGAAATTTTTGTATAAATAACAAATGTATTTGTTTATTGTTTTATTCTTTTGAACTTAAGATCAGTTGAAATATCACATATGTACTAATACAAAGTCGATCATATCATATTTGTCAGTGTGAAAATATTTTTTGAGATGTCCAAAAATAGCATCTATCAACCTGAGCATCGAGAAGATGGGTACGTATGAAGATGTTTATGAACATTTAACCAGTTAAGAAAGTTCGCGATGCAAAAACGATAAATGCATTTAACACAATTCAGTGTGGTAATGAAGTGGTGACCCATTGGTTTAATTATCAGTGTATTTTGTTGCTTGCTGCTCCAGTTCTGCACCATACGTTTTTGTTTGCATTTTTAAAAGTTACTTTTGACATACATAACTCTAACAGATCATGAAAATATTCACAGAAATCCGAAAATGGTTTTTGAATCAACTTTAAAGTAATAAAAACCTATTTTGCTTTCTTTTTAGAGTTACTTTATGTATTAGTCAACTTGCTAATTAAGTTGTCTAACGACTTTATAATAACCTAAGAAGAAGGTCGTTTTTTAAAATGATTTTTACTGAAAGTTGATGGCAAAGATGTCTTAAGAACATAAACATTAGATTTCATTGATTCAATGCAATTTTGTACTATCGCTCAAAATTCTTGAGGAAAATCTTCAAACTATCGTCAAAAACTTCAATTCAATAAGATTTGACTAATAAAGAATTATAAGCTGAGAAATTATTAAAGATATTATCTTCAAAGCAATTTAACTCAGTCATAATTCTGATATTTTTATCAAAAACCGATGTACTTATTCTCTTCTACAATTTTAGACTTAATATACTTTTTGTGAATTAAAGCATACTTTCGGAGTTAGCCAACAAAAAGTGGAAAAAACAAACCTTTTTTTCATAAATTGTGAACGCTATAATTCAGTGTGATATTTCAAAAATGTTATTTTACTTACATTCATATCTGCTTTGGAACTAGTTTTTACGAATACTTGCTTAAGATTATTCGATTTAACTTGTTTCAAGATAATACTTTATTGTTTTTGTAAACAAAATGAAAATCAAACTTTTAAAAAAGAGTTTGTACGGGGAAAAACTTCGATTTGATTTTCCTCACAATTTCCCGCAAATCCCATATTTAGAATTTTTGAACAAGTGGCATAGTGTGGTTAGCGCAAGTTTGCCTCTTGCGGACAAGGGTAGGTGAAGCGGAGACGGGCAGGATCCCACTAGAGAAAGGGGAAATTGCGGGTGCAGGCCGGGAGGATCCCACTAGACAGAGGGGTATCTGAGGGTAGAAGAGTGTCATGCAGCCGTGGTGAGCTGCTGTGAACCGTGTTGAATTTTACAACAGCTCACCACAGATTTTGACATTTCTAATTTGCTTTTTGTAACTAAAGGAAAATTTTTGGACTCGCAATAAAAAGGTAAAAAATATAACTTAACATGTTATTTCATTTATAAATAATTCATTTCCAGATTTAGCAACAACTCCAAAATGATGGTGGTCCCAAAGGATTCGTGGATAATCGAACAGATATAGAGTTCACTGTCCTCATCGTGCTGTCGGAGCGTATCATCATAACCAATAGCGACGACACCACTAGAAACAACACCACAAATAGTGCACATCCAGCCTCAGTGATTGCAACAATTACAATAACAACACCAGTAGCATCAACGGCTTAATTTAATTTAGAGCCCATTCTACAATTTTAATTGAATCAAAATTATGGGACTTTTAATTCTTAGCAAAAATATGTTATCAAAAAGTGTCGATCGGATCTGGTTCCATTGATATAGCCATCGGAAGTTTCGGATACAGCTTTTGTGAAAATCCTTATAAGTTGGGAATCCCTAAATCGATATCAAAAATATGGGTGTCTTAAGTAAGATGATTTAACGTCCTACAATAACGGTAGGTAAAACTTTAAAATTAATCCAATAATTTTTGGAGATAATTCGATTTTTCTGAAATTTTGACCATTTTTTTTTTTTAAAACATTAATTTTTTCCAAAAAATGTGTCAATGATCTATAACTTTTTTAGCTCGATAAGAAAGCTTAATTTATTCCCTTCAAAATGATATGTAGTTTGTTGTACGTTTTTTAATATTTACTCAATATTTGGACCAAAAACAAAAAAAATAATCTTATAATCATAAGACTTAAAATTTATTATTAAAAATTGCGCGCGATTTTTTTAAGCTTTTTAATGAGAATCGCATTATAATAATTGTTGCTATTGTACTAGTCGTTGTTGATGCTGTTGTTGTTTTTTTCCATTGTTTTTGTCCATAAATACATAGTTTTCATAAGAATTCCTTGCATATATTTTTGTTTCTCGGTCAAAAAAGGGTAAATATTGGAAAATTTACAACAAGCTATATACCATTTTAAAGGGAATAAATTAAGCTTTTTTAACATGCTAAAAGTTACAAGCTATATACCATTTTAAAGGGAATAAATTAAGCTTTTTTAACATGCTAAAAGTTACAAGCTATATACCATTTTAAAGGGAATAAATTAAGCTTTTTTAACATGCTAAAAGTTATAGGTCATTGACACATTTTTTGGAAAAAATTAAGGTTTTAAAAAAAAAATGGTCAAAATTTCAGAAAAATAGAATTATCTCCAAAAATTATTGGATAAATTTTATAGTTTTACCTACCGTTATTGTAGGACGTTAAATCATCTTACTTAAGACACCCATATTTTTGATATCAATTCAGGGATTCCCAACTGAATATGATTTTCTTAAAACCTACTATATCCGGAACTTCTGATTGCTATGTCTCCGAAACCAGATCCGAGCGACACTTTTTTTTCTTACAATTTTTTTTTTGCGATTTTCTCTCTATTACCAAAAAAAGATTGGAAAATGATAGCTAAAGTAAACCTGTTCCGCATCAACAATTACACAAACATCAACGATTCTACACTTGCCTGGAATTGTGGTATTTAAACAGTTGTATATTTAGAATATAGGTGCAATAGCATCCACATCTAGTTTCGCACTTCAAATTTGTAAGATACAAAAGATAACGAAAATTCCAAACCAAAATAAAAAAACTCAATAAACCAATTAGTCATAGGATTGCATGACAATAATGTGGGTTACAGATTTGAATGATATAGCATTCACGTCATATTGCAACATTGTAAAAATAAAAATGCATGCGAACGTTACTTACATTATTATACATATTCATTGATTGATCAAATAAAACAAAATAACTTAAAGTAAAATTTAAATAAACACTGTTTTTTATTTTACTATGAACATTTGTTTGAGATTTTTAGGCTGCACTTAAGATACGCCTGCTTTACTTACTACCCTTGCTTTGTTTTTTCTTTTCACTTACAGAAGCTAATTATTTTATTTATCTTACAATTCATTACTGTTTTAAAATTTACATTTTATTAGTATAAGGCAATACTGAACTTTATTCGTTGAAATTAAAACTTTTAAGTAAAAATCGTTAGTTTTTAAAGATACGTAAATTGTTATACATATTTAAAAATCAATATTTAAACTTTAACTTAACCATCTATTATATAAAATTCATTTTTTGTCTGTCTGTCTGTCTGTCTGTCTCTTATGCACGCGGAAACTATCCAGCCGATTTTGATGAAATTTTTACAGTATGTTAGTATCGATCGGGCGGGTGTCATAGGCTATAAAACTTTTATTTAGGGTGCATATTTAGGGTGGCCCTCATACACAAATATTTTCAAAATAGCGATTTCTCAAAGACAGGCAAATCGATTCTCATGAAATTTACACAGTATGGCTTTTATGTTAAGGGGTACATATTTGATGGTAAAAATTTTATTTAGGGTGCATACTTAGGGTGGTCCTCATACAAATATATTTTTAAATATCATTTTCACGAAGACAAATAAATCGATTCACACCGAATTTACACTACGTACCTCTAATGTTAAGAGGCATAGCTTAGGCCACAAAACTTTTATTTAGGGTAGCCCTCATACACAAATATTTTAAAAATAGCATTTTCTCATAGACTGCTTAATCGATTCTCTTGGAGTTTACAATAATGGTTTTTATATTAAGAGGCAGAGATTGGATTGTAACAATTTTATTTAAAGTGCAAAATTAGGGTGGCCCTCATACACAAAAATTTTTAAATATCATTTTCACGAAGACAGGTTAATCGATTCACACCGAATTAACACCACGTAGCTCTTATATTAAGAGTCATATATAAGGCTCCAACACTTTTATTTAGGGTGGCCCTTATACAACAATTTTTTTTATATCATTTTCTCAAAGACCGCAAAATCGATTCTCATGGAATTTACACAATATGGCTTTTATATAAAGAATCACAGATAAGATCGTAAAAATTTTATTTCAAGTTCAACTTAGGGTGGCCCTCATACAAAATTTTTTAAAATGTCATTTTCACGATAACAGGTTAAACGATTTACACCACTTAGCTCTTATGTTAAGAGGCATAGCTAAGGATACAAAACTTTTATTTAGGGTGGCCCTCACACAAAAAAATATTTTAAATATCATTTTCTCGAAGACCGCTCAAATCGATTCTCAAGGAATTTACATCATGTGGTTTTTATATTAAGAGGCACTGCTTAGGTTGTAAAAATTTTATTTTGGGTGCATACTAAGGGTGGTCCTCATACAAAAGTATTTTTTAAATAGAATTTTTACGCAGACCGCACATCGAATCTACACCACGGTTGAGGTGAGGCGATGCGCACAGGGTAATGCTAGTATGCAATAAATATCGATGAAATTACTAAACCAGCGCCCATCGCAAAACGCAGCGTTAAATTGAAATCAAAAATATATATTGAAGCATTCGTGATATTATAATGGCATGTGATGTTGCAAATCCCTTGAGGATATTGTCCGCATATTTTAAACAACACCTACAATTAAGCCACCACCTGCTTGCAATAATATTAAATACCAAATGAATAGGTAATATAAGAAAAAGAATCCATTTTCATAGATTTTGTTTCCATCACTAAGAAAACAGGTTATTATGCCAAATGGATTGTAGCTTTTTACCATGTCTAGCGCGTTGACTGGATTTTTTTTAAATCTGTCCAATTCGGTAAAGACCTGTGAATTGAGAACCAATTAAAACATTTCAGAATACATACTCATTTTTTGTACTTACTTTAAAAATCTGCTTATATCCTAGTCTTTTAGCCAAGCTACGCTATAAATGCGTTTGTCTTCAGAATCAGGCTGTACAATTCCACGGTATGCTAACAAGGTTCTCGATATGTCTTTAGCAGTGCACATATCATTTTTAATAGTTCTTCCGAATAGCATGGCAAATCTTGTATTAACGATTTTGTTTTCGATAAACGAAGTTCCACCATTGCAGTTGACTGCAGCAGTGGGCGTGATGACTTCATTGCTTTCATTTCTTCTGGTGTTATAATTGTACGCCAAGCATCTTGATTTTTTGACAATGAATCAATGGTCGCTTGCAAATTGCGACTCTGACCTCCTTTACATAACTGTCAATAAAATCGTGCAAACTACATGGTCGTCTAAAAGTATAATAGTAAGTATGAATAAATATCAAAGAAAATTAATATAACTTGCTTCGATTTCTTGATCAATTGTATCCGCAATGCACATCCGTATATTAACATTTGCTGGTGGAGTGCAAACAGGTACAACGTAGTCTGCAGGCATGCCTACTTCGCGTAGCCACTCGACAATATCCACTTCTTTTTCGCTGTCGAAGATATTAGATAAGATTTACAAAAAAAAAAACTATTAAAAGGGAGATAAATTCATTATAATTCAATTAATATGTTGATACAAACCTTTAACTTCGAAATATCTAAAATTCCTATTATGCGGTAAAATTGTAAACAAACATTTGACAGATGATAAATTGCCATATTTCCATTTTTTCAGATATGAAATATATTCTTTTATTTTTCATTTATTTGCAATAAATTTGATACAAACTGTAAGTTCTAATACTTTTATATATATTTCTCTAAAGATTTGTAATAATAAAAAAACAATTTCATATGTTTTTGCTAGGCTGTAATATTAAAACTCCTCAAATTGAGTAAGAACATATACAAAGTGGTACACTCACACTACCTAACTCACCGCACACGGGTGAACTTAATTTTCACTAATCCTTTCAAAAAATTTTTTCCCGCCTGAAAATACCTTCCCGTCTATATTAGTCTATGCTTGTAAACGCTGACTAAGAAAAAAACAACAGGACGTGCGCGTTCGAAGCCACATGTACCACTAGTGTAAAGTAATTAAGGAGAGCCATGCATGATAAAATTGAAGCCATCTTGAAAACGTGAGAGTTGTTGCGTGTGTCAATTTAATTTCTAAAAACACTAAAAATTAAAACAAAATTAAAGGCCCAACATCGCCTAGCGTAACATGCTGTCAAATTTGAACGAAAAGCCTGTCAAATGCTTAAGAAACTCAGAGAAGACTTTTTAGTGGCTATGTTGTACTTCGTTGAACTTAAGGAGCGATGTAGCCATAGTTGCAAGTGTGTGAAATATTCCCACAATTGCTTAAATTTTATTTCTTATATTTCCTAAATAAATTGAATTCATTCACAAAATGTTATTCAATGACATTTATTTAAATACTTAAAGCAATATATATGTAATCCAGATATTTTTTTTACTAATTTTAAGAAAAAAATAAAACAAAAATGCTCATTTTGTACTATGCGTGTAGATTGTGGGGAAAAGTATTGGCAAATGCAGCGCGTGGCATTACTGAATTGTCAACCAAATTGTTGTATGTATTGTGTGTGTACATTAAAATGCATATTTCTGCAACTTCACTCCAAGCCCTTTCCTTTACATTTTGATTTCAATAAAATGCGTCTATTTTACTGTTTAATTATCTTCTTTTTCACATTTTCTATTAATTTCAAAACAAAAGTATTTTCCACTTCAAGTTCCATTGCAAAAATTTTTTCTTATGTATACAATGCATAAACAGCTGATTCCGTACAGAAAGTGCGTTCAGTTTCGCTCTTTCCATAAGCAAATGACATTTGTGGAAAATGAACGAAACTTTTTGTTAAGTACGTTGTAGCTTTGATATACGATTTGTGTGTATTCGCACACTTGCAGAAGTTGACTGCAGTCAAAGCGTGCATGGTTTAGTTGGCCCTTAAGCCTTGATGAAAACACAAATGTACATACATACATACCTCTGAATGAATTTGTGCAAGTGAACTGTTGGTTGGCGCTCTGGACAGTCAAGTCCAACCACTTTCAATCCCCAGGTGGTTATTTGGGAAGATGATTATCTACAAAAAGAAAAAAATGTGTTATAAAACAATTTTTTTTGACAAAATAAATTTACCTCATTATCTGCAAATCTTTGTTTTTATTTTGCCGGCAGCCATAATGAAGATTAGCAAATGTCAAAACAAAGAGAATTGCCATATCAAAATTATGGCAATATCGTAAAAAATTTAAGACACCGGTGCTGCCAGGATTAACGACATAATTTATGTGGATAAGCTAAATTAAATAGCGAGAGAGCGAAAATTATGGTGTTAGTGGGAATATACACGAATTTAGGTGTATTATCACTAAGCCTCTTTTTGTGTATTGCAATAGGCTTAATCCCCTTTTAATTGCGTAGGTGGGAGTATTTTCTCTAGTATGCACAAATGTTAGTGAGACTTATGTGTAAAAATACACAAAAGCTTAAGCGGGGCCCATTTATTTTGCCACAGCAGGAAAAAAATAGGCCTAGAAACAAGATTTTCTTCCAGAAAATTTCAAAAAGTAATTTACCGCCGCCGAAGAAAGACGTGTCCATTTTTAAATCGTCCAGTAAATTTTGAAAGTATTATTTTATTGTGGTACAGTCCAAATATATGTACAAAAATTTGAAAGTTTTAAGTGATCACTTGTAGTGGCAAGTTAAAAGAAGCGACTTCCTGGTTAGAGGACAGCATAAGCATCCTTTTTATTTGCAGCACCAAGGTAAATTTGTAAAACAATAAAAAGTGAAAGTAAGGATTTTATTCAGAATTTCAATTTAATTTATAGGCTAGATTATTAAAATAGACACAAGTCAGCAGCACAATAAATTGTCATAAGTACGAAAGAGTGATGTAAGTTGAGACTGAGACTTTGATGTGAAATTTTAGACGAAAAGATCACTTTTTCTTGATAGTGTGGCCGATAGAAATTCGTAGCGGTGGAAATTGCCTGAAGGTGCTTCTACATATATATATCTGGAGGACATAAAAAAAGCTAAGTCGGCCATAATCATTCTTCCGTATCAGTATCAGTATATATCGTTTTTCAATAATTTGGTCATAAACATAAATTTACGTGATTAAACGCGACTTCTAATCTGAGATTTTATTAGCTGGGTTTTGCTGTGCGGTTTGAGTCTAATTGAAAATCAGAACGTAAAAAGAGAAAATATAGAACCTATAAAAAAAAGATCGAAATACGTAATCACGTAAAATTGCCATTTGATTCTGGCGAACAACCAATTGGTTCGAACAGTGGAACCGATTAAGAAAATTACATGCGAAATTTATTTTAAAATTTATTTTTTTTTGGTTTTGTATTAGCATAAGTGTAAACTTGAAATTCATGTTAGTCTGATTAAAAGTGTTTTGAACTGTAAGGAGGAAATCACGGAGTTGCATCGGTAATATCTTCGTAATTATTCGGAAAGTTTTTTTTTACTCCGCGGCTAAGAGAGCTCTTTTAGGGTGGGTCATACTAATATGAAAATTTGAGATAATACTAAGTTTCCAAGTCGATAAAAATACTGCGGTGAATTTATAACAAAGCAAGTTTTAATATTATGTAGCACATTTTATAGCTTACTAGCATTACCCTGTGCGCATCGCCTCCCCTCAACCGTGGTGTAGATTCGATGTGCGGTCTGCGTGAAAATTCTATCTAAAAAATACTTTTGTATGAGAACCACCCTTAGTATGCACCCAAAATAAAATTTTTACAACTTAAGCAGTGCCTCTTAATATAAAAATCACGTGATTTAAATTTCATGAGAATCGATTAAGCGGTCTTCGAGAAAATAATATTTAAAAAATATTTTTGTGTGAGGGCAACCCTAAATAAAAGTTTTGTATCCTTAGTTTTGCCTCTTAAAATAAGAGCTATGTACGTGGTGTAAATTCGGTGTGAATTGACTAACCTGTCTTTGTGAATATGATATTTAAAAATATTTGTATGTGAGGGAAACTCTAAGTATGCACATTAAATAAAATGTGTACGATCTAATCTGTGTCTCTTCACATAAAAGCCATATGGTGTAAATTTCATGAGAATCGATTTAGCGGTCTTCGTAAAATTATATTTAAAAAATATTTTTGTGTGAGGGCCACCCTAAATAAAAGTTTTGTATCCTTAGCTATGCCTCTTAACATAAGAGCTACGTGGCGTAAATTGGGAGTAAATCGACTAACCTGTCTTTGTGAAAATGATATTTAATAATATTTTTATGTGAGGGCCACCCTAAGTATGCATCATAAATAAAATTGTTACAATCTAGTCTCTGCCTTTTAATATAAAATCCATTTGGTGTAAAGTCCAAGAGAATCGATTAAGCAGTCTTTGAGAAAATGCTATTTTTAAAATATTTGTGTATCAGGGCCACCCTAAATAAAAGTTTTGTGGCCTTAGCTATGCTTTTTAACATTAGAGATACGAAGTGTAAATTCGGTGTGAATCGATTTATTTGTCTTCGCGAAAATGATATTTAAAAATATATTTGTATGAGGGCCATCCTAAGTATGCACCCTAAATAAAATTTTTACCATCCAATCTAAGCCCCTCAACATAAAAGCCATACTGTGTAAATTTCATGAGAATCGATTTGCCTGTCTTTGAGAAATCGCTATTTTGAAAATATTTGTGTATGAGGGCCACCCTAACTATGCACCCTAAATAAAAGTTTTATAGCCTATGACACCCGCCCGATCGATACTAACATACTGTAAAAATTTCATCAAAATCGGCTGGATAGTTTCCGCGTGCATAAGAGAGACAGACAGATAGACAGACAGACAAAAAATGAATTTTATATAATAGATAAAAGTTTTATAGCCTATGACACCCGCCCGATCGATATTAACATACTATAAAAATTTCATCAAAATCGGCTGGATAGTTTCCGCGTGCATAAGAGACAGACAGACAGATAGACAGACAGACAAAAATTTAATTTTATATAATAGATTATCACATACCTATAATTACTTATCACATATAATCTATTTTTAATTATATACATTTTATAACATTTTAAGATTTTCAGCGTTTAATTTTTACATATATATATATTTTTTTCTGAAATTGTGTTCAGCCGTTTCGGCATTGATATTTGTGTCGTGAATTTTGATACCATTGTTCAGTTTGTTTTCCAGTTGAATTAGTTGTCGTGAAAATTGCCCAATACGTTAAGTGTTCACAGGTTCTGTTTCTGTAATTGAGAATTTTAAATGATTAAAAGTTAATTTAGGTAAAATGTGTTGAATCTAAAATAAGGAGTACTTGAGTCTGGCTGAGGCAATGGGCTAGGGTGGATCAGCGATTTTAAAGAGTGGGTGATACCTCCTAAATCTGGTTAGGTATCACAGGATGGGTGGGCACATAGAGGCATCTTTTAAGCCTCTCTCTTGTGTGGGTAACAGAAAAAATGGTTTGCAAGATAGGGTATAGGTGAAAGTTCTGTTTGAATGTGGTCTAGGCTTATAAAATTTCGTTTCAGTAATGGTTTTGAAGAATATTAATGTTGAGTAAAATTTAAAGAAAGTTTTTTTTTGTGTATTTGATTTCATTGCGATTTTGTTTTTTGATTTTAAGTTTTTTTTTAATTTCCCATGGAAATTAAATTATTGTTATACCTTCGATCCAACACGGCGGGTCAAGACCAGCCCTGAAACGCTTGCTAGCCGGAGCGAGCCGAATTGGATAAGATTGCATAAGGTTCGTTTAAATCATAGCAATAGGTTTCAAATCTATGAAATAAATTCAAACGTAACAAGATGGCGCACAAAATTAAAATAAAAGTAAATTTCGGGTTAATACCAGCATATACCCAAGGCCGCCACCTAACAAAATGTTTTGACGCTATGAATTAAACATCTAACTTAACAATATGGCGCCCAAACTAAAACACCAGTTAGGAGATCCGAAACATCTATGTCTCCAAAGATAAAACTAGATTCTAATGTAGATTGCATCTTGTCGAGTATCCTGTCTACGGTGGCTTAGCCCAGTTATAAACTATGGAGCTAATTGCATCGTGAGACGGAATAGTCGATGACATGACAATCGAATTGTAAAAGTAAAACATTTTTTTTGTAGCATAAATATTTAAAAAAAAAACATATATAGGCAGACCACTCAGTTATTTAATTCGGAGCAACGGGGACTTGAAATTACAAAAATAATTCAGAAGCACCCGATTGTACTATGCGGACCAAAAAAATTAAATAGATAGTAAAGACAGTTACTTTCGAAAATATGGATTTTATTTTAGCATTTTCGGTCTTAAGTGGCTTAGCTGAAATAAGCATGAAAAAGTCTAATTGCATTTGGGAACGAAAGTGCGAGATAAATCTAATTTTTAAATTTTGTTGTTTGATGGCTTAGACGAACTTTATGAAAACTTACTAATTGCATTAAATACAGCAAGATTTTTTTTTTAAATAACTTCGGAATTTTTGAATTTTTTTTTAGTAATATTGCAATATGTGTAAACGCAGTAGCCTAGTAAAGATAAATAAGTACATGCGAGTAGTACTGCAAGTTTAATGTCAGTGACCTAATGCCGGAAATTTTGAAATTTATAAGATCTTAGTTGCACTGGCAAAATCATATTGCAAAGCATTATAGAAATCCAGAGAAAAGTTAATAAAATGAAATTCAAAAATTCTAAGTCTTAATACTCTTTAAGGAGTATGTAGATTTTTTATTAATCGCAAAAATATAATTCACCACTGTCTTATGCAGAATACTCAGTCAGACAAAGTACTCTCAAATCATTTATAAAAAAAAAACTAAAAATTAAAAAGAACATAGTCAGTCAAGACGTGAGGCAGCGTCAAGAAAGGCGAGCTTCTAAAAGAAGACTTAAATATTCATTGGATCAAACTGTTAGCACAGCAAGTCCACGAAATAAGGTGCCAAATCAAGATAGAGAAAAACAGGATTCCGACCTAGTAAATTTTACATTTTTTGATTTGTCGAAAACTATTATGGCCGACAAAGGACCAGGGCAAGAAATAGTAGTTGATACGGGTACTAAGCCAAAAAGCACTCCGAATCAACCACCAGTTAATACGACACAAACTTTTAATTTAGCCACCACAAACTTAAATTTACCACCACCACCAATTAGAAAAGAGGATGTACACCAGGTAGTTGTTAGGCAAAATAATTTAGTTAGTGAGGCACGTGTAAAAGATCTCGTCACTGAAGCTAATAAAGAAAATTGGGCATCTATCGAAAGCTCTATAAAACAAAAAATTGAAGAGTGTGTCGAAGCTAGCGTCAGAGAAATGATGAAGACTTTAACACATACCCAGAAATCAAGCCTCGATAATAGGAAGCAATCTCAAGCTGAGTCCACTAGAGATAGAGAGAGCCATTCAGGAAGCGTGCAAGCCAGGGAGCCTCATCAACAGGTTCATCCAAGTCAACAATCTGAAATACAAAATAATGCAAATAAGAATGTTACGCAAAGAAATAATCAAGGTTAAAACCCGATACAAGATACTTATCAATTGAATAGAACGCCTTGGCAACAGGAATTTTTGCAGTACCAACAACGTTCTGAGACTCAACAAAATTTACAACCGCATGTACCCATATCAAACGCCAGCTCTGTTGATGCCCAAAGAAGTTCTGGTCAGCAACCGTTCACCTTTTTTCAGCGCCTACGACAGCACGAATTGATAAATGGGGGATAATTTTTGGAGGAGGCGCGGACGACATGGCTGTAGAAGATTTTATATTTAGAGTTGAACATTTACAGGCGCTTTATGGATGCGCTTGGTCACAAGTACTTAGAGATTTTTATCTTCTTGTCAAAAAGTCATGTTACAACAGACTGGCCCACGTTACGTCAAGCGCTTTTACGCCAATACCAAAGCAGCAAGTCCGAGTTCGAATTCATGCGTGACTTAGTTGAAAGAAAGCAGCGTCCAGGCGAATCGGTGGAAGAATATTTTCATGTCATTCACAAACTAAGGTCGAGGCTAAGAAATCCAGAAAATGAACAAGATATCATCAAAATCATAAAAAGAAATTTAAAAGAAAACCTTGCTCGAATTGTCTATCCTATGACAGTGTATAGCGTTGATCAACTAAGAGATGAATGTGCTGAAGCGGAGAGAGCATAGAGAGGCTAAAACTAATTTTCAGCCACCGCAGCGTTATCGTTTACCAACACGAGATCATGGTGTGAACGAATTTGTTGAAAGTGAAGACTACGAAAATCAATGGCATGATGAAGAGGATATGAGCGTGGATGAAATAAAGCATATGCGTAAAGATAAACAGCAGCTAGCTCCAGTTCAACAGCATAGTCAGCAACCACAGCAGCATTATCAACGGCAGCAAGAACAAAATATACATTTGCAGACGACCGAAAAAAGAATATTGATGTGCTGGAATTGCCGCCAGCAAGGCCATGTTTATAACGACTGCATGTCTCTTCAACGCTCAATATTCTGCTACAAATGTGGGTTACCGAATTTCATAACACCAAATTGTCTAACCTGTGCGGGAAACCGGCCAAGGGACGTGATGAACACGGGAGAATCACGCTCTTATCAAACTCCCGTGGAAAAATAAGTAGCCAGCAGCAACAATGTCAAAATGAAGATACAAGAAATCCTGAAAAAGAAAAAAAAAATAGTATTTTAAGCAGAGTAGTAGAATTTAATAAAAATCATAATAAATTTGAAATCAAGCCAATAGAGGAAAGAATAGAAAAATATTATCAGACTCGTGAAAGGATATTTAATGACGGTTCATTAAACGGAATAAGACAGTTCTCTAAAAAAGTCAAGAAGGCAAGGGAAAATTTTGCGAAAAGAAAATTGATACGTAAACAAATTGCAGAAGCAGTATGCGAAACACATAGTAAAGATCCAAGGCCATATGCTGAAATCGAAACAATGAAAGTAAAATTAAAAGGTTTGTTAGACACAGGTGCCTCAGTGAGTATCCTAGGCAGACGATGCAGAGAATTTTTGGAAAAAATAGGTTTGAGCATGGAACGCTATTATTCAACCGTAAAGACAGCAGGAGGTAAAAAACATACCATTTTGGGAAAAATTAATGTGCCCGTCAAATACAAAAATGAGACGAAAAATATCAAGTTTTACCTTTGCCCGGATCTTGAACAAAACACTTATTTTGGAATTAATTTTTGGCAAGAATTTCGTTTGGCAGCAGATGTTATTGGCATTGAAGAGTTGGAATTGGAAAACGTACAAAATCATTTTAAAACTTCTGAGGATGATTTCGAAGAGCCTGAGCCGCATGAGTTGAACGAAGAGTAACAGCAGCGTTTAAGTAAAATAATAGAGCAATTTCGAACATATGAAAAACATGGATTGGGAAAAACAGATGTAGAGATGCACACAATTCAATTGGTAGAAGGAGCAAACCCAGTTAAGGACAGACACTACCCCATTTCACCCGCTATTCAACAGCTAGTCTACGCCGAAATAGACAATATGCTAAATTTTGGCGTAAATGAAGAAAGCGAAAGCCCTTGGAGTAGTAGAGTGACCATTGTTCGTAAACCAGGGAAAAACCGTCTGTGCCTCGATGCAAGGAAACTAAACGAAAGGACTGTAAAAGATGCATATCCTTTACAAAATATAGAAGGAATCCTTAGCCGAATTGATTATACATATGTAATAAGTAGCGTTGACCTTAAATACGCATTTTGGCAGATTGCATTGGAAGAGAAAAGTAAAGCGTATACCGCGTTTACCGTACCTGGCAGGTCGCTGTACCAATTTGCAGTTATGCCTTTTGGTTTATGTAATGCGGCGCAGCGACTTTGCCGGTTAATGGACAAAGTAATACCTCAACGTTTAAAATCCCATGTATTTACATATTTAGATGACCTACTTATCACTGCACACGATTTTGACACGCACCTAAAAATCTTGAGCGAAGTGGCAGAACATTTAAAAAAGGCGTATTTGACCATTGGTCTTAAGAAATCCAGATTTTGTTTCAAACAGTTGAAGTATTTAGGATTTATAGTGGGTGGAGGAATGTTAAAGACTGATCCAGGGAAAATAAATGCAATTCAAAGAATTCCGATTCCGAAGACAGTGAGAGAAGTAAGGAGCTTCCTAGGTACTGCGGGATGGTACCGCAGATTTATAAAAAATTTTGCGTCTATTTCTGCTCCTATAAGCGATACCCTTAAAAAAACAAAAAAATTTTGCATGAATCCTGAAGCTATTCAAGCCTTTAATGAACTGAAGCAGGCTATGACCACAGCACCAGTTTTGAGACATCCGGATTTTGCAAAAAGATTTTGGGTTCAATGTGACGCAGCTGATGTCGGTGTCGGAGCAGTGTTGTTCCAAAAAGATTCTGAAGATAATGAAAATCCAATAGCCTATTATTCACAAAAGCTCAATAGTTGCCAGCGCAACTATAGTGTCACAGAAAAGGAGTGCCTAGCAGCCGTTTTAGCCATTAAAAGATTTAGACCTTATATTGAGATGATGCCCTTCACCGTCATCACGGACCATGCAAGTCTTAAATGATTGATGTCACTTAAAGATTTAAGCGGTCGACTTGCGAGATGGTCGCTGCAACTACAGGCATTCGATTTTCAAATCGAACACAGAAAATGATCAGAAAATGTAGTTGCAGATACGCTGTCAAGGTCTGTAGAAGAATTGGATACAAATATTGAAAATTTGATAGACATTGAAACCACCGAATTCGAGTCACCACAATACTTAGAAATGGTACAGACAATAATAGAAAATCAAGCAAAGTTACCTGACCTGTGCGTGGAAAATAATATAATTTTTAAAAAATCCAGATATGATCCAGAAAATGAAGAGATAGAAGAACTCAAGTGGAAGTTGTGGATTCCAGAAGCTTTGACTCATAGCCAAGGCTCATGATCCTGAAATAGCTGCACACGGAGGGATAGCTAAAACGTTACAAAGACTACGCCGATGGTATTACTGGCCAAATATGGTAGCGCAAGTAAAAAACTTTATTGGAAACTGTGACACCTGCAAAGAGTCGAAATCAGTAAACACCGAACTCAGGCCAAGCATAGGAAAAGAAGTAAAAACGGATAGACCATTTCAAAAAATTTATGTGGATTTCTTGGGCAAGTATCCAAGATCGAAAGGCGGAAACGCATATATTTTTATTGTGGTCGACCACTATACCAAATTTACGTTTTTAAAAGCGATGCGCGAAGCTACAACAGCAAACATTATAAAATTTTTAACATCAGAAATTTTTCATAAATTCGGAGTACCCGAAGTGATACACTCCGACAACGGAAAACAGTTTACATCGAAAGATTTTCAGCAAATGATTGAAGCCTACAAAATTACACATCTAAGGACTGCACACTATGCACCTCAGTCAAACGCGGCTGAACGCGTAAATCAATCAGTTTTGAACGCTATAAGAATTTATATGCAAAATGATCACCGTGACTGGGATCTTTATTTGTCCGAGATTGAGTGTGCTTTACGAAGCTCAGTTCACATAGCCACAGGTGTAACACCATTCTTTGCATTGTTTGGGTTAGAAATGTTTACCAGTGGTAGTGATTATAAACTAGCGAAAAAACTTAATTCATTAAGTGAACAGAATTTGGAAATTTTGAAAAGAGAGGATAGATTGGCATTAATACGTGAGAAGATAAGTAAAAACTTGCATAAAGCATATGGAAATAGTGCTCGACGATACAACAAACGGTCTCGAGAAATTAAATTCATACCCGGCCAGGAAGTTTTCAAAAGGAATTTTATTTTAAACGACTTCAAAAATAATATCAACTCAAAATTTTGCAAAAAATTTATTAAATGCCGAATAGTAAAGCCTGTCGGCAATAATATGTATGAGTTGGAGAGCTTGAATGGCAAGTCTCTGGGAATATTCCACGTCAAGGACATCAAACAGTAAAATGATTAAATAGTACAAAGGGAACAGCGGCAATCTTAATACAAATGCAATAATAAACAAAAAATTCGAAACTAATACAAAAACCGGTCCAAAGCAAATTGACTAATTCTAAGAAATAAAGTGCAATATTTACCTTTACTAGAACTAGTCGTGATCCGTCATTATATGTTGTGAAGCTTTTGATTTCGTTCCTAGTTGCATGTTGTGCTTGGATGATATGTTCTCTATGTTGCTCCAGTACCTGAAAACACCAAAGAAAAACAAAACCACAAAGTATCATTCGTATGCTAAATAATTTGATAAAACTTCCCGTAAAAGAAACACATCTTCTCTCATTTCAACAATGCTGCTATCACAGAAAACCTGAAAGGAAATATGATTAGAAACACAGAATAACCAATTGAACAGAAAACTATATCTAAATAATACAGACTTAAAATTTGGATATGCCCGGCTAGCACAGTTGATAGGATGAGCCTCTTTATTTCAGGGTGTGGGCGAAAGCCTACGTTGAGCACCTGAAGACTGAAAACATAGAAATTATTTTAAAAATTTGATTTACATATTAGCAGTTAACCACAGTAAAAATTTTTTTTTGTACTGCACTAGAATTCTCAATAAAATTTCCTTGTTGCAGTTTATGCACAAGATAATTCTTTTTTTTACTGAAACTAATTAAAACTTTGTTGAACCACAAATACATCACCTTTAAAAAAAAAGGGAACAGGTTTACTTTAGCTGACATTGTCCAATTTTATTTATTTTTTTTTTCCTAAAAGGGGGTTAAAAACAAAAAAATATAAAATTATCAAAAAAAGTCACTCGGATCTAGTATCGGAGATATAGACATCGGAAGTTCCGGATATATCTTTTATAAAAATGGTTATAAGTTGGGAACCCCTGAATGGATTTCTATTTTAACATTTTAAGAAAGTTTATTTTATTCCCTTTAAAATGGTATATAGTTTGCTGTAAATTTTTGCGAATTTAGCCCCTTTTTAAAGAAAAACAAAAAAAAATATTCAAAGAATTCTTATGAAAACTATGTTTTTGTGGACAAAAACAGTGGAAAACCACAACAACAACTATTAGTACACTTACAACTATTATTATTTAAACGATTCTCATAATAAAATAATATGGTTATCATATAAATTAAAAATTTTTTAAAATGTGAGGTTATGTTGAAGGAAGAGAGCGCGCGCGCGATTTTTAATAAAAATTTTTGAGTTTTAAAATGGAAATGGTCTTACAATAATTGTTGATGTTGTTGTTGTTGGTTTTTTATTGTTTTTGTCCATAAATAGACTTTTCATAAGAATTTATTGCATATTTTTTTTTATTTTCCGGCAAAAAAGGGGGTAAATACGCAAAAATTTAAGACAAGCTATATACCATTTTAAAGGGAATAAAATAAGCTTTCTTAAAATGCTAAAAAAGTTTAAGGTCATTAACACATTTTTTGGAAAAAAAAATGTTTTTTGAAAAAAAAATTGGTCGAAATTTCACAAAAATCGTAATATCTCAAAAAATATGGGTCAAATTTCAAAACTTCACTCACCATTATTGTAGGCCATTAAATTATCTATCTTATGACACCCATTTTTTTGAAATCCATTCAGGGGTTCTCAACTTATAACCGTTTTTCCAAAAGCTATATCCACAACTTCCGATGTCTATATCTCCGATACTAGATCCGAGCAACTTTTTTTGAAATTTTTATATTTTTTATTTTTTACCTTCTATCACCCCTAAAAAAATAAATTGATTTGGAGAATGTCAGCTAAAGTAAACTTAAGCCAAAAAAAGATTTTCCTCAGTCCCACTTGCCGCAGTGTTCAGTTAAATAACTGAAAATCGACCCAATGCTTTATTTTTGTTACCACTGTCACCGCCACAGCCACTTCATTTTTTTTTGGACCACAATGCATACCTTCCTTACATTTCCACATAGCACACTAAGCTGGCTGCAGATGACCAAATGGAATCATAGCGGTTTGTTGCGTGTGTCAATTTAATTCCTAAAAACACTAAAAATTAAAACAAAATTAAGGCTTGCTGAAAACACAAATGTACATACATACATACCTCTGAATGAATTTGTGCAAGTGAACTGTTGGTTGGCGCTCTGGACAGTCAAGTCCAACCACTTTCAATCCCCAGGTGGTTATTTGGGAAGATGATTATCTACAAAAAGAAAAAAATGTGTTATAAAACAATTTTTTTTGACAAAATAAATTTACCTCAATATCTGCAAATCTTTGTTTTTATTTTGCCGGCAGCCATAATGAAGATTAGCAAATGTCAAAACAAAGAGAATTGCCATATCAAAATTATGGCAATATCGTAAAAAATTTAAGACACCGGTGCTGCCAGGATTAACGACATAATTTATGTGGATAAGCTAGTTTAAATAGCGAGAGAGCGAAAATTATGGTATTAGTGGGAATATACACGAATTTAGGTGTATTATCACTAAGCCTCTTTTTGCGTATTGCAATAGGCTTAATCCCCTTTTAATTGCGTAGGTGGGAGTATTTTCTCTAGTATGCACAAATGTTAGTGACACTTATGTGTAAGAATACACAAAAGTTTAAGCGGGACCCATTTATTTTGCCACAGCAGGAAAAAAATAGGCCTAGAAACAAGATTTTCTTCCAGAAAATTTCAAAAAGTAATTTACCGCCGCCGAAGAAAGACGTGTCCATTTTTAAATCGTCCAGTAAATATTGAAAGTATTATTTTATTGTGGTACAGTCCAAATATATTGTAGCGAAATTTGGTTTATGCTAGAAAACTCTAGAAATAAATACCAACAAAAGAAACTAAACGATATTGGCACCATCTAGCGCAAAGTGCTAAAAATAATAAACCGAACAGACGCTGCAGTAAACAATAAATTATCGCCGTCGTACAACGTACAACGCCATCTAGCATAATAGCTAGCTCAACGTCAGTGCGCCATGCTGGTGAATTGTGGATAGTGGTAGAATGCACGCTACAAAGTAGCACTGGAAGGTTGTAGATAATAGTAGAATATACGCCATCTGGCAGCTAGTAGATTATTCGAGAAAGTGATGCCTGTAGTATAAAAGGGTGTCATTTGAGTTTTCGGTCACAATAGTATTTCAACAGTGAGGTGGAACACTTGAATTAAAGCAATAAAGTGAATACAGTGTGATCCGTAGTAAAGTAAAACAGTTTTCTATACAGTGTTAAATTAATAATAGAATTTGAACGTTAATAAAATAAACCATTTTATAACTAAATAAGTTTGTGTGTTTTTAATTGTTACACAATCCAGTGATCGAACTCAGAAAAGTGTGAGAGATCGAAATTATCGTCAAAGAGACAGAAATTTCATAACAATATGTACAAAAATTTGAAAGTTTTAAGTGAATCACTTGTAGTGGAAAGTTAAAAGAAGCGACTTCCTGGTTAAAGGACAGCATAAGCATCCTTTTTATTTGCAGCACCAAGGTAAATTTGTAAAACATTAAAAAGTGAAAGTTAGGATTTTATTCGGAATTTCAATTTAATTTATAGGCTAGATTATTAAAATAGACACAAGTCAGCAGCACAATAAATTGTCATAAGTCGAAAGAGTGATGTAAGTTGAGACTGAGACTTTGATGTGAAATTTTAGACGAAAAGATCCCTTTTTCTTGATAGTGTGGCCGATAGAAATTCGTAGCGGTGGAAATTGCCTGGAGGTGCTTCTACATATATATATCTGGAGGACATGAAAAAGCTAAGTCGGCGATAATCATTTTTCCGTATCAGTATCAGTATATATCGTTTTTCAATAATTTGGTCATAAACATAAATTTACATGATTAAACGCGACTTCTAATCTGAGATTTTATTAGCTGGGTTTTGCTGTGCGGTTTGAGTCTAATTGAAAATCAGAACGTAAAAGAGAAAATATAGATCCTATAAAAAAAAAGATCGAAATACGTAATCACGTAAAGTTGCCATTTGATTCTGGCGAACAACCAATTGGTTCGAACAGTGGGACCGATTAAGAAAATTACATGCGAAATTTATTTTAAGATTTATTTTTTTTTGGTTTTGTATTAGCATAAGTGTAAACTTGAAATTCATGTTAGTCTGATTAAAAGTGTTTTGAACTGTAAGGAGGAAATCGCGGAGTTGCATCGGTAATATCTTCGTAATTATTCGGAAAGTTTTTTTTTACTCCGCGGCTAAGAGAGCTCTTTTAGGGTGGGTCATACTAATATGAAAATTTGAGATAATACTAAGTTTCCAAGTCGATAAAAATACTGCGTTGATTTTCTCTGGTTAAAGGTTAATTTATTTGGTTATTTTTGAATTTATAACAAAGCAAGTTTTAATATTATGTAGCACATTTTATAGCTTATTATCACATACCTATAATTACTTATCACATATAATCTATTTTTAATTATATACATTTTATAACATTTTAAAATTTTCAGCGTTTAATTTTTACACATATATATATATTTTTCTGAAATTGTGTTCAGCCGTTTCGGCATTGATATTTGTGTCGTGAATTTTGATACCATTGTTCAGTTTGTTTTCCAGTTGAATTAGTTGTCGTGAAAATTGCCCAATACGTTAAATGTTCACAGGTTCTGTTTCTGTAATTGAGAATTTTAAATGATTAAAAGTTAATTAAGGTAAAATGTGTTGAATCTAAAATAATGGGTACTTGAGTCTGGTTGAGGCAAGGGGCTAGGGTGAATCAGCGATTTTAAAGAGTGGGTGATACCTCCTAAATCTGGTTAGGTATCACAGGATGGGTGGGCACATAGAGGCATCTTTTAAGCCTCTTTCTTGTGTGGGTAACAGGAAAAATGGTTTGCAAGATAGGGTATAGGTGAAAGTTCTGTTTGAATGTGGTCTAGGCTTATAAAATTTCGTTTCAGTAATGGTTTTGAAGAATATTAATGTTGAGTAAAATTTAAAGAAAGTTTTTTTTTGTGTATTTGATTTCATTGCGATTTTGTTTTTTGATATTTAGTTTTTTTTTAATTTCCCATGGAAATTAAATTATTGTTATACCTTCGATCCAACACGACGGGTCAAGACCAGCTCTGAAACGCTTGCTAGCCGGAGCGAGCCGAGTTGGATAAGATTGCATAAGGTTCGTTTAAATCATAGCAATAGGTTTCAAATCTATGAAATAAATTCAAACGTAACAAGATGGCGCACAAAATTAAAATAAAAGTAAATTTCGGGTTAATACCAGCATATACCCAAGGCCGCCACCTAACAAAATGTTTTGACGCTATGAATTAAACTTCTAATATAACAGAGTAAATCGGTTTTCAATCAGCTGTCATCCTATTTTCTGTATCTTTGACATTCGTAACATTTCAATTGTCCATTTAGCAAAGTTGAGCGCTTTGATGAAATGCGCTTAAGTATTAAGATCTTGAAAATTTTCTAAACGATATGCTGCAAACTACATTTAATCTTTAAAATGTAGTCGCTGTGGCTGTTATTGCAATAGCAAGAAAGACTTATTGCTATCAGATTGAAGCCCGCTGCACTATTTAGCGTAATTTTTTGCTGGCATCAGAATTTTGAAACTCAACACAAATACCTCTCAGTATAAAGTTGTTTAAAGCCTTTCAAATATGCTGAAGTTGCTGAACGGGCCAATGAATCAAGTCAAGTCAAGTTCGGCCAGGCCGAAACTCACATACCCTGACTGGACTGAAAGTCCCCTTTAAAAAAAATTTGAGGTTGAATAAGTCAAAAAAAATTTGAAATGTAAAAAAAGGTTTTGGGGATGATAAATGTTAAAACAGTTGTAAAAGACTGAAAAAGTCTATAAAATATGGAAATCATTGAAGAAAGTTGAAAGAAATTCAAAATGTCAGAATAATATGAAAAGTGTTGAAAAATGCTTAAAAATGTCGAAATAATATGAAAATGTCCAAAAAAGTTGGAAAAGGTTAAAAAATTATAAAACAATTCAAAATCGCTGAAAAAGTCTTAAAAATAAAGAAAATAATGAAGAAAAATTAAAGAGGTTAGAGTTAAAATGTTGATAAAGTCAAAAGAATATGGAAAATATTGAAAAAAATCGAATAAAAACTAAGAAATTTAAATGTGCCACGCCGACTTGTCCAATTCCGCAACTTTTGCTAAATTATATTCGTCATTGACATCCACATACCAAATATTAGCCCAATAGGTTGTATAGTTTTCGATACATGCCGTAATTAGTCTTAAAATTAAGGGCGGTAACACATCCAATGCACTATAGGTCAAATAGCCCATTTCACTGGCCAAAACCTAATTTTTGGGCGGTAACACACCAAATGTTGTAATACAGTCAGATTTTTATCCAGAAATAGCTTTTTATAAGCAACACTCTTTCTCCAAATTTTAGTCTGATTGATAACATATTTCGAAAAATATGCCACTCAAGATATTTTACTTGTATGGGGAGTGCCACGCCCACTCTTGCTATTTAGCCCACTTTCAATTCAGGTATACCTTTTAGCAAGTTA
Organism: Tricholauxania praeusta; assembly: GCA_949775025.1. NCBI lineage: Eukaryota > Metazoa > Arthropoda > Insecta > Diptera > Lauxaniidae > Tricholauxania > Tricholauxania praeusta. The sequence continues at coordinate 9,652,714 of OX459032.1, read as the reverse complement.
ACCACCTAAACTAAATTTCATACCAATTGTTGCAATAGTTCAATCAATATAGCGATTGCAACTTTATGGTTATATAGGAGGTGCCACGCCCATTACTGCAATCTCGTCAATTCTCATTTAATTTCAAAGCTCATAGCAGCCGACACCTCTAAGCCAAATTTTATGAAGATTACTCTCATAGCACACTATCTATAACAATAAGCGTTTGTTGCTTGTATGGGAGGTGCCACGCCCTTATGTTCCATTGTGCCAAATTTTTGCAAAAACATACCTTCTAGCAAGTATATCTGCCTTTTTAATTTCATAACGATTACGTTGTTAGTTATCTAAATATAACGTTTATAAATATTGTGGGCTGTGCCACGCCCTTCATCGAGCTATTTCAGTAAAGTGGCAGAGTTTGTGTTGATGACTGTATTCAGTGGCATCATCTCTAAAATTTTTATCAATATCGTTTGTGCCATTTTTGAGATATATTGAATCAAAATTTTTAAATGTTGAAAAAATCCACGCCCAATTCAAGATATATTTGAGATGTACCCTACGAAATATGGTGGTATAAAAGTTAAAATTTAGGGCAGTGCCACGCCCCTGTAGGAAGCTTTGAAAACTTGAAACCTAGCCTTATCCTTATCTTGTTCACATGTTCATCAAATCACCAATTTTCATCAAAATCGCTGCAACTATTTTCAAAATGGGCTTGGGTAAATATATATAGAGTATGAGCGGTAGGTGTGTCCGTGAATCGATTTCGCTCATTATCAATAGCAAGAGAAAGTACTGGCAATTCTGATCGTTTCGGTTGTCAATTTTTTTGCTCGTCATTTCGGCAAATTTTAATTAATTATTTTTAAAATATATATTCAATAGGCGTGTTTTTTTAGACGCGGCTACCCGCTAAAAAAAAATTTTTGTATGAGAATGACAGTTCATTTAGTCGGCGATACTTATCGCCGACTAATTTCTCATACAAAAAAAAATTTTAAGCGGATAACCGCGTCAAAAAAAACACGCCTAATATATCGGCTGGATAACCATATTATCTTGAAGCGCTGAGTGTCCAGCATCTGGTGAATATTGAGCTCAGCATAAAATCTGTTTAATTTCTCCAATTGGACTGCTGTTTGATGACATCGGTCTTGGCGCATATTTATTTGACAGTGAGTAAACCAACAATAAAATTGAGACTCCCGTGAACAGCTGTTAACTGTGAGCTGTTAACCGCAAGCAATGAATTCAGTGGCTTTGTTTCATTAGCAAAAAACTTGTACTGTACTAAGCAAATAATTCCGTACTGTACTAAGCAAAAAAATTACAAAATCTCCGTACTGTACTAACGAGTAGAAATTAAATTGAAATTAAAATTCTGTTGAGCCTATTGATATGCTACATGATTTGGGGTGCACTTTGATGCAAAATTGAACTTTGATGCACTAGACAATTTTCAAAGTTGAGACTAAAATTATTGGAAATATACTTGCAAGAAATATGTCTTCGCCTGCTGCTGTTAATCTTCGTGATACTCTGGCACGTCGTGTAAAGCTATTTCCTACTGAAAAAACGGGTGATAAAATGCCTGTGCACGGAGAAGAGGAGCTCTCAAAGACTATTCTCCTACAAATGAAAGCTATGGAAGAAAGGCTGCAGTCGCATGCGGATAAGCAGTTCAAGAAGGTTATTTTGGAACTTTCTGATCTTGAAAATAAGCTAACGGCTAAAATTGAGTCCGAATTAATTTGCTAAAAACTAGATAATTACTAATAAAATTCTTCTGTTTGAAAAAGAACTAATAGAGTTCCATAAAATTGGTAGTGAGCTGAAAGATCTAAAACTTGAATGTGATAAGATTAAAAGTTTTAGCAACAAACTTGAAAATAGTAACTGGAATCCCCTCATGTAGCACCGAAAACCTTCTTGAGATATTTAGAAAAATCTGTGGCACCATAAACATCACACCACCGAATGTAATGAGCATTTACCGCTTTAAGCGCACGAAGGATACTCATACTAATTTTGACCAGGCTATAATCATTAAGCTGCGTTCTCCGTTTGATAAAAATTTTGTACTTAAATCCATCGCTAAGTTTAAGCGTACAAATCGCGTTTGGCTGCGACTCTGGTTTTGACTCTGACAAAATAATTTAAGTCAATGAATGCTTGACCAAAAGCAACTTTGAAATTCTTCAAGCTGCATTTCGCCTTAAAAAGCAACAGAAATTAACTGCAGCTTTTACTCTTCGTGGCTTGGTTCATGTGAAGCGCAGTGAGCGTGATGTGGCTACGTGCATTAACTGTATAAATGGGCTCTACAGCTTCCTTAACTCTGGCGGTACTCCACCTAGCACTACTCAGTATGATGACAACGCTTATTCCGAACGAATAGGGGTGAATAATCTTTTTCGTGATTCATAAATGCCTCAACCAGCCAGCCTCAATTATTATTTATGTACTTTTATTATTAATTATGACTGTTATCTATATTTTTAATTACATATATAATTTTATTAGTTTATCTAAATACTGGCCCTGTAAGCTATTATTGCATCAAATGAGACATGAAATAATTGCGCACGTTACTTTTACATACTCATTTAATTTACTTTTTTATGATGGATTCATTTTATGATCATCCTTCGCGCTCCGCAGGCAATATATTTAGTTTAACCCGTATACTTAGCAAACAAAAAGTTGGCCTTAAAGTATGTCACATCAATGTACAGAGCTTAACGAACAAAATAGATGAGTTTCGATATATATTTGAAGGTTCTGGTATTGATGTTATATGCGTATCTGAGACATGGCTTAGTCAAAATATTAATGATGATTTGTTTAAGCTTAATGGGTTCAACTTATTTCGTGCAGATAGACAAGGGCGCGCAGGTGGCTCTGCAATATATGTGAGGGATACTATACCATGCAAAATGTGCTGCCAATCTAATGATGATAGTGCTGCTGAGTATTTATTTATATCCACAATAAATAGCATGCAAGCTCTGGGCCTGGTTCCCGTTAACAGTACACTTCCAACTCATTTTACTAATTCATCTAACACACTGCTTGATGTATTCTTCGTAAATGGTCAATCCAAAATTTTGCTATATGACCAACTGTCAGCTCCAATTTTTTCCAGGCATGATTTGATCTTCTTCACATACATATAATTTTCAGTTCAAAAGCGATCCTCAATCGATCTGTTACCGTGACTTCAAAAATATTGACTATTTACTTCTTGAAACTGAGCTACAAAGTATTGATTGGAACTCAATCTACGTGATCCCTTCCGCTGATGACCAATTGTCGTTTCTTCAAAACAATGTAAGCAAGCTATTCAATAAGTACGTAACAATCAGGAAAATAACTTTAAAGCCAAAACAGCAACCATGGTTTTCCAATGAAGTAAAAAATTTAATATTGCAGCGTGACAATGCTTTCAATCGCTGGAAAATTTACAAAATACCTGATCTGTACGCTGAGTTCAAACATATTCGCAAAAGAGTTGTTAAAGAAGTAAAATAAGCCAAAACTAATTATTATAATGAAAAGTTCCGTTCTGCCATTGGAAGTAAACAAACATGGAAGGAAATAAGAAAAATTGGTATTGGCAAAAATTACTATAGCAAATGTGACGCAGATGTTAATGAGTTGAATAATAGCTTTGTTAATATCCCCATGCCTACAGCAGAAACGAGACTCTATGAAAGTGCAACCAGTTCAGCTAATAATGGTTATGTTTCATTTTACTTGTGTTAATCAGCTGGATGTCCTTGAAAGTTTCCTAGCTATCAAGTCGAATGCGGTGGGAATTAATGAAATTCATACTATATTCATCATGGCTCTACTACTGGTACTACTGCCCCATTTGACTCATTTGTTTAATAGTGTGATAACCACATCATGTTTTCCGAAGGTATTGAAAATGGCCAAGATAATTCCTGTCCCTAAATCATGTAACGAATATCGACCAATTGCCATACTTTCTTTTATTTCTAAGGCATTTGAATTGATTGTGCACAAGCAAATCAATAAATATTTAAATGACAACTCGTTGATAACTGAAAGACAGTCGGGATTCAGAGCTAAGCGGAGTTGCACAACAGCGTTAATTGACGTTTTGGAAGAAATACGACTGGCAATAGATCGTAATAAAGTGAGTTTCTTAGCCCTCCTTGACCACTCGAAGGCATTTGAGACTGTCGACCACGGCACTCTGTTAACTAAGCTTGCGAAAATGTTTAACTTTTCTCCTACGGCAGTTAAATTTATATCAACATATTTATCGGATAGATCTCAAGCAGTTTCTATAAATAATATAATATCGTCTTTTCTCCCTGTCATTAGAGGTGTACCACAGGGCTCGGTGTTGGGGCCTTTGCTCTTTGCTATATATGTTAATGATCTTCCACAGGTCTAGAGAAATTGTAATGTCCATATGTACGCAGATGATGTACAATTGTATGTAAGCTGCGCAAATTATGAAATACATTCTTGTGTGAATGAACTTAACAATAATTGTTTAGGCGGGGCGCTAAACCTTTCTTTTTATATGGCAAAAGAAATACCTGAGATTCGTGCGGTGACGTGTCTGCTCTGCGGTGGGGTGCTCCTCTGTTGCTCTGGTGGTTGCGCTGCTGATGCTGTCGGTGGTGATGATGGTGTTGATGCAACGATGGTTTTGGTGTACTGCGGTTGACGTTCTGTGTAGCAAAGGTTACAAAAACTAGCGATTCCTTTTGGTGACTGCTGCTGGCGATGTCAGTTCAACGAGTGGAAAAATATCAGACGAGTGCTGACGTGGAATTTGCCAATGTATGCAAATTTTCAATGTCAGGGTCAGCCTATCTATCGCGGTAGAGCAACAGAGACAACGAGTGTCGAGTCTCGATCATCGAGATTGGGATATTTGACACGTATTAGGAAAAGAACTGACGAGTTGCAGTTGGACAGTGTTGCCGTTTATGAGTTTACGCAAACTTTAAAGTTTACGCGTAAACATACTGCCCGCCTTGCAGTATCTGCAATAAAGAGAAGCGGGCGGACGCGGGAGAGCGCGTGAGATTTTTATTTAATATATGCGACAGATTTATAAGTTGAAGTAATAAGTTATACTTATTAGGTTTTACAAGTATGAAAAACTATATATATATTTATTTTTTTTTTTTAAATACAAATTCAAAAATGTTATACATTTTTTTTTTTTGATTTCAACGAATTTCATTTTAATTTCAATTTTAACAATTAATGTTTTCAGTTCGGATTTTATTTTCGATTAAAAAATTTTATTTTTATTTGGAATTTTAATTTTAAGATCAAAGATTTTTTTTTTTTATTGTTTTAACTTTAAAGAATTTAATTTCAAATTTGGTTTATATACGTTTATAAAAATAGTATCAGTAATAAATATTTTTTATAGAGGTGCCACCTGGGAATTATTCGAAAATAAATTATGAATATTGATTAACGAGATTTTGAATTGAGATATGGTTTAAATTCTTGTTTGGGGATTATTTTTGAGGAAATTTATTACGTTTAAACGTTTGTGAAAATGAAATGCTATGAGAAACGAAAATGTTTATGAGAGAATTCGAATTACTGGGGAATCAATACGAGTTTGTGTATTGGGCGAGTGATTTCTCCCAATTGAGTTTAGAGATCTGCTACACGCACTCGTCCATCGTTACCGAAGTATATTTTGACAATTCGTCCCAATCTCCACTCTGTGGGACACAGAAGTTCTTGACGCACGACGACGAGGTCTCCAATTTTGAGATCCGTTTGTGGAACTTTCCACTTGGTGCGCTTTAGCAACTCTTTTAGGTATTCGTCCTTCCATCGACGGCAGAATTCTTGAGCCATAGCTTGAACTTTTTGCCAGCGGTTCAAAATACTAATGCAAGAAAGATTTTCTGGCTCGGCTGGAGACAATAAAGGAGCTCCTATGAGGAAATGACCTGGCGTTAGAGCTGCGAGATCAGAGACGTTTTCAGACGCAGCGTTAAGGGGCCTAGAGTTGAGGCACGCTTCTATTCGAGAGAGTAGTGTTGCAAACTCCTCAAATGTGTATTTCAGCTGGCCTGTGATTTTCGAAAATGTCGTTTGAAAGATTTCACGCCTGCTTCCCATAAGCCGCCCATGTGAGGTGCTGAGGCTGGAATAAAGTGCCATGAGAGATTGTGGTAACCATATTTCGTTACGGCGTCATCTTTTGCGGCTTGAATAAACCACTTGAAGTCTTTTTTAAGGATTCCAGCAGCTCCTACGAAATTTGTGCCGTTATCCGAGTTAATATTATCGGGACAACCTCTTCGGTAGACAAATCGGGACAAGGCTGCTAAAAAGGCCCACGAGGAGAGGTCACTAACAGGCTCGAGGTGTATGGCTTTTGTTGTGAAACATATGAAGAGACAAGCGTATCCTTTTGTGATTTTGCAGTATCGACCCATGAAGCTTTTTATTTCAAAAGGTCCAGCAAAATCAACGCCAGTATTTGTAAAAGGGCGTGAAAAGGTTGCTCGTTCGGGAGGTAGCGCTGCCATAATTTGGCCGTGATACCGCTTTTTGTTAATTACACAAATTTTACAATTGTGAATACAGGTTTTAATTAGGTTTTTAGCTTGAGTATCCAGAACTCACGACGGACTAGTCGAAGAACTAGCTGATTTTCACCATGAAGAGAAATATAGGGAATAAATTCTACTAGCAGGCGAGCAAAACGACTGCTATAAGCGAGGATTATAGGATGTCTTTCGTTGTAGTTAAGAGCTGGGGAAGATGCTAAGCGTCCATTTGCTCTTAGAATACCATCCTTATCTAGAAAGGGGGTTAATGTTAGCAACTGACTTTTAGTTTCAATTGGCTTTTTATTGATTAGATTTTGATAATCTTTTGGGAAATGCATTTGTTGAGACATTTTGATGAGTCTCATTTTTACAAACTTGACTTCTTCAGATGAAATATTTTTTGAAGAAAAATGGCAATTAGAGTTTTCAAATTGTCGAGTTTGATGAAAAAATCGAAAAATATATGCAATGACTCGCAATGCTTTGGGCAACGAAGAGAAACGTTCTAGTATATTTTCATTCACCGCCGAGCTAGTGAAAAAAGATTTGATTGGCTTGATTTAAAACGTAGTATCCGGTTGTACTGATGGAGCACTTTGTGGCCACTGAGATTTCTGAAGTTTTAGCCACGAAGGTCCATTCCACCAAAGCTTACTATTTTTCAAGTCCGAAGGATGCAGCCCCCGGGTTGCTAGGTCGGCGGGATTGTCGTGAGTGTCGACATGACACCAGCTTTCGATGCCAACTTTGTCCAGAATAGTTGTAACTCTATTCGCAACAAAAGTTTTCCATGTGCATGGTGGTTTTTGTAACCAAGAGAGCACAATTGTCGAGTCAGTCCATTTGAAAATTTCATAACAATTTTCGAGATTGAGTTGTGGGATAACAGCGTTGACTAATTTTGCAAGCAAAACTGCGCCACATAACTCTAGCCTGGGCAAAGATATTGTTTTCACTGGAGCTACTTTTGTCTTTGAGACAAGTAAATGAGAAAATATGTCGTTTTGTATTTCGACTCTCACATAAATTGCTGCAGCGTATGCTTTTTCAGAGGCATCTGAAAAGGCATGAAATTCGATTTTACTCGTAGGGGAAAAACGTACCCATCGAGGAATCGTAATTAGATTAATTTTGTCATAGCTGGACACGAAGGATTGCCATTTGTGGAGTGACTGAACTTTAATATTATCGTTCCAGTCAGTTTTTTCCAACCAAAGTTGTTGCATAATTATTTTCGCTGTAACTATAACTGGTGACAGCCAACCTGCTGGGTCAAATAATTTAGCAATTGTTGATAAGACTTCTCTTTTCGTATAATTTTGTTTAAGTTCAAGAGATTGAACATTAAAATAAAAATAATCAAATTTCGCATTCCAGCGGATTCCCAGAGTCTTAGCCAAACTTTTGTCCTCTAGAGAGAGAAAATCGACATGCAATAAATGATCTTGAGGAAGATCTATGAGAAGTTCTTTTGAATTTGACGTCCATTTTCGCAATTCAAAACCCGCTGTTAGTAAAATATTTTTGAGTTGATCACGATTATTTTTGGCTGATGTAATATCGTGACCGCCTACCAGCGCGTCGTCGACATACATAGAATCGCGCAAAATTTTGGAACCCAAAGGGAAAAAATGCTCTTCATCATCAGCTAGCTTCAAAAGTGTGCGAATGGCGAGATATGGTGCACAATTCACGCCAAATGTAACGGTTTTCAGCTCAAATTCGCTAATTTCATTTTCTGGATTTGGCCGAAAAATTATCCTTTGAAACGCTGTTTGAGATGGATTTACCAAAATCTGTCGATACATTTTTTGGATATCTGCGTTGAAGAAAAATTTGAAAAATCTCCACTTGAGAATAAGTGAAGTCAAATCGGTCTGAAAAACTGGTCCAGTAAACAAAACGTCATTTAAACTTTTTGAGTTTGATGTTGGACAAGAAGCGTTGAATACAATTCTCATCTTAGTGCTCGTGCTGTCTGGTTTAAGCACGGCATGGTGTGGGAGATAGTAAGAATTATTTTCTTGAAAGTTTTGAGAGTCAATTTTGACCATATGGTCGAGTTCCAAATATTCTAATATGACGTTGTCATATTGAGTTTTAATATCAAGTTTTTTGAGCAGAAGTTTTTCATTTCGAAGAAATTGACTTCGAGCAATGAATTTTGATTGGCCGAGAGCATGCAAATTATGAAATTCTAATTTGAAAGGTAAATCGACAATATATCTGCCATTTGATTTCCTTTTAGTAGTTTTTGTGAAAATTTCTTCACAAATTTTGTCTGCTTTGGAGACTACGGATTTTTGTGGGATTTCTTCAATTTCCCAAAATTTTTTAAGTTGCTCATTCAAAGATATTTCTGTGAAAAGTGAGACAACTGTTGTTTGAGCAGGCATTTTCTGCTGAACCCAAAAATTGTCTCTTGGGCCACAAGTGTTCCAAAGACATTATTTTGAACTCCCCCGAGTAGAATTAAGTGGTATATATCTCCTCCAATGAGAAAATCTATGGAAGAACTTCGGTTGAAATTTGGATCAGCAAACTTGAAGGTTGGCATAATTGCAAACTGCGAGATGTCAAAAGTAAGAGATGGTAATTTTTCAGTTACTTTTGGCACCACGAGAGCCATTACTTCAACTGGGTTATCTCTGTAAAGCGGAGAACCGATATAAAATGATGACATCGTAGACGGCTTGATGCTAACAGCTCCATTTAGTCCTGTGACTTGTGCAGAAATTGGTTTAGTGGGAAGTTTAAGTATTCGTTGAATACGTTCTGAGACAAAAGTGCACTCTGACGCTGGGTCAATTAGAGCGCGAGCTTTATATGTCGTTCCTAAGTGATAAATATCGATGAGAGCTGTGCCAAGAAGCACTTTTTTGGTTGCAGTAGTGAAACATGAATTAATTGTTCCAACTGAGTTTGAAGAATGTGGTTCTGACGTAGTCAGATCTTCAGAAGTGGACTGTATGGTAGATGTATATGTTTGAGCATTACGATTATCGCTTTTACTCTGATTTTCAAATTTATTTGAAAAATTTTTATTTTTATATTGAGGGTTAATTTGACTCGTTTCCCTGTGCAAAAGCGTGTGATGTTGCTTTTTGCATTTAGAGCATGTATAAGAGCTCCTACAATCTCTTAACTCGTGAGAGAATGCCAAGCAGTTAATACAGGAATTGTGTTTTTTAACAATTGAAAATCTTTCTTGCACGCTCAGTTTTAAAAATTGACTGCATGCGCGAAGAGGATGCGTTTCTTTGCATAATCTGCATTGAGAAGCTTCAACATTATTGTGAAAAGAGCGAATCGATTTCTGCGACTTTTGAGCAATTGTTTGCGATCTGTTGGGCTGATATAAAACTGGTGTTTTGATATCAGAGACAGTTTCTAGGGTTCGAAATCTGTCTGTCAAAAAAGTATCAAAATCTTGCCATTTTGGCATTTCGATTTTATGGGATATTGATTGCTCCCATAGAGAGAGGGTATGCTCAGGAAGACGTACTGAGCATTGGTAAACAAATATCGCGTCCCAATTGCTGATGTCAATTTTGTATAATTGTAGTGCAGAAATACAATTATTTATTTCACGCTAAAGTTTTTTAATTGCACTTCCTGATTCTTGAGTGCAAGTGGGAAGATTGAAAAGAGTTCTTAATTGTTGATTGACTAAAATGCGTTTATTCTCATATTGAGATTTTAAATTATTCCACGCTATGTCAAAGCCATCGTTCGTGAGAGGCACTTTTTTCACTATTTCGTGAGCTTCACCTTTTGTTTTTTGTAAAAGGTGGTACAGCTTTTCGACTTGACATAAGCGCGAATTATTGACGTAAATTGCGGTAAAAATATCACGAAAAGTGGGCCATGACACATAGTCACCACTAAACACCTGAGTGTCACACGGGGGAATGTGTATCGAGGGATTCCTGTCGTTGAAAAATTTTTTCTCAATGGGAACATCACTTGATTTTAAAGTTTCCATTTGCTCGTTGATCGAAGACAAACATCTTACATATGTTGTGAAAGTTTTATGAAACTTAAGTTTTAATTTATTCTCATCAACTGCTTCTTTTTTGTTCGACTCATCTTCCTTTGTTTTTTCGAGCTCAATATTAGCTCTGAGGGAGTCATAAGCCTCTTTGACTTTTGCCCATAATTCGGTAATTTCAGTCCTGGAAATCTCAAGGACATGAATATTCTGGTCAGTCGCAAGAGTTTCGGCTTGAATAGACTCAAACTCAATCAAATTGTTTGCACTACGAACAAAATTCGTAAGAAATGCTTTATCCATTTTTGAGCAAAATTGAAAAATATTTCAAAAAAAAAAAATTTATCGGGAAAAAATTTAAAAATTCGAGCAACTTTGGTTAAGTGAGGCTTTACGAAATGAATTCCTACAAATTCGAGAAAAAAATTCGGAAAAAGCAAAAAAAAACTTTCACCGCAACATTGATGCGTAGCAACTATTGAAAAAACCAATAATTTTTGCTGCAATAACGTTTCGAATATAACAGCAACAATCTTTTCCAACGGTGCTGAGCAACAAAAACAAATCAAACGAGATAAAATAACTGCATGCAAGATTTTTATAACGGTGCCGAGCAAAAATCGTACGATGAAAAATTTCTTGGCAACAACGGTACCGAGCAATGAGTTATGAGAAAAAACTAGTGACTATAACGGCACTGCGAGATAAAAATCTTGACACGTGACCGAGCACTGTACCTTTCGAAACAGTACTTGGAAATTCGATAAATTTTTGGAAAAAATTTTGGCAAATTTAGGTGCCGGCTCAGAGTAGGCCGAATATCCTTGGGTGCCGGATCAAAAAAAGGTTCGAAGGACCAAATGTTTAGGCGGGGCGCTAAACCTTTATTTTTATATGGCAAAAGAAATACCTGAGATTCGTGCGGTGACGTGTCTGCTCTGCGGTGGGGTGCTCCTCTGTTGCTCTGGTGGTTGCGCTGCTGATGCTGTCGGTGGTGATGATGGTGTTGATGCAACGTTGGTTTTGGTGTGCTGCGGTTGACGTTCTGTGTAGCAAAGGTTACAAAAACTAGCGATTCCTTTTGGTGACTGCTGCTGGCGATGTCAGTTCAACGAGTGGAAAAATATCAGACGAGTGCTGACGTGGAATTTGCCAATGTATGCAAATTTTCAATGTCAGGGTCAGCCTATCTATCGCGGTAGAGCAACAGAGACAACGAGTGTCGAGTCTCGATCATCGAGATTGGGATATTTGACACGTATTGGGAAAAGAACTGACGAGTTGCAGTTGGACAGTGTTGCCGTTTATGAGTTTACGCAAACTTTAAAGTTTACGCGTAAACAATAATCTTAAATCTGTACAACACTGGGAATCGAAAAATGGATTGTGCCTAAACCCAAGGAAGTCGAAGTGTATTATTATAACCAGAAAATCTATTAATAATCGATCTTTACCAAAACTCGAACTAAATAACTGTCACATTGAGTATTTGGACACTGCAAAAAATTTGGGGGTAATATTTAATAGGACGCTAACTTGGAATAACCATATTTATAATAGCATTGGTAAGGTCTATGGGATGCTCAGAGCATTATGGTCACCGCAACAGTTTACACCACTACAAATAAGAATACTTCTGGCAAAAACATATCTAACTCCAATCATACTATATGGCTGTGAAATTTTTGCCAATTGTGACTCATTAAGTAGAAGGAGACTTAATGTTAAGTGTAACAATGTTGCACGGTACGTTTTTGCCTTGAAGCGGTACGATCATGTCTCGCAGCATGTTAAAAAGATACATGGCTTTACTTTTGACAACTTGCTTAAATCTCGTTGTATTATCCTTCTGCATAAGCTAATACATACAGCTGAACCGTCTTATTTATATGATGGACTTGTATTTTCTCGTTCAAATAGAAATACGATGCTGATTCCATTCCAACACTCTTGCCTGACATCTGAACGTCAATTTTATAAACATCCTATTCGTTTGTGGAACGCACTTCCTCAATATTTGAGATCAATAAGTAGCGCAATAAATTTTAATATAAAGCAATTACTCACTTTTCTTTGATGCACTAAGGCTTAATTCAATTAATTAAATAATATTACTATTAATTATATATAAAATCTTCATGGACTTATTATTATTATAATTAAAATCTCGTTAGAGTTATGATTTTTTATGTTTTCTTTATGTTTTTTATGTGGTTTTCTTTTCATGTTTATGTTTAAATTTATGTTTATAAAACAAATAACCACAGTTTAAGTTTTGATTGTAAATGATAATGTTGGCTATGTGAGTTACTAGTGGTGTAATTATAAGATTTTATATCTTGTTCCACTATATATTCAAGAAACAAATAAATAAATAAAATAAATAGATGCCTGCAAGAAGATGTGACCTGTGGGCTTTCTTGGTTTTCCCATAAACCTGACTTCAACAGACAGACAGACAGACAGACAGACAGACAGACCGACAGACAGACAGACAGACAGACAGACAGACGGACAGACAGACGGACATCGCTGAATCAACTCAGGTGGTGAAGCTGATCAAGAACATATATACTTTTCCATACCTGCCACGCCTCCTTCTATCTGTTACAAAAGGAAGGACAAAGTGAATATACCCTCGGTGTAGGATATAAAAAATACGAAAAAGAGGCGATGGGGGATGCGAAACCCACGATTTTGATGCATTTTTTTTTAAATACCCACTGAGCATTAAAATAATCGGCAGCTCTCGATGAAAATCGAAAGCATTTAATAAGCATTTATAAGGTTCTAAATTTATACCAGAGTATTTATTCGCCTCTTAGGAGAATAAAATAAAATCCTGCGATGAAAAATATTTATAAAACATTTCAAAACTGCAAATTAAGATGCTTACAAATACAAAAATTACTTAGAACTTTAAAAGCATTTATCAAGGTCTTAACGACGTTTTGTGAAAGGTTCTTAAAACGTCTATAAACATTTCTTTCTTAAGGAGAGCTAAGGTATTTATAAGGTCTTAAGAAGCATTCGGAAGATCTTCATAAAACGTTTATAAATATTTTTGTATTCGAAAATTTAAATATTTATCAAGGCCTTCAAAAATTGTTTGATAAAATAGAAAGATTATTTTATCCCATGCTGAAGGTACAGTAGTCAATACAAAACCTTTTTCTTTTTCAACACTTTGCACTATTTTGATTGACATTTTCGCATCAAAAACTAAAATTATTATTATCGTTGAATGAATTTAATTACACGAGAACGTTAAGGTTTTTAAAATCAAGATATCGGAATATGATAACTGAGCTTCTTTAAATTTTTTCAAGATCTCTATAGAACTTTGTATAGGTTAATCTATTTCCATGAGCTCTATAAAACTTTATTTGGTTTCATGTATTCATAGAACTCTTCACAAGAGCTCCATAAAACTTTTAATGATCTCACAGTTACCGAGGCAGCACCGTACGTTTCGAATAATAGGCTTACCAAACGTCCGCAATTCAATACAAATTTTTAAATGACCATTAATCTTACAAAAGTTATAATAAACTTATAACTTACGCATTTTTTGAAGAATTCAAGATTTGGAATTTGACAAATTCTTAATTAAAGTGACCAAAAGTAATATGTGCAGCGTGTCCTCCCTGGAAGTAAACTGGGTTGTGCGCAGGGTTTGGTACCCGCCACGTAAAAAAAACACTCCAATGAAGACAAAAAAGCCTCGGACTATGAACCCCTCAACGTTGACGACCACTGCAAACGAAAAAAGGACTATGATTTAAGGATATGCACCTGGAATATCCGGACCCTCAATAGGGAAGGTGCCTCTATCGAATTGGCGGATGCCCTCGGAAAAATTAAGGCTGACATCACCGCCATTCAGGAAATAAGATGGATAGGACAAGGTTGCTCTAAGCAAGCAAGTTGCGATATCTACTACAGCTGCCATGCGGAGAGGCGCGAATTGGGATGCGGATTCGTAGTAAGCAAGAGACTTTGCCACCATATCTCCAGGTTCACACCTGTGAGCGAAAGGTTGGCTACGATCCGCGTCAAGGCTCGATTTTTCAACATCAGCTTGATTTGCGCGCACGCCCCGACGGAGGAAAAGGACGATGCTGTCAAAGATGCCTTCTATGCGAGACTCGAGGAAGTATACGACCGCTGCCTGGCCCATGACGTTAAAATTGTACTCGGGGACTTCAACGGAAAGGTTGGAAGACGCCGAAAAACGCCGCCTATTAAAGAACCCTGCAGTCAGCAGCAACGCGAGCCGTGCACGAAAACTACCGGGAAAAGAGAAAGGAAGAGAGGCGCCTTTTCAGACGCAAAAAACGAGAGCAGGAAAGGCACGAGCGTGAGAAACTCGAAGTGTTACGAGGCAGGAATGATGCTCGAAAATTTTACCAACAAGTCAAGCGTCTGACCCAAGGTTTCAAGCCCGGAGCATCTACCTGTAAAGATGAACATGGAAATCTGGTTACGGACACGCAGGGTACACTGAGATTATGGAGGGAACACTTTTCCAAGCTGCTTGCTGGCGATGACTCCACCAATCCCGCCTTTGGAGAAATTAACCCGATACCACCAATCAACGACGATGGTGTGGACGTACCACCACCTAGCCATGACGCGGTACGAGTTGTGATCCAACGACTTAAGAACAACAAAGCGGCTGGTGCCGATGGCCTGCCAGCTGAATTGTTCAAGACCGGCGGCGATGAGCTGATAGGGTGTATGCATCAACTCATCTGCAAAATATGGCTAGTTGAAAGCATGCCCGACGATTGGAATCTCAGTGTCCTTTGTCCTGTACTGAAGAAAGGTGACCCGACAATCTGCGCTAACTACCGGGGAATCAGTCTTCTTGCCATCTCTTACAAGGTCCTGTCGACTGTACTGTGTGAAAGACTTAAGCCGTTTGCCAACACACTGATTGGGCCTTATCAGTGCGGCTTTAGACCTGGTAAGTCCACCATAGACCAGATCTTCACACTACGTCAAATCCTGGAAAAAACCCACGAAAAACAGATCGATACCCATCATCTCTTTATCGATTTTAAAGCAGCTTTCGATAGCCCGATACGGGATTGCCTGTATGCCACCATGTCTGAGTTCGGTATACCTGCGAAGCTGGTGCGGCTTTGCAGAATGACGTTGAGCAACACAGCCAGCTCCGTTAGAGTAGGAAGGGACCTCTCCGAACCATTTGATACCGAACGAGGTTTCAGACAGGGCGATCCATTATCCTGCAACCTCTTCAACTTTGTGATGGAAGGGGTGTTGCGAAGAGCCAGTGTACATCGTAATGGCACTATTTTCTACAAAAGTGTCCAGTTCCTTGCATATGCCGATGATATTGATATCATTGGACGTTGTAAGCGAGATGTTACTGCTGCGTTCTCTGCTATCGAAAAAGAGTCAGCGAAAGTGGGTTTGACGGTGAACGAGGGCAAAACAAAGTATATGCTGTCCACAAACAGGGAGACGCGGCGTATTGGATCCTTTGTTACTGCGAACAACTATACTTTCGAAGTTGTCAAGGAATTCACCTATCTTGGCACCGCCGTGAACACTCAAAACGATGTCAGCCTGGAGATAAAGCGAAGACTAACTCTTGCTAATAGGTGTTACTATGGTCTCAGTAAGCAATTGAGTAGTAGAGACCTCTCTCGCCCGACAAAACTGACACTCTACAAGACGCTCATCTTACCCGTGCTACTTTACGGCGCAGAAGCATGGGTTGTGTCGCAGACTGATGCAGCCACGCTTGGGGTGTTTGAGAGAAAAATTCTTCGCAAAATCTTCGGTCCTGTTCACGTCGGCGACGACTACCGTATTCGAATGAACCACGAACTGTACGAGCTCTACGCTGACATTGACATAGTCAAGCGCATCACTATTCAACGTCTGCGCTGGCTGGGACATGTTGTGCGTATGGACGAAGAAGCTCCGGCGAAAAAGGTGTTTGATGCGGAAGCCGCTGGGCGACGACGAAGAGGAAGACCATGCCTCCGATGGAAAGACCAAGCCGAGGAAACCCTATCCACGCTTGGTGTGAATGATTGGAGAAGGCGTGCGCAAAGCAGAGGCGCCTGGAGAGAGCTTTTGAGGTCGGCCGTAACCCGGTAACGGGTTGTTATGGCCAGCCAAGTAAGTAAGTAAAAGTAATATCTTGCTATTTTTGACTTGTGTATCCCGTTTTCACATTTCCGCCAAACTTAAATTACACAGGTCAACAAATCGAAAAAAAAAATTTGGTGCCGAGATATAGTTAGTGGTTTTGTATTAAGTATGTACTGGAAACATTAAAAATATTTTTAATTTTTTTTCCCTACGTGCCATTTTTGATAAACGGTCACTTTTGAATATTCGCTGTAATAAGTACTTCCGTGTGCATGATTTGCTATTTTATCGATAAATTTTTAAAAATAAATTGATTTTTATATCATGTCTTCATCGCGAAGAAGTTGTCTCATTGATCCAAATGTGTTTTGTTACCGCTGTGGTGAATGCACGGTGAAAAATTTCAGAAAACCTATAGAAGATTTTATAAAAAGTGCTTATTATGCTTACTTTAAGTCGAAAATTTTGGATGAATACAAGCCGTGGATACCCCAAATTGTTTGTAAAATGTGCTATGAACACTTAAGACAGTGTATTAGTGGTAAAAGAAACCATGTGAGGTTCGGAATGCCTATGCAATGGAAAGAACAAAAAAATCACTTTGTTGACTGTTACTTCTGCTGTATTAATTTGTATGGTGTAAACGTTAAAAAAATTATTTATCCAGACTTAGACTCTGCTAGAAGACCCTTACCACATTCAGAGGAAGTACCTATTCCAGCATTTTGTTCCATTCGTGAATCATCATTTGAAGAAGTCATTTATGAAGTGAGTAGCGACAGTGATTTCGAAGGAATACCATCTACAGAGCCAAAATCTCTTTCCCAAGAAGAAATAAATGATTTGATAAGGGATCTTGAACTCCCTAAATAATCTGTAGAGGTTTTGGCTTGTAGATTAAAAGAAAAAAACTTGTTGTCGTCAGGTACAGAAGTGACGTTCTATCAAACAAGAGAGCAAGACTTGCTACCTTTTTTTCAATCGGAAAATGATATGGTTTTTTGTTCGGATGTGCAAGGCCTTATTCTCGAAATGAACCTTTCATCCAAATGAATGGCGTCTCGTTATAGACAGCTCTAAACGAAGTCTTAAGTGTGTCCTACACAATGGCAACAATTTTGGTTCAGTTGCTATTGCTTACTCAACAAAAGTCAGAAAATTACTCTGAAATTGTAAATGACATGCCAGAACACTTTAATAACTTCGGATGTAATATGTCAATCAAAGTGCAATACCTTCACAGTCATCTTGACCAATTCCCTGACAATCTTGGATCCTATAGCGAAGAACAAGGGAAGCGGTTTCACCAGTACCAAAAGACTATGGAAGAAAGATACCAAGGCCGATGGGATCGCCATATGATGGCTGACTATTGCGGGGGGATGCAACGTTATAGTCCGACTACCCTCATTCTCGAAAAAGTCGCGAAAAAGAAACTTTTTATTTAATATATTAAATATTTAAAAAGCCTTTTTTTTACAAGGCAAAATCTAGAAAACTACACGTAGGATATCAACATTTTTGATAATAATGTAAACAGTATAAGGTCCTTAGTTAAAAAAAAAGTACAGCTTCTCGGCACCAAAACTAGTGTTGACCTGTGTTATGTTTATAAAAATGGTCACCTGCCCCCACATTGGTTGTCCAATGCTAAAATCTGATCAACTTAAGAGGCTGAGAATCGAGTTTTGCTCAATAACTCGGAAAGTAAGCCACAAAAAGAAAAATATAATGAGACCAATGTTGTAGAGCAGATGAAAACACATCGATTTCATACCCGAAAAATTTCCATGTGACAAGATTTGACCCACCTTTGATTAAAATTTGCAATAAATACTATAGTTTCGAACAAAAATAGTTATTTTGGGCGCAAAATCCAGTTTTCAGAATAAAACAAATAATATTACCTTAAAATATTCTATAAAAACATTTTTCGCCAAAAAAAATACTTACTATTGTTCGAAAATCGCGATGGCGGATGGATATTTTAAAGTTATGAAAGGGGGGTCAAATTTGGCCATACGGAAATGGTTCGGTTATAAGATCGATTTGTTTTCATCTCCTCTACAACATTGGCCTTAATATATTTTTCTGTTTCTGTCATGGCATTGAACCAGTTTACGGGCAGGTGACAATTTTTATTACGTACACCACTAGCGTTGTCGAATGAAACATAATTTATCTTTGATTTACGAAATTTTTACAAAATTTTGTAGATTGGAATCATTAATCAAAATTAAGCGTTTAAAAATTATATATGCTAAATTTGTTTTAAAAAATGTAAGGTATTACCATAACTAAATTGAGAAAAAAAATAAACGCAAGATGGCCCAAAGTATGTTCACTCAAATTTGGGTTATAATTCATATTTCTATAAAGACTGCATACAAAAATAGCTCAAAAGCGCTTCTTCATTTCTTTACATCATATGGTAACCCTAACAATAGACTCAAAACCATTTTTAATAAACAATTTAAACAAACTTAAACTGTCAAGTTTTATTAAGCTCTAGAGATAATCCTAAAGTTTAAAGCAGAGCTTGAAATAAACTTTTATAAAAGTTTTTTTTTAGGTAAAAGTAAACTTTAAACTTTTATTTTTGTGAAATAAAAGTAAAAGTTTCCTTAAAACTTTTATATCCGAAAATAAAAGTAAAAGTTTTTTTTAACTTTTATTTCAAAAAGTCAAAAAAAACTTTTAAAAAAAACTTTTATTAATAAAAGTTTTTTTTGACTTTTATTAATAAAAGTTTTTTTTGAAAGTTTTTTTTAACTTATATTTTTAACAGTCACATGCAAAGAGTTTTTTATGACTTTTATTTTTCAAAAAGCGAAAATAAAAGTTTTTTTTGTATGAAAGAACGAGGAAAATCCAAAAATAATATCTTGGATCACTAAGCAAAAAAATTCAAAGGAGAAAACTTAGGATTATTGATAATAAAGTCCAAAGGAAAATACTTAAGATGTTTCTGAAAAGAAAGAAATTTATGATAATTATGCACTTATAATTTTTAGAAAAATTATGCTTAATGCATCAATGGGAAAAGGCCGAAAATGGATTTTGGGAGTACAGGGGAGGTTCCTGACCCTCCAAAGAGGTGTTTTGGACCCATTTTTCGAAAAAAATTTTATTGCACGAATCGATGGGAAAAGGCCGAAAATGGATTTTGGAAGTGACAAGTGAAGTCCCCGACCCTCCTAAATGGGATTTTTGGACCCATTTTTCGAAAAAAATTTTATTGCACGAATCAATGGAAAAAGGCCGAAAATGAATTTTGGAAGTGACAAGTGAGGTCCCCGATCCTCCTAAATGGGATTTTTGGACCCATTTTTCGAAAAAAATTTTATTGCACGAATCGATGGGAAAAGGCCGAAAATGGATTTTGGAAGTGACAAGTGAGGTCCCCTACCCCCCTAAATGGGATTTTTGGACCCATTTTTCGAAAAAAATTTTATTGCACGAATCGATGGGAAAAGGCCGAAAATGGATTTTGGAAGTGACAAGTGAGGTCCCCGACCCTCCTAAATGGGATTTTTGGACCCATTTATCGAAAAAAATTTTATTTCACGAATCGATGGGAAAAGGCCGAAAATGGATTTTGGAAGTGACAAGTGAGGTCCCCGACTCTCCTCAAAGGGTTTTTTGGACCCATTTTTCGAAAAAAATTTTGTTGCACGATATGATGGGAAAAGGCCGAAAATGGATTTTGGAAGTGAAAAGTGAGGTCCCCGACCCTCCTAAATGGGATTTTTGGACCCATTTTTCGAAAAAATTTTTCTGCACGAATCGATGAGAAAATACCGAAAATGGATTTTGGAAGTGACAAGTCAGGTCCCCTACATTCCTAAATGGGTTTTTTGACCCATTTTTAGAAAAAAACTTTATCGCACGAATCGAAAATGGATTTCAGAAGTGAAGGAGTGGTCTCTGAACCTCCTTAACGGATTTTCCGGAAAATATGAATTTTTAGTTGAAGGTTAGGTCCTGGTGTTGTATAAACTGTTTGATATGCGTTAGGATTGCTTGAAGAATAACCTATAAAAGAAATCAAATGAAAAAAAAGATGCTATGTCGAAGAATATATTTTAAGAAACATTTTTACAACTTAATGTAAATATATAAATTTAATTAAAATTCAAAAAAAAGAAGTGTACAGTTATTTATAGAATGGCCTACAAACGTATGTGTATATTATGACATACCGTTTCATGTATAATTAAATAAAAATTGCATTACAATAAGTGCTTAAGATGTGAAGTAGATGACAATTGAGTAGCGTTGAGCTAATTTTAGTCAATTTCTTGATTTTAACATCATACCTGCATGATAGATTTAGGAACTGAATATTTTATGTACAGGTATAGAATGTGTGTGCAAATGAAAACCTTAGAGTATCAGAGAAAAAAACTTACAAAGAATGATTCACACAGGTATACTCCACATGTACATACATACATATATACAATCGTTAAACGACTACACTAGCAAATAAAATCACTTGTGGGTGAAATGAATAGATTTAAAACTTCTATTTGCAGGTAGCCCGAATATAACATAGGTAGTTTCGATTTCTGAATATTTCGGAAATTTTGATAGTTATTTCCAATAAACATCACAGAAAAAAACAAATAAAAATTTAATGCCTCCTTCATTTATGAAATTTTTTATTACCCGTTTAGACCCTTACGCAAATTCCTTGAGTTTTTTGTTGTTGAGAATTGATTTGTAAGCGACAATTTATTAGGATTTTAGTTCACCGAAACAAAAAGCAAAACGCTAAACATAAATTTTGAAAAAAGGATGCAGCACAGTAACTGGTGCTTTTGAAAATTCAAATATTCGAAAAGAAATATTTTCTTAATATGCTTTTGATATATTTTTTTGCCTTAAAACATAAATTTTTGGCTGCAACATTGTTTGCATAAAATGGGTCCAAAACAGGTCGTGGACTTCTCCTGTCGCCTTTAAAATCCATTTTCGGCCTTTTCCCATCGATTCGTGCAATAAAATTTTTTTCGAAAAATGGGTCCAAAAATCCCATTTAGGAGGGTCGGGGACCTCACTTGTCACTTCCAAAATCCATTTTCGGCCTTTTCCCATCGATTCGTGCAATAAAATTTTTTTCGAAAAATGGGTTCAAAAATCCCATTTAGGAGGGTCGGGGACCTCACTTGTCACTTCCAAAATTCATTTTCGGCCTTTTCCCATTGGTTCGTGCAATAAAATTTTTTTCGAAAAATGGGTCCAAAAATCCCATTTAGGAGGGTCGGGGACCTCACTTGTCACTTCCAAAATCCATTTTCGGCCTTTTCCCATCGATTCGTGCAATAAAATTTTTTTCGAAAAATGGGTCCAAAAATCCCATTTAGGAGGGTCGGGGACCTCACTTGTCACTTCCAAAATCCATTTTGGGCCTTTTCTCATCGATACGTGCAATAAAATTTTTTTCGAAAAATGGGTCCAAAACACCTCTTTGGAGGATCAGGAACCTCCCCTGTACTCCCAAAATCCATTTTCGGCTTTTTCCCATTGATGCGTTGAGAACAATTTTTCTAGAAATTATAAGTGCATAATTATCATAAATTTCTTTCTTTTCAGAAACTTCTTCAGTATTTTCCTTTTGACTTTATTATCAATAATCCTAAGTTTTCTCCTTTGAAATTTTTTGCTTAGTGATCCAAGATATTATTTTTGGATTTTCCTCGATCTTTCATACAAAAAAAACTTTTATTTTCGCCTTTTGAAAAATAAAAGTCAAAAAAAACTCTTTGCATGTGACTGTTAAAAATATAAGTTAAAAAAAACTTTTATTAATAAAAGTCAAAAAAAACTTTTAAAAAAAACTTTTATTAATAAAAGTTTTTTCTAAAAGTTTTTCAGAAAAACTCTTATGAAAAAGTTTTTCATAAAAGTTTTTTGAAAAAACTTTTATGTAAAAACTTTTTGAAAAAGTTTTTTGGAAAAACTTTTATTCAATAAAAGTTTTTGAAGAAAGTTTATAAAAACTTTTATAACAAAAAAGTTTTAAGAAACTTTTATTTTGAAAACTTTTTGAATAAAAGTATAAAAGTTTCAAGGTCTGGTTTAAAGTACCTCTTATGTAGCTTTTGAGATAATCCTTAAGTTTTAAATGCCATTTACCGAGGAATTTTAAAAAATGGCGTCGTCCGCCATCTTTTTCAAAATATGTATATGCCGACAAAATAGCAACAACAACACAAAATTAAATGAGTTTCTTTTCTTTTGCCAAAGTAATGATTTTTTCTGCACTTAATCTTTATTTCGATATGCTTTTACCTAAAAAATCATTAAAGCATATTTTGAAACATAAATATTAAAGAAAAAATTAAAAAAACTTTTCGCCCAAATATTTTATTTTTCTAAAATGCAATATTTCGGAAGCGCGTTAAATTTTTCGAAGCAAAACCACAAACTTCACCATAAATCGCACGTATATTTTTTTCAATAATTGTGCCGAAATTCATAATTATTCGTTGCATCATTTCCAGCTTGCCATTTTATGTTTCCATTTGTTATTCTCTTTTTATCCATTTAATTTTGTAGTACATACTGCAAAAAGTATGTATAACAAAAATCAAATCTTTATTAAAACTTCGTCAAATTAAAATAAACCTCATTAAATTTCCGTTCGAAAAGAAATTGTGTATAAATATTTTCAAAAACTCAAATTATTTATAGACCTCTAACCAGCATAAAACACATCATTTATTGACCTCTTCAATAGGTTTTGAAAACGTCGTTTCTAACTCTTACATAAACCTCTTGAAGGTCCCCATAGAAGGTGCCCTTTTGGTCTTAAGTAGTATTTATTCTGTGTTTTAAAACCTCTTTAACGAATATTTTCAAGAGTTCTGCTCTTAAAGAATGGTTATATAGAACTCTTGAAGAGCCTAATAAATGCAAAAATGCCTAGTGGGTACTCCACCTTTGTTATTACAATATGCTAGTGTAGGGGAGAAATGGGCGTTGTGGGCACCCCTACGTATATTTTCACAAAATGAAGATTGAGTTTCGTTGGTAATGTCATCCGCAAGCAATTACCCTATGTATGATTCATGCCAAATATCAAAGTAAACGGACGCGTTTGCTTTTGGAAATGAACGAATTGGTTTTTTTTGGGCTTTGAAAAGGTGGTGAAGTTTTTTTCAAACATTTTCAATAGTGTATCAATCAAAGTGGATCGATTGGAAAGGTAAGTGTAATGTATTTTTATTTAGTCGAAGTATTATGCTGAATGGAACAATATCGATTTGAACCAAAAAATTTATGCATAAACATTTTTTCATTACTTTTTAAAATGTCTGCTAAAGTTGGTTGTGGGCACAAAAATTGGGTGGGTTGTGGGCACCCGTTTTTTCCCACGAAATCACAAAAAATTCCACCAAAAAATATGAACGGTGAACGTAGCCTACTATGATTGATATTGTTTTTTAAACTTTAGTTCCATAGAATTTTGTTTTGTTTGAAATTTTTGCCACGCCAATTGACCGCAGCCAACTCCATCAATTGTAACATCTGCGATCGAGCTTTTCATTTGAAATGTGCGGGCATGCGGGCAAGTTATTATACATGTCAAAATTGTATTTCCGACGATGAATAACGCCTATGCAGGCTTTGAGATTAATAAACTGTCATTTTGTTCATATTAGTTGTGATTTTTTTTCATATTTTTCCATTTTTAGCATTTTTTCCAAGGGTGCCCACAACCCCCCCTAAAAAAATTTTAGCTGAAAATGACGATTTTACGAAATTCCATGTAAAATTTTTTTGCATGACGGAATCGGGTATGTTTCTTTATAATTAGTTAGCTTAGGTGTCTAGCTTTACACAGATACCCATATGTCCAAATAATATGCACTAGGTCGGTAATTATAAGCCGAAAACAAAACTATGCACACAACCCCAACTTCTCCCCTACATATAGTATATTCTAATGGTTATGAACAGAATTAGGACGGGGTCGGGAAAGCGGCAACGATTACACGCTGTCAAAAAAAAAACCGTCGGAAAATCGTTTGAATTAAGTCGCTGTGGTTGTTATTGCAATAACAAAAAAGACTTATTGCTATCATATTAAAGCCCTCTGCATTATTTAGCGAAGTTTTTTGTTCGCATCAGAATTTTGAAACTCAACACAAATACCTCCTAGTTAAAAGTTGCTTAGCCCTTAAACTCCTCGTGGTACCGTAAGGAACCAGCCAGTTCAAAAACGATTTTAAGGTATTAAACGTACAATTTTTAAACTTCGCCTTGCACACTTATGTGCTCGACTCCAAGCGCCGAAGATTAGTTAGGTTTTTGCATTTTATTTACTTTGTGTGTCACGTGTTTTTTTTGAGTTGAGTGACCGCACCTCGCCAAAAGGTATTTTTGTGATATTACGCATTTTGAAAATATTAGTTTGTCGGGAAATATTGTGATTTTGAACCCGAAAAAATAATATTCGTAAAAGCTATTGTGTCTAGATACTAATGTGAGTATGTAAAATAAAAAAAATTATTAATTTTTATTAAAATTTTCGAAAAAATTCAATTGGTCCCTGTAGGGACCAACAGGATCCCAGAGTTCTAAATCTTTTATAATTAATGCATTACCAGCTGTCCCGGCAGACGTTGTTCTGCCCTTTCCGGAATCAGACCATTTTGCAAGTGAAATCAACTTCTGTCCCTTCTTTTTTACATACATATAGTATAGTATACTAGACTTGGCAGACGTTGTTCTGGCCTTACTGATAGGTGGTGCGATGACTTTAATTTATTATAGTTTTTGTCTTTTATATAATTACCAATTCTCATTCACCTGCATCAAATAATTGCTGATATATACAAAATGTTGTTTTATTCGCATATGGAATGTGTGGCATCATATTTTTTATGAATGTATCTGGTCTCATTCATCGGCATCACAAATTTTGGTATTTTCTTAAATGAAGGCGTGTTACCGCCCAATTTATTCTTTGAAACTTACTTTTACCCGTACCTTTTATGTACACATGTACCAAGTCCCATTCATCTGCGTTCAATAGTTGATGAGATATGATGAATTTGAATTTCCTCTTATAAAGGTGGGCGTAGCAACGTCCATTTTTCCAACTAAACTATGCTTAGAACTTTGCATAAGCCATATGAAACATACATATGTAGAAAATTTTATCCATCTGCGTCAAATAGTTGCAAAGGTATAAAAATTGTTTGTTTTTTCTCATATTATGGGCACCATTCATTTTTTCATTGAATCTTTCTTTTGCTCGTACCTTTAATAAATGTACCAAGTCTTTCTCATCTGCCTCAAATAGTTGATGATAGTTGATAAATATCATATTGGAAGGCGTGTCATTACCCATTTTTCTAAGCCAAATTTTACAAAAACCTTCCATAGACCGTAAAAAGCATTTAAAAAACCATTACAAAAATGCGTTATGTAGTTCGCGAATTTATGTGTGACAGAGAAACGGTTTTCGGTTTTAGCACATGAGGGTGTGGCATAGCCCACTTTTTATTGAAACTTACTTTTGCTCGTATCTTTTATATGTACCAAATCTCATTCATCTGCGTCAAATAGTCGATGAGATGTGATCGGTCTTCGTAAAAGTTCAATTTAAAACAATACTTTGCATGTGGGCCACTCTATGTATGTATGCGCCTTAAGTAAAATTTGTGCAGCCTTAGCTGTGCCTCTTAATATAAAAGCCACGTGGTGTGAGTTCCATAATGTAAGGGTTAAGCTTAAAAATAATAAAAAAAATTATATCGTACACCCTATGCAACTGTCATTATGTGTAACTGCATTCTCGTATGATTCTTATGTGTTCTAAAATAAGCTATGTATTCATATGTACGTATATAAAATAATGTTAGTACCGGAAATATGTGACATTCGCAATAAAGACGCTGTCAAAACCACATCACTTGTGTCAGATTTATTTGCTTTTTTTTCTTGAAATAATATTACAAAAATCAGAAGTGAGATTTTGTGCACACGTGCTAAATATATTAAAATTTAAAAAATAGAAAGTGTTTTTTGTTGCAATGGCATCGCGTACTGAAATGTTTATAAGTAATGCAAGTTTGCAGGACTTAAAAATCAAACTCGCGGAAATGGGCTTAGCCACTACCGGTGTGAAAAATACTTTAAAGTGTCGCCTTGAGCAAGAGCTCGAAAAACTGAGTCAACAGCAGGTGGAAGAACTTTTTCCAACAGAAGTTCAAGTAAATCATTCTGATGGCGACAATACTTCTGAGCTCGAACGAGTGTCTCAAGAATTGGAACATCTTCAAGAAATCGTCGCAAAAAGGGAGGAAATGGCTTCGCTGCAGAGAAAGCTTGTTGATTTGGGTAATGCTATGGAACCCAGTTCAAGTGGTGTGAGTTTTAAGGACATCGAAGAGTCGCTACCGAAGTTCTCTGGTGACGATAACCTTCCTATTGCGCGATGGACAAAAATTATTGAAGAATCAAAAATCATCTATAAATTTGATGATTCAACGTGCTTCATTTTTGCTCAACGATTGCTCACCGGTACAGCAAAACTGTTTCAGCGGTCAACTTTGTGTCGCTCGTGGCGTGAATTAAATTCAGTCCTACTTGAAGAATTTCATCAACATGCCACAGCGTCTGATGTTCACAATAACCTGCGGAGTCGTAAGAAGCATAAAGACGAAAATTATTTGCAGTATGTGCTTATAATGCAAGAAATCGGAAGTGCAGCTGAGATTGAAGAACCAGATCTCATAAGTTATATAATCAAAGGCATTCCGGAATCTGTATTCAACAAGCAGCTTTTATTTACAGCCAGTGCAGTTGCGGAATTAAAAACCATTCTTCGAAAATATGAGAAAATGCGATCAGAGATACAATCAATGCCGACTACCAGTAAAGTTACAGCAGCCGTGATTCCGCCAACTAAGAATTTTAGCAAGTGCTACAATTGTAATGACGTAGGGCACATAGCAAAAAACTGCTCCAAGCCACGTAGAGAACGAGGATCCTGTTTCTGCTGCGGAAAAAATGGACATTTTGTTCAAGATTGTCCACAGAAGTCTTCAGTGCTCCTTGTAGAAGACAAAAATAACAACGCATCATCGACGTTTGTTGAGGATTTCCAAGGCGTATTTGAATTTGTGTTTAAGAACTCAGAGCCTAATGCCATCAACCTCAAGATTAATGCAATGACGATGAGAAGTTCATACAACCGAATATGCACGATTTTGTGGGAATCAACAACAGTAAGTTGGATATTTTAGGACAGGTATTTTGTAATGTAAAATTTGAAAGTTATTGAATTTACGTATTTATGTTGTTAGAAATAATTCAATGAAAAATGTAGTAATTTTGGGGAGAGACTTTTTGCAAAAAACAAATATTAAGTTGACATTTGAAACTGCAAGGAAAAATTATGATTCCGAAAATTATGGAAGTGAAAAGTCAGCAAAAGGATCCCGTTGTAAGAAAATTAGCGAAGGAATTGGAAAAGAAAGAGAGTCCATCTTACGAATTATTCAATGGTCTTGTATATCGTAAGTTAGAAGGAAATGTGTATTTTTATGTTCCGTCACAAATGGAGAGAAATGTAATTCAAACGCACCATGATGCACTTTGTCATGTTGGAATATGAAACAAAAAATTAAAGATTATATTAGCAACTGTTTGAAATGCGTTTATTTTTTTCCATCTGCTGGCAAAAAAGAGGGTGTCTTACACAATATTACGAAGGGTGAAAATCCTTTGGAGACAATTCACATTGATCACTATGGTCCCCTTCCATGTGGAACACGGAACTTAAAAAGGCATATATGTAGGTTTTTGTTCATTCCTTTTAGATAAATGAAACTCACGCACTTTTTATTTCCGTATAAAGAACTTTATTTAAGTTCACAAAGTTTATTATGTTCACAAAGTTTATTAAGTTCACAAAGTTTTATTTAAGTTATTTTAGTTATTAGCAGTTTTGATTTTAAGTTTATTTTCACATTTCTTTTTAGTTTATTTCTAACTTTTTCCTCTCAACTTTTACTGCTCCGTCTCGTGCTACTCGTCTTCAACAACTCTTTTTTTCGTTCGTCTTTTTAAATCATGTTAGCGTCCTTATTTTGTCGAGTATCGTTTTATCGTCTGTGCTGCCAAATTAAGGTTGGTTTTGTTCACACGGTAACGTACATCACGCAACAGTTGTTAGTCCGCTACGCAGTCGTCGTCCGTCTGACTCCCTTCCCACATTCGGCCCTCCTGCGGCCTCATTCGACCCGAACGAGGGGTTCCAGCGCTTCATATATTCAGCCACTGTAGATGTTCGACCTGGGCCTTCGTGATCGCCAACTCTTTCAACAGCATATCGTCCATGGCCTAACTTTTCGACGACCTTGTATGGACCTAGGAACTTGGGTTTCAACTTCAGACCTGTACCGAATTGCGTGCGCTTGATGGCGACCAGCTCATTCAAGTCATATTCTTTCTCAGGAACACGATTTTTGTTAAAGTTTCTCTTGTTCTCAGCCTGGATCTTCAGAATGTTATCACGGCATTCTAAACGTAGCTCTTCTCTTTCTGAGTCCAACTCATCTATGGTTTCATTTTCCAGTAGTAATTGCAAGTCTGGACTTCCTTTTACTCGCATCTCTAGACCAGTCAGAATTCGGAATGGTGAATACTTAGTACTTCGTGGTGGCGTGCTATTAATTATTTGTTGCACGCGATCGACATGTTTGTACCAGTTTGCTGGTTGATTAATGCACAATTTGGAAATCATTGGCACGACAATCTTATGAATTCTTTCTACTTGGCCATTACCTCTAGGTACTCCGTTGTAATTAGCAAATGTTGAATGTCATTGTCTTTACAGTACGTTTCAAATGCATTTGAAGTAAAAGCCGCACCCCTGTCGGAAATTATCCGTCGTGGATTACCAACAACTGCTGCCTGCTTCTCCAGTCGCTCAATAACCGCCTCCGAACCGGTGTTTCTTGTTGGATACAACCAGACGAATTTCGAAAAGGCATCGACGACAACGAAAATATAGTTGTACGACTTGCATGTTGTCTGCATTGGACCTACATGGTCAACATGATACGTTCCTAATGGGCAATCATCTTTTCTAATCAGTGTCAGGAATCCTTCTTTTCGGCCAGATTTTCCTTCGGTAACGATGCACTCGATGCAGCTTTTAACCACGTTTGATACTTTTCGGTTAATGTTTGGTATATAAAAATCTCGTTCAACGATGTCCTGTGTTCTTTTCACCGCAAAATGACCTTGACGATGTGCAATCTTGATTATCTCTTCCTCGATCAGCGTCGGAATCACAACAAGTTCCTTAGTGGGATCCTTGTGCAAAACATCGAATTTGATAAAATAATCTTCGTATGAGTCTTTTTCTAAAATTTTCCGTACAGCCCTAGTCCACTCACCCTGAAGTTGTGCCTCTTTTATACGATGCTTTAACGAGTCTTCGATAACGAGGCAAGCAACTCTGGAGAGAGCATCAACATGTTTCATTTTGGAGCCGGATCTATGTTCGACTTCATAGTCGAACTCCTGCAGGAACATTGCCCATCTCGACACGCGCAATGGCACATCTCTCTTTTTCATAGTCATTGCAAACGCATTGCAATCGGTTATGATTTTAAATTTAGTTCCCAAAACGTATATTCTCCATTTCTTTAAGGCTTCAATGATTGCGAGAACCTCCAGCTCGTACGAGTGATATTTTTGCTCATAGGGCTTCGTTTTTCTACTCATATACTGCACCGGATGTAATTGTTGGTCGTCACTATCTTTCTGCAAAAGTACTGCTCCATAGCCGTACATACTCGCATCAGTATGAACCTCAGTTAGTGCCGCAGGATCAAACAAATTGAGTACAGGTGAACTAGTTAGTGCAGACTTCAACTGTTTTATGGCAATTAAATGTTCGTCATTTATTTCAAACTTGATGTTTTTCCGCAGCAAGTCAGTCAAAGGCTTTGCTATAAGGGCATAGTCCCTTATAAATCGTCTAAAATAGGACGTTAGACCCAAAAATCGCTGCACTGCTTTTCTGTCTGATGGTATAGGAAATTTTCTCACTGCAAGTGTTTTTTCAATTGATGGCATTATGGTACCATTCTCCAGAATGTATCCCAAAAACTCTACTTTCCGCGTTAGGAACTGACATTTCGACCACTTGATACGAAGACCATTTTCTGCAGCTACTTTAAGAACCTTCTTAATTTTTTGAATGCCTTCTTCTTCGTCTTTTGATGGGATAATTATATCGTCCATGTACGCAACCAATGTTCCATCATGAATCAAATCTCTTAATACTGCAAAAATGTACCTTGAAAAAACAGCTGGCGAGTTTGAAATGCCGAATGGTACAAATAAAAATTCATATTGGCCGTTGTGAACCACGAACGCCGTGTATTTCCTGGAATCCGCCTCTACTGGTACATGAAAGAAACCGTTCATCAGATCCAGCGTCGTAAAAACGTTTGCCTTTTGCATCCTTTCAAGAACGTCATCAATGAGAACCATGGGAAAATTATCCCTCAAAATCTTCTCGTTCAGTCGTCTGTAGTCGCAACATAATCTTTTAGTCCCATCTTTTTTAGACACAAGTACTATCGGAGCTGCATATTCTGATGAACTGGGTTGAATTATACCCTCCTTTAGCCAAATCTTTACCTGTTCATCCACGACACATTGGTCGGTGTATGACATTCGCCTTGGCCTCTGGTATACCGGAACATCGTCGGTGAGTATGATTTTCATCTCTACTGGAGAACTCAAATTCTTTTTGGGTACGTACTCGTTCATTAGCGTTGAAATTATTTCCGAACTAGGTTCCGGTAAATGTGCTAAGTTTAGCTCAGTTTTTTCTACTAGTGGCTCTTCTGCTGCTGCCACACAAAGTGCACCAAATTCTCTTAGTAATTCATCATAGCCTCCATCTTCCTTCTTCTTCTTTGTTGCTTCACCATCTTTTTTCTTGGCATCTCTTGCCATTTCTTTCTTGACTTCATTCTTTTTTGCATCTTCAGCAAACTTCTTAACACCTTCCTCGGCTATGAATCCTTGATTATTCTTCTTTGTTTTTTTCTGAAATACTGCTTCATTTTCCCGAATAACTATTTCGACATCTTTTAGTACTGAATTTCCCAGAATGGCATCGTAGGAAATGTCACGCTCGCGTACCACGTGGAACTCTACATCCAAAAATAAATCGTCGGTTTCTAGCCTAGCTAAAAAGCTACCCAACGTGGTAAATTCTCCCTTTCCTGCTCCAACTAATCGTCTTCTATCTGTAGACAACTTTATGTCACCTAGCATCATAAGTACGTCGCACCTCAGCAAACACAGAACACTTCCAGTGTCTATTAAAGCTGAAAATTTATAATTGTTGATTTCGAACTCTCGAAAAATCATTCCAGCATCAGCTTGAAAATTGTGTTTTGCTTTTGTAGGCTCTTTATTTTCCACCATATTAATTTTGCCTTTTTCATTTTTCGGTTGTCCGTCTGCACCCTTGCACTCGAATGATCGGTGTCCCACTTGATTGCATTTGAAGCATTTGTACTGCTTTAGTGAACAGTCCTTAGCCAAGTGCGATTCACTTCCGCATTTAAAACATTTCTTCGCGTTTTCCTGTCGGGGTGTCTGCTGAGAGGATTTGTCTGCGCTTTGTGGTAGAGCCAACCTGCTTGATGACTGGTTGGATCCATTCACCATTTCGTACACTCTCATGTTTTCTTTCAGCTCACTTACGTTTCTTGCCTGGTATAAAACGGTTTTGTTCACCTTCGAATCCGGAATGCCTTCAACGAAATACTGTATGAGGCTTTCATCATCTAACTTTATGCACTTTCCGATTTCCATCATTGCGTACAGGTACTCGCGCAATGTTTCAGTGGGCTTTTTACGCCTGCTACGCAGTCTTCGATGAATTTCGGCCGATGGTAACACTTCACCAAACTCCTCTAACAGTATTCTTTTTGATGATTCCCAGTCTTTAATTCCGCTTGTACTTCTGATGAAAAATTTTGCTGCTCCTTTAAGTAATTGTTTCCCGTAGATGTACTTTTGTAAATTATTCCAGCCAACCGTAGAAGCATTGTCTTCAAAGTCTTCGATCCACTGGTTAATGCCAAGTGCATCGGTTCCTGTGAACGTTGACAGACTGTCTTCAATATCTCTGAGGGTAAAAGTCGACCTTTGTGGAACTAATTCGTCCCCTGCTCGAGATGCAGCGACGCTGTAAACAGAATCTCCTTCGCTTTCCTCAGCCCCAGAAAGACCGAAGTGTTCCAGAAGCCTGTCCTGTAATTCTGCTTTCTTACCCGTCGTCTCTAACCCCAACCCACCTAGCTTTTCCTTCAGTCCATCTACTGTTAACTTTAGAATACTGTCTTTGTCCATTTTTCTTTGAGTTCAAAAATTATTTTAAATTTTATTAAATTATGGCAATATAATAATATATTTTAATATAAAATAAGCGTAGTAAAATTTATGCAGAAGAAACAAATTTTCTCTAAAATATTTTCTAAAACAACTTCTTTTTTCTCAGTGTATTATTTCTTTTCAACTTCAAAATCTCTCTAAATTTTCGTATCTTCTTTTAGTCTGCTTTTCAATTTACATTTACTTTCTTTTTATCTGCTTTTCTTTCTTTGCGTTTTGATTTACATCTTCTTTCTTTTCTTTACTTTAAGTATTGTTGTTTTTCTTTCTTATTAAAATTTAAGTCTATCCAATAGACAGTTTTTAATAATTTAATTTTCAATGAAATAATACAAACTACATAATTTGTATAACGCAACAATGCATTTAAATATCATTAGAATAAAATAAAATAAACTGAAACGGCCTCACCAAGCATTCAATTTTAAGGGTTGTTTTCGTTGTTTACGTTGTATCTCCGTACTTCTTTACTTTCGCTCTTGTCAGCGATATTGCTACTCGTTGATCTTCGTGTTGTCTGCTGCGTCGTTGTTTGCTATGTCGTTGCTTGCTACATCGATTCTGCTTCTGCGCCAGCGTTGCTTAATGGCCTGCTGCGACAGAATTAAAGATGTATACATGAGTGCATACGATGTGTTGTTGTTGTTGATGCAAAATGGCGTTTGATAAATGCCATTTATTTTGCATAGAATTTTTAACACTTTTCTTTGTCTTTTTCACTTTAAGTTTTCACTCTTTACGTTAAATTTTGTGTTTTTATTTAGGTTGAGCCCCCAATTTGTAGGTTTTTGTTCATTCCTTTTAGATAAATGAAACTCACGCACTTTTTATTTCCGTATAAAGAACTTTATTTAAGTTATTTTAAGTTCACAAAGTTTATTATGTTCACAAAGTTTATTAAGTTCACAAAGTTTTATTTAAGTTATTTTAGTTATTAGCAGTTTTGATTTTAAGTTTATTTTCACATTTCTTTTTAGTTTATTTCTAACTTTTTCCTCTCAACTTTTACTGCTCCGTCTCGTGCTACTCGTCTTCAACAACTCTTTTTTTCGTTCGTCTTTTTAAATCATGTTAGCGTCCTTATTTTGTCGAGTATCGTTTTATCGTCTGTGCTGCCAAATTAAGGTTGGTTTTGTTCACACGGTAACGTACATCACGCAACAGTTGTTAGTCCGCTACGCAGTCGTCGTCCGTCTGACTCCCTTCCCACATATATGTACTTGTTGTGGTTGACGGGTTTTCAAAGTTCACAAAACTTTATCCAGTTAAAAGTACAGGCACGAAAGAGGTAGTAACTTGTTTGGAATCTTATTTTACAGGTTATAGCAAACCCATCCGCATTATTTCTGATAGGGGCAGTGGCTTTACTTCGGATGAATTTACTAAATTTTGTAAAGATAACCATATTCAACATGTAAAAGTTGCCACCAATTCACCCCAGTCCAATGGACAGGTGGAAAGAATAAATAGAAGCATTACTCCAATGTTGGCAAAAGAAGTTGAATTAGATCCAGGGGAATGGTCAAAGCATTTGAGGAAGGTAGAATTTGCTATAAATAATGTGGAAAATAAAAGCACGGGTTTAAGTCCAAGCGTGTTACTATTTGGTATTAGGGAAACGGGTATTGTGGACGATAAAGTACAATACTTTGAACAAAATCTTTTACCGACGGAGACTAGGAACATGGACAAATTAAGAGAGGTCGCAAGGGTAAAATTTTATGGAGCCAAGCTAAAAATAAGGAGTACTTTGATAAACGTCACAAAGCACCACGTTCGTATAGAGTTGGCGACTTAGTTATGATTAAAAACGTCGTCAATGCTCCAGGAGTTAATAAAAAACTCTTAGCCAAATATAAAGGACCATACCAGGTTGCAAAACTTTTACCAAATGATCGTTGTATTATTAAAGATTTAGAAAAGATGCAGGTAATTGTAAAATGTATACATTATTCATCTTATTTTTATTTTTCGTATTATTTTGTGTCTCAAACTAATGTTCATTATTAATGTAACTTATGTGTTTATTACATGACTAGAGTTCGCCCAGTGGTTGAAATTCAACCATTAAAAATGCTTTTGGTATTAAAAAACTGATATAAAAAAGAGCTATTTTTGTCATCGCTTTTAAAAAAAGGAAACATGCTAACTAGAATCTTGCCCTATCCCTATATCTACATCTTCTTGGAGTTCAATATACATATCTCCATACCAAATTTCATCAAAATCAGTCAATTAGTTCAGCCAAGGAAACATATTTTCCTGATAAAAGCGTGGCACCACCCACATTAAAAAAAAGCTTCAATCTATCTCCATACCGAATTTCATCAAAATCAGTCCATTAGTTAATTTGCGAAAACATATTTTCCTATTGAAGGAGTGACATCTTCCATTTTAAAACAATACGTTTCCTTAAGGTCAATCTATTTCTGAATTTCATCAAAATCGGTCCATTAGCTTAGTAGTAAGACATTTTTACCTGTTAGGGACGTGGTACCGCTCACTCAAAACAAATATCTTTACTCAAGATTCAATCTATCTACATACCAAATTTCATCGAAATCGGTGTAGTGGCACAGCCGTGATACCGTTCTTTCCCATTAGTGACGATGCCACGCCTCCTTAAAGAGCTTGAAGATTTTAATACCATTTTTCAGGGCACAATCTCTAAACCAAATTTTCCCAAAGTCAATCCACTTGTTTAACCGTGGAAACGTATTTTCCTGTTGAAGGCGTGGCTTCGCCTACTATTAAAAACAATTCACATTCTGCACTAGTCCTCTTCATAACTTATACAACAAAAAAAAAAACTAAGCGATTATGTTGTGCTATGGCAGTTAAAAAAGGATGGATGTATAGTTAATCCTCACTCTCTCACAAACAAAGAGTAAGAAGCTGTTGCATGTCTCAACTCTAAGATTCGATTAGGGGCCGTCCATTAATTACGTGAGGTGTATTTTTGAAAATTCGGACCCCCCCTCTCCTCCTCTTGATGAGATTTGGTGAGTTCTGACGGGACATCCCCCCCGTCCCCCTCCCATCCATGAGACTTGCCTTCTAATTTTTAAATGTAATCTGCTATAATAATGCTTAGTCTCTGCATAAAAAGTTAACGTGAGATTTTTACTGACCACCCTCCTCCTTTGTGAGACTTGGTGAGATTTTTCCGGACCCTCTCCCCCCCTATTTTGACTCACGTAATTTATGGACTTCCCATTATAGTATTAAAAAAATGAACTGGAAAGAGTAATTTTTTGTCATCGCTCCAAAAATTTAGATCATAGTATCATGTCGCTACATCCCTACCACTATCTCTTTCTCTTACTTAGGGCGCAATCTTTCTCCATACCGAATTCATCGAAATCGGTTCATTAGCTTAGCTGTGACAACATATTTTTCTACTGGGGGTTGGTACCGTCCACTTTAAAGCAAATAGCTTGCCACAGGGTTCAAACTATCACTGTACCAAATTCCATCAAAATGGGCACATTAGCCCATATGACAAACAGTCGTGATATCGTTTTTTCCCATTAGGAGCGATGTCACGCCTCCTTAAAGATTTTTAGTTTTTAGACATCCTTTATAGGGTTCAGTCTCCATCCTTAGTTTAGTAGTAACGACATATTTTCCTGTAAGAGGCGTGGCACCACCTACTAAAAAAATATATTTTTACTTAAGATCCAATCTATCTACATACCAAATTTCATCAAAATCGGTGCAGTGGCACAGCCGTGATAGCGTTTTCACATTTGAGGCGATGCCACGCCCCTTTTTAGGAATCAGAGTTTCTAAATATCTTTCTAAGGATTCAATCATCTTCAAATAAAATTTCATCAAAATCGGTCCGTTGTTTAACAGTAACGACGTATTTTCCTGTAAGAGGCGTGGTACCGCCCACTAATAAAATATATTTTTACTTAAGATCCAGTCTATCTATATACCAAATTTCATCAAAATCGGTTCAGTGGCACAGCCTTGATAGCGTTTTTTCACATTTGATGCGATGCCACGCCCTTTTTTAGAAATCAGAGTTTCTAATAATCTTTCTTAGGATTCAATCTATCTTCAATCAAAATCGGTCAATTAGTTTAGCCAATGAAACGTTTTTCCTTTTTAAGGGCTTGGCACCGCCTACTATTGAAAAACAAAGTATACATGTCCCCCCTTCTCCTCACAACCTTTCCAACAAAAAAAAATTGAGCGATTACGTTGTGCTATGGCTGAGAAAAAGTGGTGCAACCGTTTAGAGATTGCCTATTTATATAATGACTAGCAAAACCCGGCGCGCGTTGCAACGCCTCAACAAATAAAATATAATGTATTTTTATTTTAGTTGGATTAAATAAGTAAAATTTGTTTTTATTGATATTTATCTTATTTCGAGTGGATAAACAACGTTGTTGGTTTTTCTATTTGGCTCATAAATGAACAATTGAAGATGTTAAGAAATTTTTACAAACAATCTTATCCATCTGCGTCAAATAGTTGTTGATACATAAAAAAGTTGATTTTTTCTCATATGGAAGCGTGGTGCCGCCCATTTTTGCATTGAATCTTACTTCTATCTCTACCCATTATATATGTACCAAGTTTCATTTATCTGCATCAAATAATAGATAAGATATGATGAATCTTATTTTCTTTTAGATAAGAGGGCGTGACATCGCCCATTCTATTCTAAGCTGTGCCTGTTTATATAAAAGCCACGTGTTGTGAATTCCATGAGAACCGATTAAGCGATCTTCGAGAAAATGTTTAAAAAATATATTTGTATGATGGCCACCCTAAATATGCTCCCTAAATAAAAGTATTGAAGCCTTTGCTACGCCTTTTAATATAAAAGTTACTTGGTGTAAATTCGGTATGAATCGATTAACCTGTCTTCGTGAAAAAGATATTTAAAAATATTTGCGTATGAGGACTACCCAAAGTGTGAACCCTAAGTAAAATTTTTACTATCCAATCTGTGCCCCTTTATATAAAAGTCATTTGGTGCTAAGACCATGAGAATCGATTAAACGGTCTTTGAGAAAATGATATTTTAAAAATATTTTTGTGTGAGGGCCACCCTGAATAAAAATTTTGTAGCCTAATTCGGTGTGAATCGATTAAACTGTCTGCTTGAAAATGATATTTAAAAATATATTTGTATGAGGGCCACCCTAAGTATGCACCCTAAATAATATTTTTACAATTTTATCTGTGCCCCTTAGTATAAAAGCCATGCTGTGTAAGTTTCATGAGAATCGATTTACCTGTCTTTGAGAAATCGCTATTTTAAAAATATTTGCGTATGAGGCCCACCCTAAATTAAAGTTTTATAGCCACCACGCCCCTTATGTCTAATCCCGTTCATATTTTGTGAAGTGCTTAGCATAGGCTATGTGCATCCTGACGCCAAATTTTATGATTCTTGCTATCATATGAACCAAGATATAGCGAGTTAAAGGCTTTAATTGCATGTAAAGTGCCACGCCCCTTGCTTTTATCAAAATAAAATGTAGCCCATGTTACTCAAGAATAGTGTAGCTTTCTATTAGTAGAAGAATTTTTGGAATCGGTTCTGTAGTTCCAGAGATTACCCTGAACATACAAACAAACCTTACCTCTTTATATAATAGTATAGAATAGATATAGATATAGATTAAGTGTATTTTTACACGTTCGATTAAATTGAATAATCAATCGAGGTCGATTGAGTAGTTGTCAGGGTGGACGAGTTGTAAGGAATAAGCTTACTTACTTACTTAGATGGCCATAACAACCCGTTGTCAGGTTACGGCCGACCTCATTAGCTCTTGCCAGGCGCCTCTGTTTTGCGCGCGCCTTCTCCAATCGTTAATGTCAAGCGCGGTTAGGGCTTCCTCAGCTTGGTCTATCCACCGGAGGCATGGTCTCCCTCTTCGTCGTTGACCGGGGACCTTCCCTTCGAATACCTTTTTCGCTGGAGCTTCTTTATCCATACGATGGACATGACCCAGCCAGCGTAGTCGCTGTATTGTTATACGCTTAACTATGTCAATGTCGGCGTAGAGCTCATACAGCTCGTGGTTCATTCGAATGCGGTAGTCGTCGCCAATTCGAACAGGACCAAAGATTTTGCGGAGAACTTTCCTCTCGAACACCCCAAGAGCGGCTGCGTCTGTTGTCGAAACCACCCATGCCTCAGCGCCATAAAGAAGCACAGGTAGAATGAGCGTCTTGTAGAGTGTTAGCTTTGTCGATCGAGAGAGAGCTCTGCAACGTAATTGCTTACTGAGACCGTAGTAGCACCTATTAGCAATTGTTATTCTCCGCTTAATCTCCAGACTGACATCATTGTTGCTGGTTACGGCAGTACCAAGGTAGATGAATTCCTTGACAACTTCTAATTTACAGTTGCCCGCTGTAACATGAGAGTCTAGATCCCGTGCTCTCTTGTTGTTGTTAGTAGACATCATGTATTTCGTCTTGCCCTCGTTTACCGTCAAACCCACTTTGGCTGATTCCTTTTCAATAGCAGTGAAAGCAGCAGTAACATCTCTCTTACTCCGACCGATAATATCAATATCATCAGCGTACGCAAGGAGCTGAACACCTTTGAAGAAAATGGTGCCATTATGATGCACACCGGCTTTTCGTACGATCCCCTCCATAATGAAATTGAAGAGATCGCACGAGAGCGGGTCGCCTTGTCTGAAACCTCGCTCGGTATTAAAAGTTCCGGAGAGGTCATTCCCTACCTTGACGGAGCTAAACGTATTGCTCAACGTCATCCTGCAGAGCCTTATCAACTTTGCAGGTATACCGAACTCAGACATTGTTGCGTATAGGCAATCCCGCACTGGGCTATCGAACGCAGCTTTATAATCGACGAAGAGATGGTGAGTGTCGATTTGATATTCATGGGTTTTCTCCAGGACTTGGCGTAGTGTAAAAATCTGGTCTATGGTGGACTTACCAGGTCTAAAGCCACACTGATAGGATCCGATCAGCGTTTCTGTATGTGGCTTCAATCTTTCACACAATACGCTCGAGAGGATCTTATATGCGATGGAAATAAGACTGATACCCCTGTAGTTGGCGCAGATTGTCGGGTCTCCTTTCTTTATTACAGGACAAAGCACTCTGAGATTCCAATCGTCGGGCATGCTTTCCGCTAGCCATATTTTGCTGATGAGTTGATGCATGCACCTTATCAATTCATCGCCACCAGCTTTAAACAACTCAGCTGGATGGCCGTCAGCACCCGCTGCTTTGTTGTTTTTGAGTCGCTGGATAGCAACTCGAACCTCTTCATGGCTAGGTGATGGTACTTCCACTGCGTTATCATCGATTGGTGGTATCGTACTGCATTCCCTCTGGGCGGAATTGGTGGGATCATCGCAGGTAAGCAAGTTGGAGAAATGCTGCCTCCATAACCTCAGTACACTCTGTGTATCTGTAACCAGATATCCATTTTCGTCTCTACAAGTGGATGCTCCGGGCTTGAAACCTTGAGTTAGACGCTTAACTTGTTGATAGAATTTTCGTGCATCCTTCTTGACCTGGTACACCTCAAGTTCCTCACGCTCACGCTTTTCCTGCTCCCTTTTTTTACGTCTGAAAATGCTCCTCTCTTCCTTCCTCTTTTCGCGGTAGTTTTCTCGCACGGCTCGCGTTGCGGCTGACTGCAGCGTCTTCTTGTATGCGGCGTTTTTTTCAGCAGTCGCATCGCGACACTCCTGGTCATACCATTGGTTTCGAGGTTGTGGGCGTCGAAAACCAATGACTTCCTCGGCAGCAGCACGCATGGAGTGGGAGATGTGTGTCCAAAGTCCACCGGCGTCGTCGGTTGCAGAGGTTGGTTGGTTGAGCTTAACCGAGAGTTGAGTGGAGTACGCCTCGGCAGTCCGTTGTGATTGCAGCTTGGCGACGTCCAGCTTTCGTTGCATGCCCGTGCGTACATTCTTCGCATTGCATAGCCGCATGCGGATCTTAGCTGCAACAAGATAGTGGTCGGAGTCAATGTTGACCCCCCGAAATGTACGCACATCCAGAATGCTTGAAGCGTGCCTTCCGTCGATCACAACATGATCAATTTGGTTTTTCGTTTTTTGATCCGGGGATAGCCAGGTGGCCTTGTGAATGTCGAGGTGTTGAGATCTGGTACTACTAACTACCATGTTTCGCGCCACGGCGAAGTCGATCAGTCTCAGACCGTTGTTTGAAGTGAACTGACCGACTGTAGCGCCAAAGATGCCTTCTCTTCCGACCTTCGCGTTAAAATCGCCGAGGACTATTTTTACATCGTGGGTCGGACAACGGTCATACACGTCCTCTAGGCTCGCGTAGAAATCATCCTTGGTGGCATCGTCCTTTTCCTCCGTCGGGGCGTGCGCGCAAATTAGGCTTATGTTGAAGAATTTTGCTTTGATACGGATCGTAGCCAGCCTTTCGTTTATTGGCGTGAACCGGGAAACTAGGTGGCGTAATTTTCGAATTACAACGATTCCGCAACCAAATTCGCGCCTCTCCGCATGGCCGCTGTAGTAGATATCACAGTTCGTCCGTTTAGAGCAGCCTTGTCCTTTCCATCGCATCTCCTGGATGGCGGTGATGTCAGCCTTTATTTTTACGAGGGCTTCCGCCAGTTGGATAGTTGCACCTTCCCTATGGAGGGTCCGGACATTCCAGGTGCATATCCGTAAATCATTGTCCGTTTTTCGTTTGCAGTGGTCGTCATCGTAGTGGGGGCTATTATCCGAGGCTGATTTGGTTTTCATTGGAAATGATGATAATGTGTGGTGGGACCCAAACCCTACGCACACATTCCAAGTTTTAAGTCTAGGAGAGACCCGCCTTCTCACAACTAGCTCACCCCCGGACGGGTGTCCAAGGGATCTCCAGAGGATACTTGGCCAAAAAAGGCCGGAAGTTTGTGAGCTGCTTGAACTGCTTGCAAAAGAATCATCTCTGGCCACTCCCAAGTGAGTGGCGATCAGGACTTTCCCCACTTACGTGGACTTCTACAAGCAACCCCATCCTCCAAGGAATAAGCTTAAAAATAATAAAAAAAACTTATATCGTACACCCTATGCAACTGTAATTATGTGTAACTGCATTCTCGTATGATTCTTATGTTTTCTAAAATAAGCCAGTTATGTTTTCATATGTACGTATATAAAATAATGTTAGTGCAGAAATATGTGACATTCGCAATAAAGACGCTGTCAAAACCACATCACTTGTGTCAGATTTATTTGCTTTTTTTTTCTTGAAATAATATTACAATAAGAATCGATTAAACGGTCTTCGAGAAAATGTAATTAAAAAAAAAAAAAAAAAAAGAAAATGTAATTAAAAAATTTTTGTATGAGGGCCACCCCAAATAAAGGTTTTTTGGGCTTAACTATGTCTCTTAACATAAAAGCTACGTGGTGTAAATTCCATGTGAATCGATGAAGTGGTCTTTGGGACATTGCTATTTTAAAAATATTTTTGTATGAGGGCCACCCTAAATTTGCAGCCTTAATAGAAATTTTATAGACCTTACTATGTCTCTTAATATAAAAGCTACGTGGTGTAAGTTCCATGTGAATCGATGAAGTGGTGTTTGTGAAAATTGTATTATAAAAACAAATTTGTGTGAGGGCCACCCTAAATATGCACCCTAAATAAAAGTCTTATAGCCTACCACCTGTAATAAAGAAAGGAGAACCGACAATCTGCACCAACTACAGGGGTATCAGTCTTATTTCCATCGCATATAAGATCCATTCGAGCGTATTGTGTGAAAGATTGAAGCCGTATACAGAAACGCTGATCGGATCCTATCAGTGTGGCTTTAGACCTGGTAAGTCCACCATAGACCAGATTTTTACACTCCGCCAAATCCTGGAGAAAACCCATGAATATTAAATTGACACTCACCATCTCTTTGTCGATTATAAAGCTGCGTTCGATAGCACAGCGCGGGATTGCCTATACGCAACAATGTCTGAGTTCGGTATACCTGCAAAGTTGATAAGGCTCTGCAGGATGACGTTGAGCAATACGTGTAGCTCCGTCAAGGTAGGGAATGACCTCTCCGGAACTTTTAATACCGAGCGAGGTTTCAGACAAGGCGACCCGCTCTCGTGCGA
Source organism: Tricholauxania praeusta (assembly GCA_949775025.1). Taxonomy (NCBI): domain Eukaryota; kingdom Metazoa; phylum Arthropoda; class Insecta; order Diptera; family Lauxaniidae; genus Tricholauxania; species Tricholauxania praeusta. The sequence goes on along the minus strand of OX459032.1, from coordinate 9,609,482 downwards.
TCTCTTCAATTTCATTATGGAGGGGATCGTACGAAAAGCCGGTGTGCATCATAATGGCACCATTTTCTTCAAAGGTGTTCAGCTCCTTGCGTACGCTGATGATATTGTTATTATCGGTCGGAGTAAGAGAGATGTTACTGCTGCTTTCACTGCTATTAAAAAGGAATCAGCCAAAGTGGGTTTGACGGTAAACGAGGGCAAGACGAAATACATGATGTCTACTAACAACAACAAGAGAGCACGGGATCTACCCTCTCATGTTACAGCGGGCAACTGTAAATTAGAAGTTGTCAAGGAATTCATTTAACTTGGCACTGCCGTAACCAGCAACAATGATGTCAGTCTGGAGATTAAGCGGAGAATAACAATTGCTAATAGATGCTACTACGGTCTCAGTAAGCAATTACATTGCAGAGCTCTCTCTCTCGATCGACAAAGCTAACACTCTACAAGACGCTCATTCTACATGTGCTTCTTTATGGCGCTGAGGCATGGGTGGTTCCAACAACAGACGCAGCCACTCTTGGGGTGTTCGAGAGGAAAGTTCTCCGCAAAATCTTTGGTCCTGTTCGAGTTGGCGACGACTATCGCATTCGAATGAACCACGAGCTTTATGAGCTCTACGCCGACATTGACATAGTTAAGCGTATAACAATACAGCGACTACGCTGGCTGGGTCATGTCCATCGTATGGATAAAGAAGCTCCAGCGAAAAAGGTATTCGAAGGGAAGGTCCCCGGTCAACGACGAAGAGGGAGACCATGCCTCCGGTGGATAGACCAAGCTGAGGAAGCCCTAACCGTGCTTGGCAATAACGATTGGAGAAGGCGCTCGCTAAACAAAGGCGCCTGGCGAGAGCTAATGAGGTCGGCCGTAACCTGACAACGGGTTGTTATGGCCATCTAAGTAAGTAAGCCTACCACCTATTCTCAGACCTACCAAATATACACAAACAATTTCATAAGAGTCGGTCAAGCCGTTTGGGAGGAGTTCGGTAACAAACACTGTGACTCGAGAATTTTATGCAGTCTGTCAAGTAATTGTTTGTAAAATTAATTATGAAACACAATTTTCACTTTTATATTGAATAAAAACCAAAATTATAATTAAACATTATGATCTTACAGTCATTTTAGCAAAGACCAATATTGTAAATTTTACTTGTTAGTTGTTAGAGCGGCCGTCGACAGATATGCAATTGAAATGCATGTACGGTCAGGGGATCGACTCCATGTACAACATTAACCAAAAACTGGTCTGATGAGGCTATGTGGTAATAGCCGAAACATATGTCACCAATTACCTGGTTAAATTGTTCCATTTGTTATCTTTGTCATATTTGTTGAATAAAAAAATAGCATTGATCAATAAGTAAAATTTACAATATTGGTCTTTGCTAAAATGACTGTAAGTTCATAATGTTTAATTATAATAAAAATAATCAGTCGCAAAAATCAACTTTCTAAAAACAAAAATTGTATAAACTTTTTGTAAATTTTTTTTGTACTCAATTCTCTTGCCAATTCCTCATTACAAAACAACAACAAAAATTATTTGATATAATCAAAAACAAAAGTTTATGGAACAAAAATAAAAGCACTTTCCATTTCATGGTGTCAAATATTTCTTTGCAAAATGCAAGGAACACATGAAGAAACTAATAAACTTATAAAAAAACTTTATTAGATTATTCAAACATATTTCTATAATTTATTTTTTGTTACTTTTTGAGAATGTCTTCCAGTGTCCTCTATTTCATAAAATTCTTCCAACGTGCATTATCAGTAGCTAGTGCCTTCAATTCTCTATAACATTTCCTGGTCTAGAGAACGTTTCCATGATGTTCCAGGACGGCCACATTATGTGCTACTCTGAGAGCTTTCTTGCCGGCAATCTTCAATTGGGGATTCCCGCATCGTGCCCAATTCATTTCCATTTTTGTCGTTTGATTCAAAAGGGTCAACAAATTTTCCATCATGTAATATTATTATTTCTTAGAGCTTATGACCTTCATTATCTCCGTTAGTAAAGACGGGCAAGGCGCTAGTCATTGTGGTCTTCCCGCAGGGAGATGCATATGGGGAGAGCTTAAGGGTGGCTTTCCAACGGATTAGCTAGCCATCTGTTATCATTAATGGACTCCCGTTTTCGTGTTCTACTGGCCGATTATGTTTGAATTTGTTCCCTGACATCTTGCGTGTTATTTCGTAGACTATGCGAAGATCTCTGATATATGCGGCTCATTGAGCTTCAGATACGACGACGTTATTGATTTCTCGCTTGTCCTTTTTGTTGGAGCCTTTTGCTTCTTTATTTAGGGTCTGGTCTCTTGTTTGTGCTTCAGTACTCGCGCGTATTAAAGATCTCCTTTTTCTCTATGGTATCACAGGTAGCGTCGCTCATCCAGGGTTTCGTTTTTCCGTGGGGTAAGACCAAGTATAGACTTACTAGCTGTTATAAATGACGACTTGAAGTTTTGCCATTTGGATTCGATTGAGGTCCAAGGGTTAGTGTCGCTGAGCTTTTCTACTTCACCGATGAATTTTTCCCGAAGACAGATTTCTCAGAGCTTATATGGGGCAAACTTCCTGTTTACTATTTTGAGTCGAAGATAAGCCACTAAGAGGTAGTGATCGAAGCTTTCTTAACATATGGTCTATTTGGCTTTCTGTAAATGTGGAGTTAATTTGTGGTTTACTTCAAAACAAAACTGATTTGCTGACTTTCACCTTACTCAAATTTTATATTCAATTTCATTTAATCTTTTTTGGTAACATTCTTCTGTAAGTCTTCAATATATTTAACATAATAAAATTAAAAAAATGTTCTCTTGAAAATTGATTTTGAACTTTGGGTTCCTGGTGGTTCCTCCAGGGATCAGCCAGGTGATTTGTATCAAGGGGGCATGTCTGTCACCTGTAAAAAAATTGATGGAACAAAAGTTGTCCAGAATCGCAGAATCTACATCATATATTTGTGGGAGCAAAAGATACCTAACAAATGACAATTTACAAAAAATGACAACAAACTGATAAATTAAAAACTTGACAACACTGACAAATTAGAAAACGACGCTTGTGATTTTTGAAAAACGGACAGCAAACGAGTTACGAAGAACGAGTGAACGCGAACGGACTTATGCTAAAAAAAACCTGTTAAGAAACAATTTTAGTAAACATAATTCCAATTAACTACTTATATCTAAATTTGAATAAATAAAGCTAAAAAGCTAAATGAAAATAGGGGTGATTAATTCAGAAAATAGTGGTGATTAATTGAGAAACCTATAATTTGCGGGCTCAGCAGAAAAATATATAAAAAATAAATTCATAAATTAACCAAAAAGTGTTTCTAAAAGAAATTAAAATTGTCTTAAAGCAATAAATTATAAATCATTTAATTCAAAACTGGATTAAAAGTATATTTAAACGAAAAATGTAAAAAAAGTAAAAGAAAAAGAAGAGATTGAAAAATCTAGAAAAGACGCTGTACACACGAAACAACAACAAGTACAGAAAAAAAAGTGCGATGATAAGTTTAGGTTCGTTCGACAATGTTCGTGAAAGTTTACGTCGCAGTAGAAAAGACAACATAGTGGCGTTGCACAAATTTGTTTTCGAACAGGAAGGTGATCGCTCGAATCGACGACGTTTGAGGGAATTCGAAAGGTTTGATTTTAGCGAAACTGACGATGCGTATAAAGCAAAATCAACATATTTTGTAGTTATATGATCAATATTTTTTTTGAATAATATGAATATATGTGTGTACGTGTACTTGGGGTTTTTTGGTCACAATGTTATACGTATATGCAAATAAAACAAATTTTATTTCATATTTTCACCCGACGCACAGTGGGAAACTTTTTAATGTTTTTGGACAAAAAGCCGTCTACAACGCAATTTTTAATGGATTTGAAAAATTTTTCTTTTTAAATAGTCGTTAGGTACCACCCGATGTGCGAGGACTGCCCAACTTTTTGAAAACGTTCAACATGACCTCAAAAAATCCTATAAATATATTTACCTCAAAATTTGCGGTGAGCAATATATCTGGAGACTGGTTCATCCGAAAAAAGAAAATTAAATTTTTTTCATTTAAGCAAATAGTTAGGGGGCGTTTGATCGTTCGATTTTTTTTTGGATACATATTTTTTAACTTATAGCCTAAAACGACCTCAAGTTTCTCAAGTTTGTGCACAAAAAATGAAAATTTTCTTTGTACGCCCGCCATTTTGTCAAAAATTAATATTTTTCAAAAATCAACGATCAAACGCCCCTTAACTATTTGCTTAACCGAAAAAAATTTAATTTTCTTTTATCGGATGAGCCAGTCTCCAGATATCTTGTTCACAGCAAATTTTGAGGTCGTTCACGGCATTGCACTTTTCTAACTTATTGACAAATATTTTTGGACCAAAATTTCAGAGATAAATCTTGAACAGTCATACTTTAATGTAAAATAAGTTTTGGTCTAAGATAAAATACAACTTCAAAAAAAATTTTAAAAAAATATCTTTTTATTTTTCGAAAAACTTCCTAAGTAAAACACACGAATTTCATATATTTATAGGATTTTTTGAGGTTATGTTGAACGTTCACAAAAATTTGGGCATTACTCACACATTGGGTGGTACTTAACAATTATTTTAAGAAAAACAAATTTCAAATCCATTAATAATTGCATTATAGACGGATTTTTGTCCAAAAACATTAAAAAATTTCCCACTGTGCGACGTTTCGCCAATGGATATTTGGCTTCTTCAGGGGTATTTATTGAAGTAAAAGCTTAAAATAAAGAACAATTTTTTAAAAACATAAATTATGAACATCACGAACACTTGTCAACTTACATGTAAATTACATTTAAAATAAAATTGAAAATAAACACTTAAATAATTTAACAAAAATATCACAACAAAAATTACAACATCAAATCACTGTACTGTAACTTAGACTAATATTGCTGTAATCCTCTTTTCTATTTATAGCTGTCTTGTAGCTTAGTCTAATTCTTAAGCTTTCCAGAGTATGCCGCACATTCTCTTTTTTCTCTCTGTCCAGTATTTTTGCGTTGTCAAAGTCAGCTGTGTGTTGTTTTTCGGTTAAATGTTTTGCTTGTGCTGTCGTCTCTTTTTTGTTTTTCGCGTCTGCCTTGTGTCAAAGAAGTAGAAAGAAAAGAACGAGAATCCGAGCTTTTTCCCTGTATTAAATTTTGGCGAGCCGAATGAAAGCTGGAACCAATGAGAATTACGAACCAAAATCCTATTGGATTTTATTTCTGATTTTGATCGGCTTTTGCAACGAACCGAACGAATTCACAATGTTAAATTCAGACCATTTTGTATTTTCTAATTTATTTATTTTATTAAATTCATAAAAAAGTTATTTGAATATTAGAAAATGAAAATAAATAAATTGAAATACAAAAATAAGGAAAACTTGTTGAGAAAATTATTCAATTACGATGACTTACATTTAAACCTGCATTTGAGAAAATCAATTTTTATATCTACCAGGCAACCAGCAAATGCAATACCATGATTTTTATTTTGACTCCTTCAAACTTGCAAATTTGCAAGTGATCCCGCGTAAATTTTGTTGTTGGTTTTTCTTCAGAAAAATTCAGTCGAAAAAATCCTAAAAAAATGCGTGTATTTGTTGTTGCGTTTTTGTAGTTTGCAACCGATGCCGTTAGTTTCAATTTTGTTGGTATTTTTTCGGCAGAAAAATTGAGTTGAAAATAACAAAAATTATATTCATGTTGTTTGCTTGTATGTGTGCTCAAATTTTGCTATTTTTCGCAACTAGGATTTTTCTTTTGGGGGCTATAAATATATAGAAATTATGAAGTTATATTTTTCAATTTTCTTGTTTTTCTTGAAACGAATCATTAGTTGAAACAAGTTAATAATAAATAAGTTCAATAAGAATATCTTAGTCACTAGAACTGATTCTGCATTTAAAAAAACACGAAAATCATATTTTGAAAGATAAAAAATGGAGATTTCCTTAAAATTGACAAAATACACTACTACTATCGAAGTGTTATCTTAATTTGGGCTTAAACCTTTCCAAATCCAAAAATATTCATGTAAGGGGCTTAGCACCATTGATCCCTTGATCAAGTACGTACATTTTTCGGTTCAAAATGAAAAATAAAAATGATATTCATGTTGTTTTATTTGCTGAGCGACTGCTTCAAACAAAATTTCATTTATCTTACGGATTGAATCGAAATTATTTTATAAAACTCAAAATATTTCTATAATTTCTATATTTTTCAATATTATCATGGAAATAAAAATAAAGGTTATACTAAATTGTCACATTAAAATTTGACAGCAAAATGTGGCTTCGTAACTGTCAAAAAATTGTTCAACTCAATTTCTTTTGTTTACATTTTGCATTGGATTTTGACAACTATGAAACCAGATTTCGCTGTCATAATAAGCTACAGTTCACATTTGAAGAAAAAAATATCAAAACACTACCATATTTAAACACAACAGTTCACAGAAAAGACAACAAAATAATTTTCAACAGGTATTCAAAACCTACAGCATCCGGCAGAATTATAAATTTTAATTCAACACAACTCTACAAACAAATCGAAACACAGCTAGCAACATAATACGGACAGCGCTAACAATAAGCAATAAGACTTTCCAAAAACAAAACATAGAAAAACTCAAGAAAATACTAAATAAAAATAACTATCCCACTAGATTAATCAATCACCTAATTAATAAAAATAAAAATACAAACATCACTAATTTTACACAACAAATACAACCAGCAAACAATAATACGGAAGATCAACCTAAATGCTATTTCAGCGTACCATACGTTCCAACTCTTACTGATAAAGCATCAACAAAAAGCTTTAAAAATTAAAACACAGTCTTTGCGTACAAACCAAATAAAACACTCACATCATTATTCACAAACACAAAAGATAAAATAGAAAAACTACAAGAACACAACATAGTTTATAAAATCAACTGCAATGGTAAAGAGGGAGAAAAATGCAATGCGATATACATTGGCACTACAAAAAGAGCCTTTGGAACACGTATTTACGAACACAAGGCAGATGCGAAAAACAAAAAGGAGACGACAGCACTAGCAAAACATTTAACCGAAAAACAACACACAGCTGACTTTGACAACGCAAAAATACTGGACAGAGAGAAAAAAGAGAATGAGCGGCTTACTCTGGAAAGCTTAAGAATTAGACAAAGCTACAAGACAGCTACAAATAGAAAAGAGTATTACAGCAATATTAGTCTTAGTTACAGTACAGTGATTTGATGTTGTAATTTTTGCTTTGATTTTAGCTATCTGAATTTTAATTGAACAACCTTGAATATTAATTCAAGACAGCCTTAGCTTCAAGAAAAACTATGGCTACAAATATAGCTACAAATAGAAAAGAGGATTACAGCAATATTAGTCTTATTTATTTATTTATAAATTAATTCCAAAGTAATAAATTACAATTAGAAAATTTCTTATAAGCGATAGCAACAAAAGGCCTTCCGCTTTAATGTAAAATCTAAACTATAATATAAAACTTGGTTTTTTAAATTTTTTAGTTACATAAATATACTTAGGATATAATATTTGTACTAAACTATATTTCATAAAATAGATCAAGTTTTTTAAGTATTTCGTTTATGGCTTTGATGTTCGACTCTGTGACATTTTTCAGGAGATCTAAAGAGTTTTCATGTACATATATTAAGGTTGGATTTTATGGCGATCGTTTTATGGTATGAATTCAGTAAGTGAGTTAAGTCTATCGTTTCAAAGTTGCAATAGGTGCAGAGTGGTTGCAAGTTGTTGCTGAAAAAGTGTTGATGAGTATACCTAGCATGCCCCAAGCGGAGCCGAGTGTAATTTATTTGCTGCCTTCTCGATACTGTTGGTGGAATTATAATTGCTTTTCCTTGATGACTTACTGTTTTGTAGAAATGGGAGTAGTTTACCCATTCCTGTATTACTTTTTGTGAAATGTTTTGTCTTTTTTGTTGTATGTTGGCGTAGTGTATAGTGGAGATATAGTGGCTGGTTTCCGGGTATGCCAACATGACTAGGAACCCAACTTATTTTTATTTTGTTGTTTGCTATAAGTATGTCTCTAATTAAAGCTATTATATGGTCACTGTTATTTGGGTTTCGAATTGCATTTATCGTTGAAAGTGAATCTGTGAAAATAATGTGTTTAATATTGGATTTGTTTGCAAACTGGACTGCATATAGGATTGCTTGGGCTTCTGCTGACAAAATTGACATGTAGTTCGGCATCAGAGTCTTACAAATGACTGTGTTATTTTCGTTTACTACGCTATAAGCTGTAGCTGCGTTAGGCTTAGTTACAGTACAGTGACTTGATGTTGTAATTTTTGTTGTGATATTTTTGTTAAATTATTTAAGTGTTTATTTTCAATTTTATTTTTATTTTAAATGTATTTTACATGTAAGTTGACAAGTGTTCGTGATGTTCATAATTAATGTTTTTAAAATATTGTTCTTTATTTTAAGCTTTTACTTCAATAAATACCCCTAAAGAAGCCAAAAATCCATTGGCGAAACGTCGGGTGAAAATATGAAATAAAATTTGTTTTATTTGCATATGTGCATATATCCATCAGATTGGGCCTTTAAACTGGCCTCGTTTTTTTTTTTTTTTTTTTTTTGGAGTACATCTTCCAGCCATAGTTTTTCTTGAAGCTAAGGCTATCTTGAACTCATAATAAAGGTTGTTCAATTGAAATTCAGATAGCTATTTTTTTAATTTAACTTTATATGTAACATTTCATGTTGTTTTTAACTAAAATCCAATTTTAACTATGTCTCCCTTTGAATTTTAATTGTTCCTCCTTGAATATTAATTAAAGATAGTCTTAACTTCGAGAAAAATCATGTTTGAAGAGTCTGCTCCAAAAAAAAAAAAATAAAAAAAAAATCGAAATTGTCATCTTACCTCGACCATCCCTTCGATTTTTTTTTATGTTTTTTGTATTTTTTTTTGGAGCAGACTCTTCAAACATGGTTTTTCTTGAAGTTAAGACTATCTTTAATTAATATTCAAGGAGGAACAATTAAAATTCAAAGGGAGACATAGTTAAAATTGCATTTAAGTAAAAAAAAAACATGGAAAGTTACATACAAAGTTAAAAATAGCTATCTGAATTTCAATTGAACAACCTTTATTATGAGTTCAAGATAGCCTTAGCTTCAAGAAAAACTATGGCTGGAAGATGTACTCAAAAAAAAAAAAAAAAAAAAAAAAACGAGGCCAGTTAAAAGGCCCAATCTGATGGATATGCACATATGTAACATTGTGCCCAAGTACATGTACACACATATATTCAAAATCAACATATACTGACGAAAATTTAACTCTAGCCGACCTAACAGCTATCTGCGACCTGTTGAACCTGAGTTATAAAAACGTAGACCTGCATATATTTAAACATTTGGAAAAAGGATTCTTGCTTAACGCAAACGTGCATGACGCTGATGATAAAGACGACGTCGCTGATGGTGCAGACGACGACAGCAGCGACAACTACGCCGACAGTGGTAACGATGACAGCAACGGCAACGATGGCAGAGGCAGAAACGACGGCAGCAACGATGGCAAAGGCAGAAACGACGGCAGAGGCAGAAACAACGGCAGCAATGAAAACCAAACTAGTACATGTAACATGGTAAGGACGTGCAACGTAAACAAACAAAAAGTGACAGCACAAAGAGATGACAATCAAGTAAGTTTTTTGTCTTTTGAAAGTGAAAATGCAAATATGGTGAATACAGTAGCAAATAAAAATACAGCACCGGTACATATGTCTACATTCACGGTTAGTTTTCGGGATATAGAAGATTCGATTAGACCATTTGACGGCAGTTAAAATATACCTGTCAACGTTTGGGTGGAGAAGTTCGAAGAAACAGCAGTCATAATGTGTTGGGATGATTTTCAGATGTACGTGTTTGCAAAAAAGACGATAAGTGGTGTAGCAAAACTATTTATACACGGAGAGCGAGGTATTACGTCATGGATTAAATTAAAAATGGCTTTGATTGACGAATTAAAACATCAATAAATAGTGCTCAAGTTCACAAGAAACTTTCAGAGATAAGAATGAAAAAAGATGAAAGTGTGCAGGAATATTTCCTGAAAATTAAAGAAATCGGCTCACGTGGTAACATCGACGAATCATCTCTTATCCAATACATTATAGACCGTATAAACGATTTAAATATACATAAATCTATTTTATACGGGGCGACAAATATTAAAGACTTTAAACAAAAATTATCGTGTTATGAGGCATTTCGAGAAAAGTGTTAACGACAAAATGACAAAACGGTTGTTTCCGTTGACCATAAATTGAATCGGGACAAATCGGATAGATATTATACAGGTAAAGAGAAAGAACTAACGTGTTTTAACAGTGGACCAAAAGGACATAAGTCGATTGACTGTGAAAATAAAAATAAAGGCACAAAGTGCTTTAATTGTAATAAATTTGGTCATATCGCGAAGAATTGTCCGGAAAAGACTGAAAACATAAAAAGTAACACTAGTTTTTTAAAACCTCAATTTGACATTATGAATAAAATAGTGAAAATCGACGATCGGGAATACACGGCTTTGGTTGATACTGGAAGTAAATTCAGTATTATAACTGATAACGTTTTTAAACATTTAAATAAACCGGAACTTAATGAAACAAATTTTACTCTCGTCGGATTCGGTCAAAGTAAAATAAAACCAGATGGTCAACTAAAGTGTAAAATCGAAATTGATAATGAAACGTACAACTTAAATTTCGTAGTAGTGTCATCCAGAAGTGTTGATATTGATGTAGTAATTGGGGAAAACTTTTGTTCAATGGCGGAAATAAATATACGACGCGACGGTCTACATATCAAGAAAGTTGAAAACGATGACAACGATGAGTTGCTTGCGATAATGAAAGTAGATGTCACATCTGATGAAGATCCCATTAATATTAACGAACATATTAATAAATCGGCGAACAAAAAGTTACGGATATGATTATAAATTACCAGCCTGAATATTCTAAGACGACTAGTATCGAGATGAACACCATTTTAAAAGAAGAAACTCCAATATTTTCAAGACCGCGAAGATTTCCTTTAATGGAAAGAAGTATAATTGATGACCAAATCGATAAGTGGTTAAAAGATAAAGTTATAGAAGCTTCAGAATATCGGAGAGATTCCGATTTGATTTTTGCAATATTTGTGGCCTTAGGTCAAACTTTTTTTCGGTCTATGCCCATGTTTCTAGTTTCCATCCCCAAGTAATGGCGGTTGGTGAGACTCAGGTGTGTGGGGATGCTGATCCACTGGATTTCCAGATACCTGGTTATCACCTTCTGCCATTATTTTCTCCCCATAGGGGCCTCGCTGTATATATACGTAGCGATGTTGCGTACCAGTGTCAGCAACATTTGAACACGACGGATGCCGAATTTAGTTCTATGTGGATTAAGTTCAAAATCCAGTCGCACATTCTACATTTCTGCTTCCTGTATAGAAGCCCGAATTTAGGGAGGATTCCTACTTTTGAAAAGATAGACGTCCTCTCTGATTCGATTTCCAAAATTTTAGAGTCGTACCCAGACAGTGAAATTGTAGTTGCTGGTGATTTCAATGTTCATAACTCTAATTGGTTGCGCCATTCTGGCCTTACAACTCCTGAAGGTCGTTATGTTGAGTTTTTTGCCGAGTCCAATTTACTGACTCAACTAGTGAATGACCCCACGTTCATTCCACGCGTTGGGGGGCATAGCTTAAGTACACTAGACCTCTTTCTGACATCACATCATGAAAAATACGATGTGTCTGTCCTTGCACCTCTTGGTAACTCGGACCATTGTACTATTTCCGCTGCTTTCCCATTTAAAAGTTTACGCACTGTTTCGCCGAAAGCCCCGAAGCGGACTGTATGGCTTTATGATAAAGCAAATTGGATTGCGTTAAATAATTTCTTTCGTAGTTTCAATTGGAAATTGTGTTTCGCTGATAGGAACATAAATGCTGCGGCTTTAATGGTTCAAGAAATAATTTTATTAGGTATGCGGTCCTTCATACCTTATAAAAAAGTTAACGTTAAGCCAAAGGACCACTCTTGGTTTAATGAGACTTGCAGGACTGCAGTCAGGTCCAAAGAGGAAGCATTTCGGAATTGGCGGCTCATTAGAGATGCTGATACTGAAAGGCTTCGCATTGAGGCTAGAAATTGCTGTAATGCCACGATTCAGCGAGAAAAGTTTCTCTACGAACAAAACCTGCGCAAAAGAATCATTTCACTACCGAAAGGTAGCAAAAGTTTTTGGTCATTTGTTAAGAGAGTGAAGAATCAGTCCTCATCGTCTATTCCAACTCTTTTAATGAACGACCAAATATTCACTGACCCTGCTGACAAAGCCGATCTATTGGCTAGCATCTTTGCGAAAAATGCTACACTCCCAGATAGCTGTCAGCCTTTACCCCCTGTTCAGAATAGGTCTTCGGCAATGCCAACTATTTACTTTCGAACAAGGGCAGTAAAAAGAGTCCTTGCAAACCTCAACATAAATAAAGCCTCAGGGCCTGATGGCATATCAGCCCATGTGTTGAGAAAGTGTGCCTCAACACTAGCTCGGCCATTACGCAATCTTTTTTCCATATCCTACACTAGTGGGATATTTCCATCCTGTTGGAAGGTTGCTAATGTTTAGCCAGTTTCCAAAAAAGGCGAGGTTTCCAACCCTAATAATTATCGGCCCATTGCGATATGCTCTGCGCTCTCCAAAGTTATGGAGAGTGTAATAAACTTTCACCTAGTGAACTATCTGGAGCGCAACGAATTACTTAGTGATCGCCAATATGGTTTCCGTAGGTCTCGTTCTACCGGTGATCTTATGTCGTTCCTCACTGAAAAATGGAACCATTCCGTTCACCTTTTCGGTGAAAGTATGGTTGTCGCTCTGGATATTTCTAAGGCGTTTGATCGAGTGTGGCATCGCGCCCTCGTATCAAAACTAATTGCATTTGGTGTCGGTAATTCCTTTGCTCGTTGGATTACGAGCTTCTGCAGTGATCGCTCTATCCGTGTTGTGGTAGACGGTTTCACCTCTAACGAACACTTCATCAATGCTGGAGTTCCCCAGGGTTCTGTCCTATCTCCTACCCTTTTCCTGGTCTTTATCGATGACCTTCTGTCATCGACCACCAACCCAATCCATTCCTTTGCGGACGACAGCAACATATGTCATTCTTATTGCTTCAAAAATCGCCCGAGCTCTGTGGAGGTTGAGAGTAAAAGGCGGCATATGAATGACTCACTCGTTTTCGACCTCAACACAATCACCGAGTGGGGTCGTATTAACCGAGTCAATTTTAATGCTTCTAAAACTCAGTGCTGTCTGTTGTCTCACAGACGAATGGATCTCTCCCTTCCTTCCCTTAATATGGCTGGCTTAGATATTGCGAGGTCAACAACTCTTGACGTTCTGGGCATGTCGGTTCAATCGGACCTGAGGTGGTCTGATCATGTATTCGATGTGGCGAAAGATGCGGCCAAGTGTATTGGTTTTTTGAAACGGTGTAAGAAATACTTCACTCCAGTTGATCTTCGTACTATTTATTTCACCTATATTAGACCCAAACTAGAGTACAACTCACACATTTGGGCCGGGGCTCCTAAAACCACCTTGGAGCTGCTAGATCGTGTCCAGCGACGTGTGTTGAAACTAATAGGTGATGAATCTATCATCGCCTCTATCGATTCCCTTCACCACCGGCGTAACGTAGGGTGTTTAACCCTTTTTTATAGATATTATAACGGGATGTGCTCTAGAGAAATACGGGAACTGATTCCATCAGCCAGGATTTTCTCTCGCAGCACTCGGGCATCCCATCAGGCCCATCCTTTTTGCGTCACGCCGGTGTTCAACAGGACATCACACTTTCGTGATAATTCTTTCTTTGGCCGAACCATCAAGTTGTGGAACTGCTTACCTGCGTCTGTCTTCCCCGGCAGTTGTGACATCCATAGATTCAAGATTAATGTTCACCGGCACTACTCCATCTATCCCCCTTCCCTCTAACCTTTCTCCTTTTCTTAAAACCAACACGGTGCATTGCATTTATAGGGGGCATCCCCTGAGCGTTGGCTTATGCTTTAAAAAAAAAAAAAAAAAAAAAAAAGAATCGGAATTAAGCAGTCCTGTAGTCCTAACGAAAAAATGCGATGGATCAATGAGATTATGGGCCGACTATAGAAGAATTAATACTGGATGAATACGGTGCCATTTTGATGCAAAAGTCGCCTGATGACGGAAAACTTCATCCTGTTTACTACATGAGCAAAAAACTACTGACGCTGAAAAGAAATACACTAGTTATGAATTGGAGATATTGGCTGTAATCGAAGCAGTGAAAAATTTCAGAGTGTACCTGCTTGGTTTACATTGAAGATAATTACAGACTGCAATGCGTTTACCAAAACCTTAGAGAAAAGGGATCTGTGCACTAGAGTTGCTAGGTGGATACTTCTGTTGCAGGAATATGACTACAGTGTAGAACATCGTGCTGGAACATAGATGAGACATGTTGACTCACTTAGTAGATATCCGGTTATGACGATAAGTGAAGGGAGCACTCTCGTGAGATTAAGATACGCGCAACTACAAGATAATGAGCTGCTAGCTATAATTCACATTCTACAAGAAAAATCCTTTCATGACGGATACTGTATGAAAGGCGATGCACTACATAAACATGTCAATGACTACGTGGTGGTAGTTGTTCCTAAGGGAATGCAAAGAGTGATCATAAGACAGGCGCACGAAAACGGTCCTTTTGCGTTGAAGAAAGTAAAAGAACTTATATGTCGCGAGTATTATATACCAAAATTGGAGGAAAATGTTCAGTATCACATTGCTAACTGTATACCATGCATAGTTGCGAACAGGAAGCGAGGCCGACAAGAAGGGGAATTGCATCCACTCCACAAATAAGAGGAACCTCTATATACTTACCATGTAGATCATCTCGGACCATTAGAATCAACGTGTAAAAATTATAAGTACATTTTTGCTGTCATAGACTCATTTACAAAGTTTTGTTGGCTGTATCCAACTAAAACCACATCAGCTAATGAAATTATTAAGAAGTTAAGATCGCAAAGTGTTATTATTATAATAATAATAATAATAATAATAATAATAATAATAATAATAATAATAATAATAATAATAATAATAATAATAATAATAATAATAATAATAATAATAATAATAATAATAATAATAATAATAATAATAATAATAATAATAATAATAATAATAATAATAATAATAATAATAATAATAATAATAATAATAATAATAATAATAATAATAATAATAATAATAATAATAATAATAATAATAATAATAATAATAATAATAATAATAATAATAATAATAATAATAATAATAATAATAATAATAATAATAATAATAATAATAATAATAATAATAATAATAATAATAATAATAATAATAATAATAATAATAATAATAATAATAATAATAATAATAATAATAATAATAATAATAATAATAATAATAATAATAATAATAATAATAATAATAATAATAATAATAATAATAATAATAATAATAATAATAATAATAATAATAATAATAATAATAATAATAATAATAATAATAATAATAATAATAATAATAATAATAATAATAATAATAATAATAATAATAATAATAATAATAATAATAATAATAATAATAATAATAATAATAATAATAATAATAATAATAATAATAATAATAATAATAATAATAATAATAATAATAATAATAATAATAATAATAATAATAATAATAATAATAATAATAATAATAATAATAATAATAATAATAATAATAATAATAATAATAATAATAATAATAATAATAATAATAATAATAATAATAATAATAATAATAATAATAATAATAATAATAATAATAATAATAATAATAATAATAATAATAATAATAATAATAATAATAATAATAATAATAATAATAATAATAATAATAATAATAATAATAATAATAATAATAATAATAATAATAATAATAATAATAATAATAATAATAATAATAATAATAATAATAATAATAATAATAATAATAATAATAATAATAATAATAATAATAATAATAATAATAATAATAATAATAATAATAATAATAATAATAATAATAATAATAATAATAATAATAATAATAATAATAATAATAATAATAATAATAATAATAATAATAATAATAATAATAATAATAATAATAATAATAATAATAATAATAATAATAATAATAATAATAATAATAATAATAATAATAATAATAATAATAATAATAATAATAATAATAATAATAATAATAATAATAATAATAATAATAATAATAATAATAATAATAATAATAATAATAATAATAATAATAATAATAATAATAATAATAATAATAATAATAATAATAATAATAATAATAATAATAATAATAATAATAATAATAATAATAATAATAATAATAATAATAATAATAATAATAATAATAATAATAATAATAATAATAATAATAATAATAATAATAATAATAATAATAAATAATAATAATAATAATAATAATAATAATAATAATAATAATAATAATAATAATAATAATAATAATAATAATAATAATAATAATAATAATAATAATAATAATAATAATAATAATAATAATAATAATAATAATAATAATAATAATAATAATAATAATAATAATAATAATAATAATAATAATAATAATAATAATAATAATAATAATAATAATAATAATAATAATAATAATAATAATAATAATAATAATAATAATAATAATAATAATAATAATAATAATAATAATAATAATAATAATAATAATAATAATAATAATAATAATAATAATAATAATAATAATAATAATAATAATAATAATAATAATAATAATAATAATAATAATAATAATAATAATAATAATAATAATAATAATAATAATAATAATAATAATAATAATAATAATAATAATAATAATAATAATAATAATAATAATAATAATAATAATAATAATAATAATAATAATAATAATAATAATAATAATAATAATAATAATAATAATAATAATAATAATAATAATAATAATAATAATAATAATAATAATAATAATAATAATAATAATAATAATAATAATAATAATAATAATAATAATAATAATAATAATAATAATAATAATAATAATAATAATAATAATTATAATAATAATAATAATAATAATAATAATAATAATAATAATAATAATAATAATAATAATAATAATAATAATAATAATAATAATAATAATAATAATAATAATAATAATAATAATAATAATAATAATAATTAATAACTAATAATAATAATAATAATAATAAATAATAATATAATAATAATAATAATAATTGTAAAATAATAATAATAATAATAATAATAATAATAATTTATAATAATAATAATAATTATAATTATAAATAATAATAATAATAATATCAATTAATAATAATAATAATAATAATATAATTTTTTTTTTTTTTTGGGTGATGGTTGGGGGGAGGCTCCCTTTCCTTTGGCGGTCTTTGCCATCATCAGTTTTCCAAGCCTGCGTCCAGGCTCCCCCTATCGGCTGATCTCATACTTCCGCGCTAACGGCTGACCTCATCTCGTCTGGTATATGCCTCAATTTATTCCAGTTTGATAAGCGTCCAGGTCTCTCTTCTTCATGTGGAGTGTGCTTTCTACATATCGTGCGATCAACATCCAGTTTTCTTCGCTTATTAGCATGGTCGGTATAATATTTTCAGCTGTTAGTGGACCGACTCGTCTCTCTAACTCACATCTTCTGTCTGTCCAGTTTCTACAATTGAAAAACGTATGTTCCACGTCATCGAACTCTGCGTCGCCGTATATGCAGTCTGGCCTCTCAGTTTTACCCATCTTGTTAAGGTATTTTTGGAAATATCCATGACCAGATAGAAACTGCGTGATGTAGTAGTTTACTTCGCCGAAACCTCTGTCTAACCAGCTGTTCAACTGAGGTATTAGACGCGCTGTCCAGCGTCCAAAACTTTCGTTTTCCCATCGTTCTTGCCAACTTTGTATAGTGTAAGCTCTTGCTTCTTGTTTTGTCAAACGGTTTTCAGTTTGGTGTTTCTGCTTCCATAGTCTTTGGCGCTCAAAAACCAGTAGATCGATTGGAATTGTTCCACTAATTACCAGTACCGCAGCTTGTGAGACAGTGCGGTACGCCGAGGCTACTCGCAGTGCTGCTGTTTTTTGCACCGAGCTAAGAGCTTTCCGCTGATGCTGCTTTTTCACTACGTCTGCCCATACTTCACATCCGTACACTAAAACCACTTGAGTGGTAGCCATTAACAGTTTACGTTTGCTCGCAGTTGGTCCGCCCGTGTTTGCCATTAATCTTGACAGTGATGCCGTTGCTTGAGCTGCTTTACTAACCGCATGCTGTATTTGAGCCCAATAGGTTAGTTTGGAGTCTAGCCTGACACCCAGGTACTTAATCGCTTTTTTGGTGGTGAAAGTTTCGGAAAGTGTTTTCATCGGTATTTCCGTGGCTATGTGCCTTTTTGTAAGGATAAGCAACTCCGTCTTTTCAGTGGCTAGCTTAAGACCGTGATTGTCCATCCACGTTTGCGTCCGTATCATAACCTGATTTAATTTTCGTTGAGCATCATCTGTATTTCTAGCTGTTATAACTGCGGCAATGTCATCTGCGTAGCCGACCAAATGGGTGTCGTCTGGCATCTCAATACGAAGTATTTCGTCATAGCAAACGTTCCAAAGGTCTGGGCCAAGAATGGAGCCCTGCGCCGCTCCGGAGGTTATTTGCTTACACCGAACACCACTGCTTGTATCGTACACCAGTGTTCTGTTCTGTAGGTAGCTACGCACCATCCTTCTCAGGTATTCTGGGATCCGGAATCGGTTCTCTAAGGCATCTATCATGTCGACCCACCTCGCGCTATTAAACGCATTTTTTACATCCAGCGTTGCCAAAAGGACTATGCGTCTGCTGTGGTGATTTCCGCTCTGTGCTATCTGGACGCTTTTTATAACGTCTGCTATGGCATCGACTGTAGATCTACCAGGTCGGAAGCCATATTGTTTGTTTGACAGGCCTCCGGAGTTTTCTATTTCCTGTGATAAGCGTGGTTTTATAAGCTTTTCTAGGAGTTTTCCCGCTGTATCCAACATACATAATGGGCGATATGAGGATGGCGCTTCTAAATCACCTTTGCCCTTGCTGATAAGAACAAGCTTTTGAGTCTTCCATACTTTGGGAAAAAATCCTTCAGTCAAACAGGCGTTGTACACTTTAAGGAGTAGTTGTGGTCTCTCTTTAGCGATCATACGAAGTATCTCTGATGGTATTCCGTCTGGACCTGGTGCTCTTCGGTTTCTCATGGAGTTGGCAGCCTTGATAAGCTCATCTTCCGTGAATAACTGTAATGGGTCGTCGTTTGTCTGTCTATCGGTATCAGCGCATCTTACTTCGTGTGTTGGGAAGAGTGTATCTACGATGTTTTCCATACTTTCTTCCGTCAAGCTTGCCATGAGGTTCTTAGCGCCAAGCTTCTGTGTTACTAGTTTGTATCCAAGGCCCCATGGGTCATTATTAATGTCGCTGCGGAGTTCTTCCCATTTTCTCTTTTTGCTTGCAAGTATCGTATTCTTGAGAAGTTTCCTGTATTGCTTATATACCTGAGCCTGATCGGTCGCGTCGCTCCGTCTTCTTGCTCTTGTATATCGTCTTCGGCTGCGGATGCATGTTGTTCTTAAACGGCTTATTTCGTCCGTCCACCAGTATGCAGCTTTTCTTCGTGCATTTCCGGCAATTCTCGGCATTGATGTTTCGCACGCTTGGGTGATACATTGCATCATGTCTTCCACCATCTTTTCCGTGTCCCTGGTTTCTCGGTGTGTAAGGGAGACTGCATCAAGGGCAGCTAAGAATTCACTTTGTCTGAGCTTTGATACATTCCACTTCCTTGTTCCTCTTGTCCTATGATCAGTGTCAGCATTTACACCTGCTTGCATGCAGTACGTCAAATATTGGTGGTCGCTGCCGGTATAATCCTCCAGAACTTTCCATTGCTTCATCTGGTTGGCAATTCTCTCGGATATCAGTGTGATATCGGGTATTGTGCCCTCGCATCCTGCTCTTCTGAAAGTTGTTGTTGTTCCCGTATTTGCAACTATGAGGCCTAGCCTGGCAGCCATGTCAAGGACTCGTCTTCCTCTAGAGTTTGTTGTGGACGTACCCCATTCCGTTGCCTTGGAGTTAAAATCTCCGGCGATGATGAAATTGCCACCAATGCAACGTGCTACATCTTCGATGTTATCAAGCTTGTCTTGAAATTCTTGGATAGAGTTGCTTGGAGTAAGGTAACAGCTCATGATGGTGTATTTGCAGCTACTAATCCAGACAAAGCCCTCGCCCATTCCAGTCCTTGTACTCTGAAACTTTGCGTTGTTCTTTACCCATATAGCTGCCGTTTTGGTAGTATCTTCGAGCCACAGTCCGTTGTTGGTCTTGTTGTATTGCTCACTAATGATTGCTAAATCAGCGTTGTGCTCAATCATTACTTGTGTGAGCAATGCATCAGCAGTCGCGCTTCTGTGTAGATTGGCTTGTAATATTTTCGTCATTTTCGGGATAGTTTTTTATAGGACAAACACCTACTTGTCCCAGGTAGATGATCCGTCGGTTCAGAGCCTTCATCTGAGCAAATGCAGCATTTCGGTGTATTTTTGCAGTCTTTCATCTTGTGGCCTTGGTGTCCACATCGAATGCATAAGTCCTGTCCCTTCCGGTCAGGTCCTTTACAATTGAGCTGTGTATGCCCTATCCCAAAACATCTGTAACAGCGTTTAACATCGTCCAGCTGTCTTACTCTGCAATACATCCAACCGATCTTTATGCGTTGTTCTTTAATGATGATGCTAGCTGCCTCTGTCGACAGCGTAACAAACGCTCGGCGTTGTTCTCTGCTGTTGGTGTTTGTCATCCTTACTGAAACATCTTCATTTTCGTTTTCAACTATTTTTTTGACGGCAGAGGCTACCTCCTCTAACCCTGTAAGAGTGTCCAAGTCTCTGATCTCGACTGTAGCTTTAGCCTTCAGTTCGGTCACGGTTGCAGCTTCTTTCAACGACTGCTTTATTGCTTCACGAAACTGTTCCTTTTTTCCGCCTTCTGCTAGTTCTAGAAGGATAGCTCCGCCTTTTGTCTTTCTGACCGACCTAATTTTAACTTCCGAGTCTTCAGGTTTCACTGCTTCCTTAAGGTTCCTTAGGACATCGGCGTAGCTGCTACCTTCTGCGGGCTTCACCAATACCGCTTCCGGCCGTTTTCGCACCGTGGTTTCTTTTTTCTTTTTCGGTTTCTTCCTTCCATCTTCTGTGTTTTCCGCTACAGCGGGAGTTTTTCCGGATTTTTTACTGTCCTCTTTCTTTTTTGTTTTATGCCTAACTATGGTTACCCACGTTCCAGGCTCTCCTTCTCTTGCTTTCTTGTTGATTTCAGAAACCGCTGGGCTTGTGGCGGGCCTTTTTTCTCGTCCGGTTAAAGGTGTGTCTCCGCCGACTGATTTTGAGCTGACTTCATTGATTTTTTCTGTAGCTGTATCTTTAAATTTTTCAGTCTCAGTTTTCTTCCAGCTTGTTCTGTAGCTCTCGATTACATCTATCAGCTCACAGAGCTCGGACGTTCCGTCTTTGACGTCCATATTGACGTTTTTCTGCTTTGCTATTGCCTGCTTCATCTTACGAAGTACTTCTTTGCATTTCGCTAGAGCATCCTCTTCCAGGCATCTCATTTTTTGGATAAGCTCCAATCGAGGGGAGCTCCTTACGGAATCTATGTTCTGCATCTGTTGAGCTTCTATTATATAATAATAGGACGTCTCAGCGATGTGTATTTCTCCATCATTGAAACCAGGTTGAGTCCCTTTCCGCTTGGATATTTCTACAGCGATAGAGGTCGTGATAACTGGCGTTTTTCCAGTTTCTTCTACCTGCTGGATGTTGTCTGATGTCTCAATCTCATTAACTCTGACATTTTTTGGTGTTATGCCTGAGTTATGTACGTTTGGCATAGACGTACTCCTGCTTGGAGGGGATCGCTGCAGTATAGAGCTCCTTTTAAAAATACTTCCAATCCTCAGTTTGTGCTCTTCCATCTTTTTTGCGTCTGAATTTGTTTTCGTAGTTTTTTCCTTTGAATTTAATTGTTCCAACATGAATTTAGGTTACCAGCGCATCGTGTGTAGGGGGGCGGGCCGTAATAGTCAGGAACGGGTATACCCTCGGGGATGACACCCCTACCCCAGTTCCCTGAGGCCTGACCTACGCTTTGCTTGTCCCGGTATACACGGACGGACCAGCGCTCGCCCGGAGCAATGCAGTTTCCTATTCTGCACCCAATGCACACTTCCCGACTAGGGCCCGAAGTGGCTGGCTTCTGCTCCCCGCCGCAACTAACACCTCGGCAGAGCATGCTCACATCACCTCCATTGGCGCCATCAGCGGAAAAAAAAAACCGATGGCGATTCTGGGGACTCCCAGTGCGTCACGACGGGCAACGGTCTGCTCAAGTAAACATCTCGTAGTCCTTTTTCGATCCAGTTCGTCTTACCCTGGGGTGAAAAAACACTGCCAGGAGGATATTAAGTCGCCTCTTACGACAGGCATGCCTACCTCGGGGATATTCTGACCCCTCACCCGCAGGGGTAATAATAATAATAATAATAATAA